>LR812519.1:74059294-74419294 GCA_903798195.1 Danio kyathit
TTCTATGTGGAGTTTGCATGTCCTCCCCATGTTGGCATGGGTTTCCTCCGAGTGCTCTGGTTGCCCCCACAGTCCATACACATGTGCTATAGGTGAATTGATTAACTAAATTGACCGTTGTGTGTGAATGTGTGTATGGGTTCTGGGTTGCGGCTGGAAGGGCATCTGCTGTGTAAAACATATGCCAGAATAGTTGGCGGTTCTTTCCACTGTGGGGACCCCTCATAAATATGGAACTAAGCAGAAGGAACATTAATGAATTACATTATCGACTGATAAAGGATTGTTTTACTGTGGTCATCTGTTGTCTGTAATCAAACTAGCTCTCTGCAACTCTCACATGGTCGCCCACTGAAGCTAAGCAGGGCTGCGCCCGGTCAGTACCTGGATGGGAGACCACATGGGAAAGCTAGGTTGCTGCCGGAAGTGGTGTTAGTGAGGCCAGCAGGGGGCGCCCAACCTGCGGCCTGTGTGGGTCCTAATGCCCCAGTATAGTGACGGGGACTCTATACTGCTCAGTGAGCGCCGTCTTTCGGATGAGACGTTAAACCGAGGTCCTGACTCTCTGTGGTCGTTAAAAATCCCAGGATGTCCTTCGAGAAAGAGTAGGGGTTTAACCCGGCATCCTGGCCAAATCTGCCCACTGGCCTCTGTCCATCATGGCCTTCGAACCCTCCCCATATCATAATTGGCTTCATCACTCTGTCTCCTCTCCACCAATCAGCTGGTGTGTGGTGTGCGGTCTGGCGCAAAATGGCTGCCGTCGCGTCATCCAGGTGGATGCTGCACATTGGTGGTGGTTGAGGAGATTCCCCCCAATATGTAAAGCGCTTTGAGTGTCTAGAAAAGCGCTATATAAATGTAAGGAATTATTATTATTATTATTAATTATAAACATGTTCACCTCAGCCGATTATCTCCATATAGACAGCTTATCCGGAGTCGTCGGTTTGCTCTGTAGCTTCCCTTTTTCGTTGTCGTACTTCAAACGTGGAGAGGACCGGGATTGAGTCAGACAAAGATGGTTCCAGAAACCAGGAAAAAGCAATGTTAAATTATGGTGAAGTGCGCAGCCACAATGCACTTCTTTGGTCTCATTTGCTTTTGAAAACACTATCGGTTGGGTGTGAGTCAGTCGATCGCAAGGTGATATATGCATGAAAAGCCCTGGCTTATCACGAACGTGCATTTCACCATCATGGACCACGCCACACTTTAAGCTAGACTTTACTGTAGGGATGAAGGGGATAGTAAGAGAACAGTGGGATGAAGGGGAAGGGGAGTAAGAGGATGACTGGTGAATAGGTGGGTAGGTTGATCGGGCGTCCTACTATGCCCGGAGACTCAGAGTGGGGGTACTGTCTCTGTAGTATTTTGGCAGAGTGGTTGGACCCCCCGATTCAACCTACATGTAGGAGTGAAGAGGGTTATAGGATTGTGAAAGGGATACAAGGAAATAGGGGGAGGGAGGGTGGCTTCAAAAGAAAGAGAAGAACAGTGCTAGAGGGATGGTCTTCCTTAAATAAGTTTAAGGGAGTAGGTGATTGGTTAGAGACAAAGTGAGGCGTGGTTCCGCCGCTGAACCTTTATTAACAAGTTAACTCCATTTACAGCACTTGTAAATGGCATGAATGAGAAAACGTAGCCCAGTAACATATTTGACATTTGCAGCAATGTAGGCAGCGACCTCTGGTAGATTTGTCAACACAAGCTGCAAGCACACCTCGCCGGAGCTATGTATTTCACAGTTCACAAAAGGTAGCCCTGGGCACGTATTTCCAATGACTCTTGGTTGTCATCATATCTGATCTCTGTGTTTTATGTTATGTTGACTAACTCTACTAAGATGTGAACAGCCAGGTAATTTTTAGTGTAGGCATAGTGTGTGCTGTGTGTTTGACAAAGCAAATCTGCAAAGCATAAATGAAAAGAGGAAGCATCATTTTTTCATTCTCTAGAGACTATGGCTTTCACAAGCTATGTTTATTTCAAGTGTGGTGTTTTCAATGTAGCAGAAATTGAGTATTTAGTGCTGCTTTGAGTTGCTTTTTTTAGTTCAGAAGTCGCAGTTAAAGATGATCTTCCAGTAACTGCTTTATTATTCGCTTAGAAACCACAGGCTTGAGTTCTGAAAACTCACACAAACAGCTAACAACTTTTTTGCTAAGCTCCAGCAAACTGTGTGAATGACACCAATGACACTTTACTACAAGAAAAGTCTTGTCAAGTTATGTGTGTGAGAGGGAAGAAAAACATCCTTTAGAATAGGGGTCACCAATCTCGGTCCAGGAGGGCCGGTGTCCCTGCAGAGTTTAGCTCTAACTTGCCTCAACACACCTGCCTGGGTGTTTCAAGTATACCTAGTAAGACCTTGATTAGCTTGTTCAGGTGTGTTTGATTAGGATTGGAGCTAAAATCTGCAGGACACCGGCCCTCCAGGAACAAGCTTGGTGACCCCTGCTTTAAAACATAGGCCTCAAAATTCCTGGAGTGCCGCAGCTCTGCACTGTTTTGTTCCAACCTTAATTAGAAACACCTGATCCAACTAATCAAGGTGTTCAAGACTACTCCTGAACACCTTGATTAGTTGAATCAGCCATATTTTATTAGGGTTGGAGCAAAACTGTGCACAGCTGCGGCCCTCCAGGAAGTGTGAGACCTATGCTTTAGAATAGCATTGTTTAATTGTTTTATTTTCAACTGTTGCAGAAACACCTTCATCATCACCACCACCAACATCATCATCTGTATCCAAATCATCTTCACCATCACCCTCCTCCTCATCATCATCATCATCTGACTCTTCTTCCTCATCAGCCAAAACTTCACTGTGTTCATCTTCCAAAACTTCTCCATCTGCTCTCAAAACAGCATCTCCAAACACATCAGCAGGTGAATTTGCATGTAATACCAACATATGATCAATGGGTGTAGCACTTGGCCATTCAGCTGAAATACTACACTACCTGCCAAAAGTCTTGTTGCCTATCCAAGCATTAGGAACAACAAATAATAACTGCACTTGTAGTTGATCATTTGGTATCAGAAGTGGCTTATATGAAAGGCAAAGGCCTCCAGATTATGCTTATTTGACCAGAATAAAATTATGCCTTGATTTTTAATGATTTCATTAGGACGGTAAGGTCTGACAACTCTCGTCACTAAACAAAAATAATGTCCAGTATAGAATATAAAGTCTTGAATGAAATGAATATTGTGTCTGACTCCATCATGAGCTTGGAGGACTGCATCCATACATCTCTGCAATGACTCAAATCACTTGTCATCTGGAATGGCAAAGAAAGCGTTCTTGCAGGACTCCCAGACTTCATCAAGATTCTTTGGATTCATCGTCCATGCCTCGTCCTTCATCTTACCCCAAACATGCTGAATAATGGTCATATCTGGTGACTAGGCTGGCCAATCCTGGAGCATCTTGACCTTCTTTGCTTTCAGGAGCTTTGATGTGGAGGCTGAAGTATGAGAAGGAGCGCTGTCCTGCTGAAGAATTTGCCCTCTCCTGTGGTTTGTAATGTAATGGGCAGCACAAATGTCTTGATACCTCAGGCTGTGGATGTTGAACATCCACTTTGCAGATCTCTTGCACACCCCCATACTGAATGTAACCCGGACTTGTAAACTGGACTGATTTCTCTGAGAATCTTGGCTCCATGCTGGTGTAAGTAGGTCTTCTGCAGTATTTGTGATGATTGGGATGCAGATCAACAGATGATTTGTCGGAAAAAAAAATCAACCTTCAGACACTTTACCAAAGGTTCAACTAACAGTAAAGTTATTATTTGTTGCTTTTACAACTAGGATCCACGACAAGACTTTTGTCAAGAAGTTTAGAGTTGGGTGTCATCAGTATATTGTAACAATGCTAGAAAAAGTCATGTTTCTGAAAGACAGTCCCAAGTTATGCCATGTACATCAAGAAAAGAAGCGGTCCAAGAACAGAGCCCTGGGGCACTCCAGTAGCTAAATGGTGGAGCTCTTTCAGTGCTTTTTCAGTGCAATTTTTAGAAAATGTGGTGCTACAATTAAAAGAATTGTAAAAAGCCTCTGGAAAACATGCTTTGGATTACATTAGGCCTTAAAGTAAAATTGAATGACTCACTGGTCAAATTTGTGAATTATTAATGTGAAAATAATTATTTCAATTACTGTTATGCCTTTAATCTGGTCTAAAATTGATTGATCACATTGATTGATGGGATTATTTAATCTCCTGTGTTTCCAGGCTCTTCTCTGATCATCCCTCTGGTTATGGTTCTTCTGATTCTGACCATTGCTGGCCTCTTATTACTGTTTCTCTATAAGAAGCACCAGACTAAAGGTAAAACTCCTGAAATCCTACAGATTTGTAAACTCATTCATTCATTCATTCTCTTTTCGGTTTAGTCACTTTATTAATCCAGGGTTGTCACAGCGGAATGAACCACCAACTTATCCAACATATGTTTTACGCAACGGATGCCCTTCCAGCCACATCCCATTTCTGGGAAACATCCATACACTCTCATTCACACACTCATACACTATGGACAATTTAGCCTACCCAATTCACCTGTACCGCATGTTTTTGGACTGTGGGGGAAACCGGAGCACCCAGAGGAAACCCACGCAAACACGGGGGGAACATGCAAACTCCACACAGAAACACCAACTGACGCAGCCGAGGCTTGAACCAGCGACCTTCTTGCTGTGAGGCAAACGTGCTACCCACTGCGCCACTGTGCAGCCCGATTTGTAAACTCTCCATTTATAAATAGTTGTGATTCTATTGTCACTAAAAGGCTGCAATAACACATGGGTAAACACAAGTATCATTAAAAACAGAAATCAGTGTGGAAATTTGATAAAATGTCATAAAATCAAGACTTGTTTTTGGCAGGCGATGATTCTCAAACTGGACCAGGGAACACTGAAGTGGTTAGTTACTGCTACTGTATAAAATGTTTATTCTATTGATAATAGTAATACCTGTCATCCTGAAGATCATCAGAGCTGTAAATCATTTTTTGTTTCTCCTCAGGTTTCTCACACTGCTTGTGATTATGAGGAAATTAAAGACGCTCACAAACAATTACCCACCAACCCCTCTGGCTCTTCTAGTGCTGTTTATTCCACTGCTGAATTACCCACAAACCCCTCTGGCTCATCTAGCATGGTTTACGCCACTGTTCAATTACCCACAAACCCCTCTGATTCCTGTCTTTACTCTACAGTTCGGGAAGTCTCTGGTGACTCTCAGATCTGCATCTCGTCTGCTGAGGGTCAGAATTACGCAGTGGTGAATTTCCACAAGACACCAGACTTGAGGAATCAGGAGTACAGTGAATATGCTGCTGTAAATCATAGTTTCACTGCTTGAAGAGACTTGAATGAACTGAGAGTTTTTTTATCATCTTGTTTTTGGCTTTAAGTTTCCATGTTTAGTATTCTTGTGTTAATCACTTTTCTTGTAAATTACTGCATTTAAAACATAGGCTGCATCCAAAATAGCATAGTTACATACTAAATAGTACAGTATGTGAGCAGAGTAGTATGTCTGAATTCATAGAATTTGAAAAAACAGTATGCGAGAAGTACCCGGATGACCTACTACTTCCGGTGAGCTTCTGAAGTACACATCCGATGGACGATATTGTCACGGTTGTGGATCTGTCTGTTTCTCTTGTATGTGTGTGTGTGGGTATGGGTGTGTTTGTTTGGGTGCACCTTCACCGCGTGGCTGTGTGAGTTTACATGTCGTCAGCTGAGCGGTCACGTGCTTTGCTGTTGTTCAGCATCGCTCAGCTGATAATCAGTGAACCACAGGTGCAGCGCGTTACCGCGTGCCTTTATCTGTTCAGTGTTTGTATCTCGTGTTGTCAGTTCATTGTGTTTCACGTCTGTGTCTGTTCCCTGTTAGGCTTCTCTCTCTGAATCCGCTGGTGGTGAGTCATCATAGAGTCTGTTGCCTTTGGACTTGTCAAGCACAGCTTTGTTTCATTGATGTTGTTACCGCTATTTGCACTGATGACACTCACAAGAGATTCGCTCTGTTTTGCTGCTCTGAAGAACTATTACAGCTGTTAAGCGTTGTCGATTTTCTTGAGAGATGCACCATTGCTCTACCCCTTCCCTCAATATCTGGTGAGATATCAGTGAGAGACTTCCCTCTGGATCTGTTGCTCTGAAGAACTATTACCGCTGTTTAGCATTGTCGTTTTCTTTGAGAGATGCATCATTGCTCTACCCTATCCCTCGGGATCTGGTGAGATCTATATTGTTATTTCCTGTTATCCCTGTTAATAAATCAACTTGCATTCACTTGCATATGGGTCTCCTGTGTATCTGTGACAGATATGCTATGCCATGATGCCCCATGAGAGAATTCATGAATGGAAGTTTCAAGAGTTCACACTTAGCTGATCATTGATTATAAAGCTTGTTTGGCATGCTGTCCCGGGAGAGAGCCCTGAGCTCATAAGATCCTTGAGCCCGGGGAGAGGCGAGAGGGGAGTTTGAGCTCAGGTAGATCTCGAGAACTCCCCTGTCATAGTGGCTGAAGAGCAGATCGTAATTGCTCTTTAAAAGTGATAAGTACTTGGTGGGATCATATCTATGGTGTTGATTTAGAATAGTCAATAAACTTAAGTTGCATGTTTTTGGACTGTGGGAGGAAACCGGGGCACCCGGGGAAACCCACGTGAACACGGGCAGAACGTGTAATCTTCGCACAGAAACGTCAGCTGGCTTGGTAAAGACTAGAACCAGAGACGTTCTTGCTGTGAGGCAACAGTGCTAAGCACCGGGCCACCATGCCACCCATCTAGGAAGGAGGAGGAGTAGGGGTGGAAGGGGGGATTCTTCAAAACGAAGATAGCTGTGATGCATAACCTAGGGTATTTATAGTAGCTTAGAAATCGTCTGGTACATTGTAAATTGGATAATGCAGGTCTGGCTGCAAGCAATCATAAGCACGTGATCCTCTTAAAATTAGTTTAAAAATAAACTTTACGAAGTGGCGCAACTGATGCAGATAGGTCATGTGACCATGACAAAATGGCAGATGTGGTACATCTGAGTTCCATTCATACTAATCACATTCATACTGTATAAACACACTTTTCTAATGGTTGAGTAGTACATTTGAATTCAAATACAGTACCTCCTGAGTAATAAGCGATTTCTGTGGGTACACTTGGAGCAGACAAGGTAACCCAGTTAGCAAAGAATTGTGGCCCTGATTTGGCACAAATCTGGCACAGCAGGTCTTCATACAGCACTGGCATACAGCAGGCACACAATACTCGGGCCACATGTAAAATGTAGTATTTGTCCCAGATGTTAATAATTTATAGTTGGGCCATGTAAGTTTGGCATATCTTGACCCACATTTAAAATACATTTTTATTATTTTTAAAAAAAGAAAAAAAATTCTACCAATCAGATCGCTTTGCGAAAAAGCATGCCCATAGCACGCCTAAAACGCAATGATTCATGGATTTATCAATTGCATTGTAGTTGTGTCACACCAACATATCTGGCCCAGTTCAGGCTCAGTTATGGGTTCTTAACTTGGCTGAGACTTGGCCCAGATATGGTCCATGTTTGGCCCTTGTTTGGAAGCCAGACTTGGTCCAGTCATGTATCGTAATTCACTCCGGCATGTGGGCCTAGCAAAAGCTGATTGTGTGAGCCAGAGATAATTTGCTACGTAAGTAAGTATAACTAAGAATAACTGGAATATACTGACCATAGGGTTTCATCCTCCTCGATGCGATGAGGCAGGACACTGAGTGAGGGAACATGCAGGTACTTATGGACTGAATTGATGAGCAGGGAATGATATGCAGGTGCACTTGGTGATTAGAATTCGGGTGACAGGGATCTTGTTGATTGCGGTAAGGGTGAACAGGGTGAATCATGTGACTGTGAGTGGGGAGAACCTGGTCTGGCTGTGACAGGAACACAGAGCTGTATATTGAAGTTGTTCTATAATTTTAAACTACACACTTGACCACTTGCATTTCTTGCTGTTGACTGCAATTGTGGAGGTTGTCAAATAATGGAGGGAATACTGTAAGGATCTTCCCAATCCCTCTGACATGTTTCTTTGATGGTTCAGAGGTGAAGGGCCAAGGGGTTGACCCGGCCATCACACAAGCTAAAGTTATTGAATTAGTCTGCAAGCTCCACAGGGAAAGGCATCAGGGTAGAAGAGATCCACACTTGAGTACTGCAATTTTCTGGATTTAGTGGGGGATACTCTGAGAGTATGGGGTATGAGATGCACCGATTTGTTCCTGGCACATGATGGACTCCAGCAGGACTGCACTCTGTCACCAGTTCTGTTAAGCCAGAGAAGCCAGTTAAGGTGGCTTGGTCATCATTTCTCAGATGCCTTCTAAGCATGCAGAGGTGTTCCCACCAGAAGGAGACCTCAGGGAAGAACCAGGACAGACTGGTTGTATGGTTTCATGGCTTGCCTGGGAACACCTTGGGATCCCCTGGTTTGAGTGTCTTGGTAGAGAAAAGTCAAGGGTTCCCTGTTGAGGCTGCTGTCTTCATAACCCAGCTCTGGATAAGCGGTTGACAATAGATGGATGGAGCAATTAAAACAATCCACTCGTGTTTATTATGTTGGATCGTTATATATTTTGGACAAAAATTTCTGGTGAATTTTGGGAAACTTTGATTCAGTCAATCTCTTAAATATATGGTTGAATGTGACGCCTACTTTTTCAATCTCTCTTTCTCACACACACAAACACACACATTCTCTCACTTAGAGGAAGTGAGCATTTCTCACAATTAACCAGGAAGTAAAGTCAACCCTGATCTTAAGACGGAAGCTTGAAAAGAGCAGAATCTACTAATGAATCTACTAAGATCAGTGAATAAGAGAGAAGAATGAAGATCATCTGGACTTTCACTCTGTTCATGATTCCTGGTAAGAGTCTGATCAACTCCTGATCCAGCATTCACATCACTGAAGAACCTAAACACAGATTAAACAACAAACAAATAGCTTTAGCATGTACTAATATGCTGAAATTACCTTTAAAATCAACCTTAATATAATAGTGTTATGTTAACATGCTGTTTTGTTGTACTCTAGGTGTGTTGAGCTCCATCAGTGTGACGGGATATTCAGAAGGTGGAGTCAGCATCACATGCAAATATGATGAAGGATACGAAACATACGTGAAGTATTTCTGTAAAGGAGAGTGGTCAGAGTGCAAAGACCAAATCAGGACTGGGACAAAAGATATATGGTTCAAGTCTGGAAGATTCTCTCTGTATGACGACACAACGGCAGCAGTTTTCACTGTGACCATCAGAGATCTGACAGAACAGGATTCTGACATGTACTACTGTGGAACTGATATTTATGGAAAAGTTGATTCTGCAACTGAAGTGAATCTGAAAGTTATAAAAGGTGAGTGTGCCACTTTCATATGTAGTCTTAAATCAGACACAGATCTGAGGTTTTGCAATGCGACCGCAGTGTAAGCGGTTATGCCGGATTTCATGTGACATTTACATAATCTTTAAGCAACATACGTCATCATTCTGTCCTGCAAACATCATCTACACCTCTGCAGCATAGTAGAATAACACACAGGGCGATTACTTTACCACAGAAAGTTGGTTGTTCATTTTGAAAAAGATTTTGAAGGCAAAACTGGTGCTTGTTAACCACTCTGGTTAATGATCGGGCACGTCGGGGGTGTTGCGGATAGGGGATCGGTGCACAAAGGAGGGGGCACTTTCATTTTAAGGACGAACATTATCTCCGAGCGAATAAAAGGGCAGGAGCTCAAGCACCCAAACCCCCCATCTGCACGTGTCTGTTGTTTATAACGAAGTAAAATAAAATTACTGCAAACGGAGATAAACCAACTCCGCCTTCACAGTTCAGTGCTGCTCATTAACCCTTGATGAGTTCACTACACCGGTGGTCAGACAGACGCGCGCCGCAAACGGATGCATGCGGGTCAGTTTACGACCATGATCTGTTCACAATGCAAATCTGATATTGGCCACATTTATAACAACAGTGTGAACAGCGAGGCAAAAACATCAGATCTGAGAAAAAAATCAGATTTGAGCACTAAAGCCTCGCAGTGTGAACGTAGCCTGAGAGCCTCACACTCGTGAAGATCCACAACATTACCATTCTCAACACTGTATTACTATGATTTGCACATGTAACTCGCACAAACACCAGAAAAAAATCCACCTGTTGGTAAAGTAAGAGTGTAAAAGCCATTTTTCAGGTGATGTATCAAAAAACAAAAATATGACTAAAGCATACAATAAATGCATCACAAATCAGTTCATTTTAGTTTAATTTGGGTTTATTATCAGTAATGAAGTAATCAAGATAATCAGTAAACACACACACACACACACACATAAATGTTGCCTAATCACTGGCCAGTAGCACTACATAAAAATTAATTTTGCTCTCCTTTCTTTCTGGCTTGCAAATTTCTCAATAACCTTTTGGTTAAAGTCAGTCATCTCAGTCACCAGTCTCTTCTCTATTGACAGCATGGCCAATGCATTCAGCCTCTCTTGCGTCATGCTGTTTGAAACAGCAAACATGGAAAACAGTAAAAGTCATGACTTACATTACATCACAACCTGCCAGCCAACTCCGTTTGTCATAACAAGTGCTGGAAAAGCCTCGAGTGTATGCGCGCTCGCGATCACTTGACTACTGGTGAATTTGCAAGGAAGGTCGATCTGGTCCAAGCTTCTTGATTCTTTTTTTTTTTTCTTCATCCAAACGCCTTGTGAATGGATATCTTTGCAAAGATACAACAGAATTTTCCTTCATCTCGAGAAATTGCACTTGCTTTCACTATGATTATAGGTTGGCACAGACGAGCTGCTGCTGAACGGTCTAAGTGAGAATGGTCCAATCACATAAGGCCAATCATATAAAAACAAATATGTTTCGTTTTAACAACAAAAATGGGAGGGTTCGGGATGCAGAGCGCTGTGCCCTAAGGACAATTTAAAACCGGCCAATTAGAGCTTATCCTCATATCACATGCATTGCAAAAGTTCGTGTACCTACATAGACACTCATTAGTCCGGCGCCCCGCACACATATGAAAAAATATTGTTCATACATTTTTTTCAATAAATATTAGTATGACTACAATAAATGTTAGAATGCTATAATTAAATCAGTTTATTTTGTTAATATTTGTGATAATAAATATTGATATATTAAAGGGGTCTAACTTGAAGGGGGCGGCGCCCCAGCGCCCTCTATTGACCAGCCACCACTGATACCAACAGAAATATATGTGTAAAAGTGGAGCAGATCAATGTATACAGATCTACACCAGCAAATCTGGCATCCAATTCTCCATTGATGATGACAGATTTGCAGGTCTCTTACATGTACTCATTGAAGAGCTGAAGCAATACAATTCTGGGAAATATAGCATTATAGTCAGAGCTTCTGAACACTACAGCTTCTTCTCTGAGTTTGAGCTGGTCATCACAGACGGTGAGCCGCTTTCAGTCATTCCTGCATTTGTTGATGTGCTAGAAGTGCTGAAGATCTGCTTTAACTGTTGATCTGAATCTCCAACAGCTGCTTGCTGTCAGAAGAGCATCAGTCTATCAGCTGCTGCAGGAGGATCTGTCAACGTCAGCTGCAAATACCCACAATCCCACACTGCTGATGTCAAGTTCATCTGCAGGAGCTCTGGAGCTGATCTCTGTGCTGAAGAGACGCGGTCTGAGGAGGAGAGCGGAGGAAGAAAAGCTGAGGGAAAGATCCAGCTGTATGATGACAGAGAAGAGCAGCTCCTGACAGCAACCATCAGTCATGAGAGTCCAGAACATTCAGCTGAATACTGGTGTGGAGTTCAGTCTGCAGGACACAAGAGCTTCATCACACGAGTGATCATCAGCTTCACTGATGCAGGTCAGTTTCTCAGTGATATTATTCATATCTGATGTGCTGCTTGACTCTGGCAATGCCTGAAGAACCATAGAGATCTTAAGGGTTCACATTCAGGGTTATTCTAATGTTCAAGTAGTATGCTGTGTGTTTGACAAAGCAAATCCAGAAACCACTTTTAAAAAGTGGAAGTGTCCTGCTTACTTCTGCTTATGTCACAGCCATATCACACTGCAGCACAAGACTGGTTACTCATTGAAGCTGAGCCTGACCAGTACCTGGATGGGAGACCACATGGGGAAACTAGGTTGCTGTTGGAACTGGTGTAATTGAGGCCAGCAGGGGGTCTGTGCATGTCCTGATTTCCCAGTGTAGTGAAGTGGACGATATAATATTAGTGAGTGCCATCTTACGAATGAGACATTAAATTGAGGTCATGACTCTCTGTGGTCATTAAAACTCCCATGGAACTTCTTGTAAGGTGCAGGGGTGTAACCCTGATGTCCTGGCCAAATACCCTCCACCGGTCCTTACCCATCATGGCCTCCAAATCCTCCCCATCCACCGAATTGGTTCTATCACCATCTCTATCACTGCTCTAGAGACCGTCTTGGCCTATGTACATGAATAAGCTACAGCAGCATGTGATTATAGTTTAATATTTCTGTCAACATTTAGATTGTCTCTTGAGTTTTTTACTTCAGCATTGGTGTGGTCATGTGGACAGAGTATTACTACAGTTCTTTAACTTTATTACTAGTGTGGTCATTTGCAGTTTTTAATGTGGCTGTGATGTTTCTTCAGTTCAGAAGCTGCAGATAAAGATGCTCTTCCTTTAACTCCACATTAATATTCACTGTGAAACCTCAGGCTTCAGTTCTGAAAACTCACACAAACAGTGTGACTACAAACATGAATTCTGGGTAATGAATGTGTGACTAATGGCAGTAGCACTTAGTTTTACCATAAAAATGTGGTTTCTAGTGCTCTCTGTGAATTCATTGTTTTGTTTCAGAAACAACTTCACCACGACCATCTTCATCACTATCCTCAACATCCTCTTCATCTTCACCACCACCATCTTCATCACTGGTTGAATCTCCACTGCAGAGAATGTGTGTAAGAAACTGATTCCTATTAAAGGAGTCTGAGGTGTTCAGTTTTCAGGGCCCAAACGGACACTGAGCACCTAAAGACACATATTATGTAAATAGGACATTTATATTAAATGTATTGACTGGAATAATTAAAGAAAAGTTTCCAGCAGATCAGAGATTGCTTGTTCGAACTGGTAAATTAACACTTTATTTGTTGTTGTTGTTGTTTGTTGTTGTTTTGTTGTCCATGGCTTGTCTAATTTGTGGTTAAGTCTTCAGCTATTAACAAAACTATTCTGTAAAGCTGTTCTGAATTGAGATTGAATGTGAAAAAGCAAATTACAAATAAAATGACCGCTTTTATTATCCCTCTAGTGTCTAGATTTATTAAAAAGTGCAACATTTACTTTGGATTTGACAGTGTATTTCTAATGCATCATCAGCAAAACCTGTTTTCAACACTGGTGCTGTTTCAGTCCTGTCCGGAATTACTACACATACTGCTACATCAATTGACTGATTCTGATTTTGGATAGAAGGGAATGCAAGCCTTTAATAGAAAGGAAGGTAATGCGCCCAATTTTTGTTATCCAAAGTGTTTTCAAGCCAAAATAAAAAAGGCACTCTCTAGAACAGCTCTGGTCATTATATCACATTTAAGAGCAAGGTTGCCCTCTGGTGGTTTGGCGGTGCTGCCCCCTGTCAAAGAAAAATAAAACATACAGGATAAATACTGTAAAATATTTCAATGGGAATACAGCCTTACGTGTGTTTATCAGATAGCTGAATGTGGAGGATTCTGGAGGATATAGGATTACAGTCCGAGTTTCTGAAGACTACAGCTTCTTCTCTGAGTTTGAGCTGGTCATCACAGACGGTGAGCCGCTTTCAGTCATTCCTGCATTTGTTGATGTGCTAGAAGTGCTGAAGATCTGCTTTAACTGTTGATCTGAATCTCCAACAGCTGCTTGCTGTCAAAAGAGCATCAGTCAAGTTTGGTGACCCCTGCTTTAGAGACTATCTTGACCTATGTACATAAATAAGCTACAGCAGTGTGTGAGTTTAGTTTGACACTTCGTCATCATTTGGTTTCTCTTTAGTGTTTTTATTTCAGCATTGGTGTGGTCATGTGGACAGAGTATTACTACAGTTCTTTAACTTTATTACTAGTGTGGTCATTTGAATAGAGCAGAAATACAGTATTTAGTGCAGCTGTGAGTTGTTTCTTCAGTTCAGAAGCTGCAGTTAATAATATTTACCATTAAACCGCAGGCTTCAGCTCTGAGAACTCACTCAAAACAGCTCACAATATTTTACTTGGCATCAACAGACTTGAATTCTGGGTAATAGATGTGTGAATGACTTCAGTGACACTGTTGGTTTCAAGTTCTCTATGTGGATTCATTGTGTTACTATTTTATATACAGATGTTTCAGACACAACTTCATCACCACCATCTTCGTCTTCATCTTCACCATCCTCATCACCATCATCGTCATCATTGGTTGAATCTTCACCGCAGAGAATGTGTGTTAGAATCAGAATCAGAAAGAATCAGAAAGAGCTTTATTGCCAGGTATGTTCACACATACGAGGAATTAGTTTTGGTGACAGAGCTTCTACAGTGCTACAAAATTACGAAGACAGGACTAAAACAACTGATAATAAATATATTTTAAATGGAAATGATTCATATTAAAGGACTCTGAGATGTTCAAGTTTCAGGGCCCAAACAGACACTGAGCACCAAATGACACACATATTATGTAAATATGACATTTATAAATGTAAATATGACATTTATATTAAATGTATTGACTGGAATATCAGGATAAAAGTTTCCTGCAGATCAGAGATTGCTTGTTTGATTTGATGAATTAACATTTTCTGTTTGTTGTTGTTGTTTTGTTGTCTGTGGCTTTTCAGTTTTATATTTAAGTCTTTAGATATTAACATGACTATTCTGTAAAGCTGTTTTGAATCGAGATTAAATGTGAAAAAGCAAATTACAAATAAAATGACCGCTTTATTAACCCTACGGTGTCTCGATTTACTTTATTTTGAGATTTGACAGTGAAGTGTATATCTAATGCACAGTGGTGAAAAGAGTACTGAAAAATCATACTCAAGTAAAAGTACCATTACTTGCCTAAAAATGTAGTGCAAGTGAAGTAAAAGTATCTGTGTAAATATTACTCAAAGTATGAGTAAAAAGTAGCCCTTTTAACAAGTATTTAAAGAGTAGTGAGTATTATGCTGGTAAGGTTGATGCGATTAGATGTAATTTGTGCATGTGTGTTTGTGTGTAAACGTAACATTCTGTAGTGCATTTTGTTATTGTTTAAGGCCATTTCGGTCATCATCCATCATCTTCTCATCAGTGACATGCATCTAAACAGTCTCTGGGTCATTGCGTGTAAAGTATCTTCTTGGGCTCTTTTACTGCTTCCAAACAGTTTGCTGCATGTTTTAAGAGAGTGCAGTACGATTCGATTTACTTCCGTGGAAAATATCTGTAAAATAAGGTATTCCATGAGTTTATCTGCATGCAGGGATGTCAGTAGTGGTTTTGCTTTTTAATTAAATTCTGTTCAGGGCCTCCAGACTTCATTATGGGCTCCTTCAAGCCTCTGGGCACTGCAGTATTAACATGTACAGATTTCTCACCTCGGTCTGTATCTCTAAAGAGAGCCTGCCTGAGGAACTAGATTCAGTTCCCCCCTCTCTCTCTCTCTATTTCTCTCTCAGAGGAAGTGGGCGTCTCTCCGCCATGTTCATCTCTTCATGTATAACCAGGAAGGAAAGAGTCAAAGCTGATCTGAAGACAAGAGTTTGAGAAGAGCTGAATCTACTAATGACAGAAGATCAGTGAATAAGAGAGAAGAATGAAGATCATCTGGACTTTCACTCTGCTCATGATTCCTGGTAAGAGTCTGATCACATCCTGATCCAACAATCACATCACTCAAGAACCGCAACACAGAATAAACAATGAGAAAATGGCATTATAGTAAACTAATATGCTAAAAATACCATTAAAGATGTATTTAAATACATGTTTTAGTGTTGTATTGAGATGTTGTTTTGTTGTAGGTGTGTTAAGCTCCATCAGTATGACAGGATATTCAGGAGTCACCATCACATGCAAATATGATGAAGAATATAAAACAAACGAGAAGTATTTTTGTAAAGGAGAGTGGTCAAAGTGCAAAAAGCAAATCAAGACAAATGCTAAACATCAGTGGATTAGGTCTGGAAGATTCTCTCTGTTTGACGACACAACAGCAGCAGTTTTCACTGTGACCATCAGAAATCTGAGAAAACAAGATTCTGGCATTTATTATTGTGGAATTGAAAAACTTGGTTTTGAACATGCCACTGAAGTGAATATGAAGGACATAAAAAGTGAGTAACTGAGGGCCTTAAACCTTTTACTCAACACTGACTGTAATTATTGTATAATAGTAACTCATAAAATGACAGCAGTGTAAATAAATAGGTTTAAACTGAAGGTTTTAATATAAAATAGTAATTTATTCATTAGGACACTTAAGTAGTACATTCCCTAATGATGTCAAGACTAAACTGCAGATATGTGTTCACCCAGCATAAAATAACAAATTATCTATGCATGTAATGCTCATGAGAGTCTCAGTGAAATATCGACACGCGGTATATGTCATTGATTTCATAAAAATGACCTAAATTAGTTTATTCCTTAAATGTTTATAAATGAGTTTGTTTAACAGAGTTCAGTAATCAGGTCAACACTAATGGTGGGACAGTGAGAGGATATTCAGGAGGAAACATCATTATAACCCACAAATATGAGAAGCAACACAAGGATCGTGAGAAATATGTCTGTAAAATTGGAGAACATCATTGTGAAACTCTAATAAGCATCAGCAGATCAAGAGAATGGAATCACAGCGGCCGATTCTCCATTCGTGATGACAGATCTGCAGGTCTCTTACGTGTGTTTATCAGAGAGCTGAATGTCCAGGATTCTGGAGGATATAGGATTACAGTCAGAGCTTCTGAACACTACAGCTTCTTCTCTGAGTTTGAGCTGGTCATCACAGACGGTGAGCCGCTTTCAGTCATTCCTGCATTTGTTGATGTGCTAGAAGTGCTGAAGATCTGCTTTAACTGTTGATCTGAATCTCCAACAGCTGCTTGCTGTCAGAAGAGCATCAGTCTATCAGCTGCTGCAGGAGGATCTGTCAACGTCAGCTGCAAATACCCACAATCCCACACTGCTGATGTCAAGTTCATCTGCAGGAGATCTGGAGCTGATCTCTGTGCTGAAGAGACGCGGTCTGAGGAGGAGAGCGGAGGAAGAAAAGCTGAGGGAAAGATCCAGTTGTATGATGACAGAGAAGAGCAGCTCCTGACAGCAACCATCAGTCATGAGAGTCCAGAACATTCAGCTGAATACTGGTGTGGAGTTCAGTCTGCAGGACACAAGAGCTTCATCACACGAGTGATCATCAGCTTCACTGATGCAGGTCAGTTTCTCATATTAATCATATGTGACGAGGGGATCTGGCGTGAGTTAGTTAACTATATTTGAATAAAAAAAATGACCGACTACGCCACCCTGGTAGTTACCCAGGGAAATAACTCAATTAGAAAAAGGCACATAGGTTCGTTTCCCTCAAGAATGCAAAGAGACGTGGGTAATTACAAAAGTACAAAAATATTTATCCTGACAAGTGCAAAGATGCACTTGGGTCCAAAACACACATCAAAAACTCCCACTTCACATAAATAAAACAAGGAAAACAATAACAGAAAACAAACAAAATCAAAACCACAGGACTGAGGTCCCCAATGACTGGATACAAGAAGACTAACTTTACCCCAGCACACGCTCACACCACAGTGCACTCGAATCACACCAATCAAGCACTCAGTGTCCCACAGCACACGGTAAAGAAGCACCACCACCAGTTGGAAAAGATCAGTCATCCACTGGGAACGGCCTCAGTTCCTGAAATAAATCAAAATTAAAGTAAATAACTGAAAAATACACGATCCACATAAATAAGTGGGTCAATTAGGATTACAATGTACTTCTATGATCTGGTGGAGAAACCCGTAGAGCTTAGAAATCACAGCATTTCACATACAAACACTCTGGATCCAGATACTAACAGAATTGACAACAATCATAGAACTAATAATCCATGAGAACAATAAACCCACTAAAAGGGAAAGTCTAACTAACAAAAAATAAATGCTCTGCATAAATTGAAAACAAAAAGAACCCTAGAAATAATATTCACAAAACAAAAGCAGAGCACAAAGAACAAATCAATCCATCTAAAACAAATAAACAAACAAATAGATGAAGCGGAGCACAAGCAGCGCCGTAGTAATTAAAAAGTGCAGTCCCCTTTAAACGGCGTTGGTGGCGTCTGCCCGTCAGCCATCAACACTGACGTTAGCAGTAGCACAAGCCCAGACGACCTCCGATAACCCCGGTAATAGCGAGGATTATGAACGCTAATAAAGCAAATTATGTACAAGAGAAGGGATGGAGAAAAAGGGAGAATCCTAAAAGGAAGAGGCACAGACAACACCATTAAAATAGTCATTTAAATGATAACACTAATCATAAGTGCCTCAACACTTACCAATGGGCGCATAAATCGGACGCTTTATGAGCGCTAGTTGGTCAGGTACGAGCATACAGCGACATGCAGGACATCATGCCTGTATGGCATGAGAAACGCAGATTAAACGCTGTTAAACCCCATTACCCATCCAGTTAAAAGCCAGCATCACGTACCTGCAATGGTGAACCATCATCCAAGCCACACAGCCCAGAAACATGCCACAGCCACACCACGCACTACAACAGCGCCCAAAAAGCGAAACTTAACGTTGGCCCGTTCAAACACATGAAAAATCAAACAGAATGAGCAAAATGCATTTACCTGTAGCCGCGAAGACGCACACGCAAACAAAGCGCAGAGTCGGACGTGACGCATTCCAAGCAACAGCCAATCAGGCTTTAAAAAGGGTGGTGCTACATGCCGATTGGATGACACTAATATCAATCAGGCCACACCGCATCATCACACATACAACACAAGCATATTTTGGCCTGCAGTTTCTGGGTAAAACTAAGACATACCAGCAGCATGTCAAAGTTAACTTTTATTCCATTTTACACTACAGTGTGAAATATTTGCAAGGACGCATTATCGACTGAGGGCGGCACAGTGGCTCAGTAGTTAGCACTGTCGCCTCACAGCAAGAAGGTCGCTGGTTTGAGTCCCAGCTGGGTCATTTGGCATTTCTATGTAGAGTTTGCATGTTTTCCCCATGTTGGCGTGGGTTTCCTCCGAGTGCTCCGGTTTCCCCCAAAGTACAAACGCATGCGCTATAGGTGAAATGGTTCAAATAAATTGGACTGTAGTGTGTGAATGTTAGAGTGTACAGGTTGTGGGTTGTGGCTGCAAGGGCATCTGCTGCGTAAAACATATGCCAGAATAGTTGGCTGTTCTTTCCACTGTGGCGACCCCTCATACATATGCAACTAAGCAGAAGGAAAATGCATGAATTACATTATCGACTGATAAAGGATTGTTTTAGTATGGTCATCTGTTGTCTGTAGTCAAACATGTTTCCCTTAGCCGATTATCACCTCCGTGAAGTTGGCACCCCAAAAAAACAAATAAACATCAAAACTATGCCATTCGTTTGTGCTGATTTGTGCCGCAAAAACGAGCGTTTGTGCTGGTTTGGGGTCTGAGATATTAAGCATTATTTTTTTGACCGTGTGACGTCACTTTCCACCCCATGTTGCTCAAATGACTTCAGATCAGCACAGGTCGTTTGTGCTCGATTTGTGCTGGTTTGTGCCGTTAAAACAAACACTGTATCTGTTCTCCTCCTTTAGATATCAGCAAAATATTTCGGGAGTCGTGACGTCACTCTCCACCCCATGTCCTCTAAATCGCACCAAACTGATGTCATTCGTTTGTGCTGGATTTGTGCTGGTTTGTGCCGTTAAAAAAAACCGTAAGTTAGGGCCAGGGGACACTTTGGAGGGCTGTGTCTCTGGTGATGATGGTGCGCTCATGCTGGAGCCTGGCAAACCTCTCACTGATGACATGGTAAGGTTCAATCACTTTGGCATTTTCCATACATTTGCCCATAGTGGAAGCTTTTTGCACTTTATCTATTTTCGTTGCTTAGATATAATTAAAATATTTCGGGAGTCGTGACGTCACTCTCCACCCCAGGTCATCTAAATCACACCAAATTGATGTCATTCGTTTGTGCTGGATTGGTGCTGGTTTGTGTTGTTAAAATAAACACTGTATCTATGTTTATTGTTTAGATATTGCCTAATCAAAACACTTCTGGAGCCGTGACTTCACTTTCCGCCCCGTTATTTCCTCTAAATTGCACAAAACAGGTGTCATATTTGTTTGTGCTGTTTAGATATAGGCCTATCCAAAATATTTGGTTAGATTTCTGCTGGTTTGTGCAGTGGAAATGAACATAAGATATTTATATTCGTGCTCGAATATGTTATTTTTGTTTGCTCACAATTTGTGCTCGTTTGTGCTGCAAAAAAATATTATTTGTAGGCCTAAAAATAATATTAGATCATTCAGAGGTCTCTCGACCCCAGTTGCTCCATATTTACTAAAATAGTCTCGTTGGTGCGCATTTCATTTGTGCTGGATTTACCTATGAAAGTTTCGTTAGTGCTGCTTCTATTATTAAAATATTGAATATTGAATTAAAGATAATGCATCACCCCAGATGTATGATTTTCTAAAGTATTTTAATTTGTTTGTGCTGATAGAATTTTCGTTTGAGATGCTTTATTTTTTAGATATTAAAATAGCCTAGGCCAATATAGGTTATTCTGAGATCTTTTTTTTTTTTTTTGTAATCAGAAAAAGCACAAAGCCCGACCATCATTATGACAGATTTAATTTCTAAAGTGAAAGGGCTTGGCCAATATAAAGATAATTTGCTACAACCCTGCTTTACTTTCGATTTCATGGTCATGAATGCTAATTTACATATTTATTATATTTACATTATTTATATATATTGTGGTAAGTAGGCCTACCATTTTTGATTAAATCAATTGAGTAAAGCAGCTTTAGTGGACTTATTTAATCAATATTTATTTTATGGGAAAAAGCGATTATAGGCTTATAACACACACACGTTTTCTACAGATAAGTTGATTAATTACAATTAATAATAATAATAATCATATAAAATATTTGCATTCACTTAATTGTTAAACACTGTGCGTTTTAGCACAGGAGGATGTTATTTTGACCATTTTGATTTAGTTTAATAGAAGACAAACATGTAATATTTTGTTATTTTATAGTTATCTTTAGTTATCTTATTATTATTATTATTATTATCATTATTATTAATAATAAACACTTTATCTATGTTTATTGTTTAGATATTGCCTAATCAAAACACTTCTGGAGCCGCGACTTCACTTTCTGCCCCGTTATTTCCTCTTGCACAAAACAGGTGTCATATTCGTTTGTGCTGTTTAGATATAGGCCTAACCAAAATATTTGGTTAGATTTCTGCTGGTTTGTGCAGTGGAAATGAACATAAGATATTTATATTTGTTCACGAATATGTTATTTTTGTTTGCTCACAATTTGTGCTCGTTTGTGCTGCAAAAAAATATTATTTGTAGGCCTAAAAATAATATTAGATCATTCAGAGGTCTCTCGCCCCCAGTTGCTCCATATTTACTAAAATAGTCTCGTTGGTGCGCATTTCATTTGTGCTGGATTTACCTATGAAAGTTTCGTTAGTGCTGCTTCTATTATTAAAATATTGAATTAAAGATAATGCATCACCCCAAATGTATGATTTTCTAAAGTATTTTAATTTGTTTGTGCTGATAGAATTTTCGTTTGAGATGCTTTATGTTTTAGATATTAAAATAGCCTATGTCATTATAAATAAAACTTATTTGAATGCTTTTCTTCACGAATGTAACTACTTTATTGTATTATTTTCGCTATATTTTCACAGAGAGGCTACTACAGGTGCAAAATGCCTGTTGTTTAATATTGCCGTTTGATATGTCCATAACACTCACTTGGATGTTGTTTAAAATAAAGCATCACAAACGAAAATTCTATCAGCACAAACAAATTAAAATGCTTTAGAAAATCATACATTTGGGGTGATGCATTATCTTTAATTCAATATTCAATATTTTAATAATAGAAGCAGCACTAACGAAACTTTCATAGGTAAATCCAGTACAAATGAAACGCACACCAACGAAACCTCTGAATGATCTAATATCATTTTTAGACCTACAAATAATATTTTTTTGCAGCACAAATGAGCACAAATTGTGAGCAAACAAAAATAACATATTCGTACACGAATATAAATATCTTATGTTAATTTCCACTGCACAAACCAGCACAAATCTAACCAAATCTTTTGGCTATATCTAAACAGCACAAACGAATATGACACCTGTTTGTGCAAGAGGAAATAACGGGGCAGAAAGTGAAGTCGCGGCTCCAGAAGTGTTTTGATTAGGCCAGTGGTTCTCAACTGGTTTGGCCATGGGACCCACATTTTTACATGGTCATCAAGCCGCGACCCAAACTTTTAGGAACTATAATATAATTTTAGGAATTATAATTAATTTGTATTTATTTGTTAACATACACAAATAGTGACAGATAAATCACAAGTCACCAATATTTACAAATAAACAATATTTTATTGCTGTCATTTAACAAAATGTATCAAATTATAGAAATATTACAAAGTAAGGGTAAGAAAAGGTTCAGTTACCATGAACTAAACTGAACTGTTAATAAAACATTAACACTGATCCTGTTGAACAGAACAAATCAGCAAATTACAGTAAAATTATTAAAACAATCATAACCATTTTTACATCTAATATGACAGCAATTACAAACATCTGTTTCACTTAACAGTAATTTGGGAAGCTAATGAGATAACTGAGTGCTTTACTCATGATAAGAGTTTCAAAGTCTGGGGTGATGGTAGACCCGAAGATCGTGCTCTATGTCCAACCTGTTCCTTTGCTTTGACTTAAGCTGCACCAAGGAAGAGAAGCCACTTTCAAACAAATACGTAGTGCTGAATGGTAGGATGGATTTGATCGCACGAATGCCAAGGGAAGGGACGAATACTCAGAAAGCACTTTGCGGCACCAAAACTGGGAGAGGCTTTACTTCACTGAATTTCTTTTTCAGCGTCTTATCACATGACGGCTCCACAAGCTGATTCTCTTTGTTGCTCGGCAACGTGACGCTTTCCACGTCGATTCCAAAGGGATTGCTCATCCACGGATCATCATAATGTTTATCGGGAAGTAGTCGGTACGGTTGTTGCGCGCGCATTTCAAAATAAAAGTCCGGTATAAGCAAAATAAGTTAAAAAATTAAACTTTTGTTGTTTTTTTGACCACACACTCCGCGACCCACTGAAAATGTTCCCGCGACCCACTTTTGGGTCGCGACCCACCAGTTGAGAAACACTGGATTAGGCAATATCTAAACAATAAACATAGATAAAGTGTTTATTATTAATAATAATGATAATAATAATAATAATAAGATAACTAAAGATAACTATAAAATAACAAAATATTACATGTTTGTCTTCTATTAAACTAAATCAAAATGGTCAAAATAACATCCTCCTGTGCTAAAACGCACAGTGTTTAACAATTAAGTGAATGCAAATATTTTATATGATTATTATTATTATTATTAATTGTAATTAATCAACTTATCTGTAGAAAACGTGTGTGTGTTATAAGCCTATAATCGCTTTTTCCCATAAAATAAATATTGATTAAATAAGTCCACTAAAGCTGCTTTACTCAATTGATTTAATCAAAAATGGTAGGCCTACTTACCACAATATATATAAATAATGTAAATATAATAAATATGTAAATTAGCATTCATGACCATGAAATCGAAAGTAAAGCAGGGTTGTAGCAAATTATCTTTATATTGGCCAAGCCCTTTCACTTTAGAAATTAAATCTGTCATAATGATGGTCGGGCTTTGTGCTTTTTCTGATAAAAAAAAAAAAAAAAAGATCTCAGAATAACCTATATTGGCCTAGGCTATTTTAATATCTAAAAAATAAAGCATCTCAAACGAAAATTCTATCAGCACAAACAAATTAAAATACTTTAGAAAATCATACATCTGGGGTGATGCATTATCTTTAATTCAATATTCAATATTTTAATAATAGAAGCAGCACTAACGAATCTTTCATAGGTAAATCCAGCACAAATGAAACGCACACCAACGAGACTATTTTAGTAAATATGGAGCAACTGGGGTCTAGAGACCTCTGAATGATCTAATATTATTTTTAGGCCTACAAATAATATTTTTTTGCAGCACAAACGAGCACAAATTGTGAGCAAACAAAAATAACATATTCGTGCATGAATATAAATATCTTATGTTCATTTCCACTGCACAAACCAGCAGAAATCTAACCAAATATTTTGGATAGGCCTATATCTAAACAGCACAAACGAATATGACACCTGTTTTGTGCAATTTAGAGGAAATAACAGGGCGGAAAGTGAAGTCACGGCTCCAGAAGTGTTTTGATTAGGCAATATCTAAACAATAAACATAGATACAGTGTTTATTTTAACGGCACAAACCAGCACCAATCCAGCACAAACGAATGACATCAATTTGGTGCGATTTAGACAACCTGGGGTGGAGAGTGACGTCACGACTCCCAAAATATTTTAATTATATCTAAGCAACGAAAATAGATAAAGTGTTTGTTTTAACGGCACAAACCAGCACAAACCAGCACAAACGAATGACATCAGTTTGGCGCGATTCAGAGGACATGGGGTGGAGAGTGACGTCACGGCTCCCAAAATATTTTGCTTATATCTAAAGGAGGAGAACAGATAAAGTGTTTGTTTTAACGGCACAAACCAGCACAAATCGAGCACAAACGACCTGTGCTGATCTGAAGTCATTTGAGCAACATGGGGTGGAAAGTGACGTCACACTGTCAAAAAAATAATGCTTAATATCTCAGACCCCAAACCAGCACAAACGCTCGTTTTTGCGGCACAAATCAGCACAAACGTAGCACAAACGAATGGCATAGTTTTGATGTTTATTTGTTTTTATGGGGTGCCAACTTCACGGAGGTCCGATTATCTCCATATTGTCAGGGTTGGCAAGGAGGACCCAAATGCAGAATAGACAGGAGAACACAAGGTTTATTTACAGGAGGGACACAAGGCGATGCAGAAGGACAGTCCACACAATATTTCAGGGTGACGGCAGGAGAACAGGCTGGTGAGGGATGGAGACTCAGGATTTCAGAATGATACAGATGGGAGAATCTGGTGGGGGTGGAACAGGCTGATCAGGAAAGGGAAAATTCCACACTCAGAATCACGCAGTCAGCAAGTAGCTGGCCGAACCTCAGGGAGAACCACAAGGACAAGGGAAAAATGAACACAATGGCTGTTTCTCAATTCCAAGAACGCAGAGAACGGACTTGGATTCTTGCAGAGACCGGTCTTGCCAGGTGTCCTCGGAAGAAAGAACTCGGGAGACCATGAGAACAGAGAACGCGTCCTTTGAGAAATGAGATGCTGCGTTCTTCCTGATGGTCAAAAGACCTTCACGCATTTTAAATGGAAGATTATTTTAACATTACAGCCTTCATATGACGATTTATTGTTTTTTCCCCTTTTTAAAATATATACTCTTCATAAAAACATTATAAATGTATGTTGCACAATATAAATAAAACAGATTTTAATACGAATTTCAGCAAACAAACACCCTTAATGTCTTCATTCCTTTTATTAAGATGTCCATGGTCATGTTTATATTCACCGTCTCATTTAGGGAAACTCCTGAGGTAAATAAGTGATATCTCTGAACTTTAATAATAAATCTAAATAAAATGCTGCGCTTCCCACCTCCAGTCGCAATGACTTCTGGGACTTCTAGAGAGAGTTTGGTGCTCAAGTCCGCATCGGTGCATCATCGAAATCAAGAACACGTTCGGGAAGTTTCACGCGTCCTCTGTTCTTGCGGTCTTAAGCATTGGAAGTGAACTTTGGCAGCTGATGATGACGTTACACGAGAACACAAGACGGCTGAAGAACGCATTTTGAGAAACAGTCACTATAAAGGGAGTAGGGAGCACGAGGAACAGGTGAACATAATTAGACAAACAATGACTAAACAAGGGGGCGAGGCATAGGAAAACAAGGAGGCAGGACTAGGAGAGCACATGACTAACACAACAAAAAAGACAGCCATGCGCTAATAGACAAAACAAACAAAGACACATTAAACACAGACAGGATTGACATGGCTGTAAGGGCTGGATCCTGACACATATAGACAGCTTAATCGGAGTCATCGGTTTGCTCTGTAGCTTGTCTTATTCATTGTCATACTCCAAAAGGATTGAGTCAGACAAAGATTGTTCCAGAAACCAGGAAAAAGCAATGTAAAATTGTGGTAAAAGTGCGCAGCCGCAATGCACTTCTCTGGTCTTATTTGCTTTTAAAAACACTATCGGTTGGGTTTAGGGAAGGGGTTGGGTCAGTCAATTGCAAGGTGATGTATGCATGATAAGCCCTGGCTTCTTATGAACTTGCATTAGAAGGACATGTAAAGGGCACGAAAACAGCCTAGTAACATATTTGAGATTTGCAGTAATGTAGGCAGCGGCCTTTGGTAGATTTGTCAACACAAGCTGCAAGCACACATCGCCGGAGCAATGTATTTCACAGTTCACAAAAAGGTAGCCCTGGGCACGTGTTTCCATGTGATCATATCTGATCTCTGTGGGTTTTATGTTATGTTGAGTAACTCTACTAAGATGTGAAGAGCCAACGCTAACTCACGGCAATTCGTAACTTTTTGATTAGTGGCTAATTCATATAAATTCGTACGATCTAATTCGTACATATTAGTACGATTTGCCCATCACCCAATGACGGTTGGGGTTAGGGGTGGGGTTAGGTGCCACGCCTCCTTTTTAAAATCTTACATTTTCGTGCGACTGAACTTGTACGAATTCGTACGAATTAGCCACTAAACTGACAAAACGTAAAATACTTACGTTTCCTCGTGAGATCAGGCTGGAAGAGCCAGGTTATTTTTAGTGTAGGCATAGTGTGTGTTGTGTGTTTGACAAGGCAAAACTGGAAAGCAAAAATGAAAAGAGGAAGCATCACTTTTCATTCTCTAGAGACTATGGCTTTCACAAGCTATGTTTATTTTTAGTGTGGTGTTTTCATTGCAGCAGAAATGCAGTATTTAGTGCTGCTTTGAGTTGCTTTCTTCAGTTCAGAAGTCACAGTTAAAGATGCTCGTCCAGTAACTGCTATATTTTCACTTAAAACCACAGGCTTGAGTTGTGAAATCTCACACAAACAGCTAACAACTTTTTTTGCTAAGCTCCAGCAAACTGTGTGAATGACGCCAATGACATTTTACCATGATAAAAGTCTTGTCAAGTTATGTGTGTGAGAGAAAAAAGCATCCTTTCGTTGTTTGTTTTATTTTCAAATATTCCAGAAACACCTACATCATCTCCACCAACAACATCATCTTCATCTCCTCTAAATTCATCTTCATCATCACCCTCCTCATCATCATCAGCCTCCTCCTCATCATCAGCCTCATCTT
The DNA here is from genome assembly GCA_903798195.1 of Danio kyathit. NCBI lineage: Eukaryota > Metazoa > Chordata > Actinopteri > Cypriniformes > Danionidae > Danio > Danio kyathit. The sequence continues at coordinate 74,087,047 of LR812519.1, forward strand.
TCTCATCTTCCAAAACGTCTCCATCTGCTCTCAAAACAGCATCTCCAAACACATCAGCAGGTGAACTTGCATGTAATACCAACATATGATCAATGGGTGTAGCATTTGGTCATTCAGCTGGAATACTACACTATATGCCAAAAGTCTTGTCGCCTATCCAAGTTTTGGGAACAACACATAATAACTGGACTTCTAGTTGATCATTTGGTATCAGAAAGTGGCCTCTAGATGATGCTTATTTGACCAAAATAAAATATGATCATGCCTTAATTTTTAATTATTTAATTAGGACAGTAAGGTCTGACTTTGCTTAGACAAAAGTCTTGTCACTGAACATAAATAATGTCCAGTATAGAATATAAAGTCATGCTGCAGTGGAAACAGAATGAATATTGTGTCTGACTCCATCATGAGCTTGGAGGACTGCATCCATACATCTCTGCAATGACTCAAATCACGCATTAATAAAGTCATCTGGAATGGCAAAGAAAGCATTCCTGCAGGACTCCCAGAGTTCATCAAGAGTCTTTGTGTTCATCTTTAACGCCTCCTCCTTCATCTTAGCCCAAACATGCTCAATAATGTTCATGTTTGGTGACTGGGCTGGCCAATCCTGGAGCACCTTGACCTTCTTTGCTTTCAGGAGCTTTGATGTGGAGGCTGAAGTATGAGAAGGAGCGCTATCCTGCTGAAGAATTTGCCCTCTCCTGTGGTTTGTAATGTAATGGGCAGCACAAATGTCTTGATACCTCAGGCTGTTGATGTTGATCATCCACTCCGCAGATCTCTCGCACGCCCCCATACTGAATATAACCCCAAACCATGATTTTTCCTTCACCAAACTGGACTGATTTCTGTGAGAATCTTGGCTCCATGCGGGTTCCAGTAGGTCTTCTGCAGTATTTGTGATAATTGGGATGCAGTTCAACAGATGATTCATGGAAAAAATTCACATTTAGCCACTTTTCTAAATGATCAACTAGAAGTCGAGTTATTATTTGTTGCTCTTACAACTGAGATCGAAGACAATACTTTAGTGTAGAGTTGGGTGTCATCAGTATATTGTAACAATGCTAGGAAAAGCCATGTTTCTGAAAGACAGTCCCAAGTGATGCCATGTAAATCCAGAAAAGAATTGGTCCAAGAACAGAGCCCTGGGGCACTCCAGTAGCTAGATGTGGAGCTCTTTCAGTGCTTTTACAGTGCAATTTTAAAGAGGTGGTGCTACAATTAAAAAAAAAATTGTAAAAAGCCTCTGGAAAACATGCTTTAGAGTACATTAGACCTTAAAGTAAAATTTAGTATATGTGATATTGTGTGACTCACTGGTCAAATTTGTGAATTAAAAATGTGAAAATAATCATATTTGGATTACTATTATGCCTTTTAATCTGACCTAAAATTGATTGATCACATTGATGATGTTTTAATCGCCTGTGTTTCCAGGCTCTTCTCTGATCATCCCTCTGATTCTGGCTCTTCTGATTCTGATCATCGCTGCTCTCTTATTTCTGTTTCTCTTTAAGAAGCACCAGGCTAAAGGTAAAACTCCTGAAATCCTACAGATGTAGAAACTCTACATTTAAAAAGAGTGCCACATAAAGCCTGCAATGAGACACGAGCAAACAGAAGTATAGTGAAAACGTAGAAATCTGTGTGGAAATTTGATAATGTCATTAAATCAAGACTTGTTTTTGGCAGGCGATGATTCTCAAACTGTACCAGGGAACACTGAAGTGGTTAGTTACTGCTACTGTATAAAATGTTTATTCTATTGATAATAGTAATACCTGTCATCTTGAAGATCATCAGAGCTGTAAATCATTTCTCTGTTTCTCCTCAGGTTTCTCACACTGCTTGTGATTATGAGGAAATTAAAGACATTCACAAACAATTACCCACAAACCCCTCTGGATCTTTTAGCGCTGTTTACGCCACTGCTCAGTTACCCACAACCCCTTCTGATTCCTGTCTTTACTCTACAGTTCAGAAAGTCTCTGGTGACTCTCAGATCTGCATCTCCTCTGCTGAGGATCTGAATTACGCAGTGGTGAGTTTCCACAAGAAACCAGACTGTCCTGACAGTGTCAGTTTGAGGAATCATCAGGATTGCAGTGAATATGCTGCTCTCAATCATCTCACTGCTTGAACAGACTGAGCTGAGGGTTTTTTATCATCTTGTCTTTGGCATGTCATTAATGTGTTTGGAAATCTTGTGTTAATTCTTCTTCTTGTGAATTACTTGTTTAAATTACTTAGTGCTGGATTTAGAACAAATGGGCCCAGTTTCACAAACCAGACTTAGCTTAAACCAGGACTAGACCTTAGTTAAATTAGACTATTTAAGCCACATTTAAAAAAATGACCTTAGTAAAATACATTACTTGTGTGCACCTGGAGACAAAAAAAAATTACACTGCCATATTTTAAGACATCTCACTGTAAGTTATGTTCAGTTGAGAGAGCTCAAACATGCAATTAAATCCAAGACTAGCCTTAAACCTTGTTTGTGAAACCGGGGGATGATATCTGAATTTTCGGATGACACTGAAAGTAATCCTAAGGCACCATTTTTGTTGCAGGTTTCATGTAATAAAAGTGCAAATATTTCAGAGAAAAAGGTGTGGAGCACAGAGCTGTGTATTGAAGCTTAATATAAAGTTGTGCTTTAATTTTAAACTACACACTTGACCACTTGCATTTCTTGCTGATGACTTTAATTTGGGGATGTTGTCAAATGACGGCATACTTTGGGGATCTTCTCAATCCCTCTGACTTTCATTAAGGGGTTGGAGGTGAAGGACTAAGGGCAGGGCTTAATTTATGGCGGAACACGCCGGATCCAGCACCTCTGAAATCTGATCCGGCAACTCATTTTACCGATCCCCCTCCTCAACCACCCTCTCCCCTATCCGCTGTTCACTTTCACTTTCTTCTGCGACTACCTAACCCTCTTCACTGTCATCCACGACACCCCTCCATCCTCGGGTAACATGCCGGATCCGTTACCCTGATCTGTTTCAGGACCTCGCAATTCACAAATTAAGCACTGACCAAGGGGTAGACTAGCCCATCACAGAAGGTAAAGTTATTGAGGTAGTCTGCAAGCTCCACAGTGGAAGGCATAGGGGTAGATGAGATCCGTGCTGAATACCTCAATTTTCTGGATGTGGTGGTGCTGTCTTGGCTGACATGCCACTGTAACATTGTGTGGAGGAAGCGGACAATGCCTCTGGATCGGGCAACTGTGGTGGTGCATCCTGTTTGTAAGAAGAGGGACTACAGGGTGGGTTCCAAATATAGGGGGAACACATTTCTCAGCCTTCGTGGAAAATTCTATGACAGGGTACTGGAGCAAATCTGGTCAATAATACAACCTCAGATTCAGGAAAACCAATGCTGTGTTCAGTCGGGCCATGGAACACTGGGCTAGCTCTATACTCTATCTAGGGCAGGGGTGTCCAAACTCGGTCATGGAGGGGCGATGTCCTGGAGAGTTTAGCTCCAACCCTAATCAAACACACCTGAACCAGCTAATCAAGCTCTTATAGATACTAGAAACTTCCTGGCAGGTGTGTTAAAGCAAGTTGAAACTAAACTCAGCGGGACACCCGCCCTTCAGGACCGAGTTTGGACACCCCTGATCTAGGGTGATCAAGGTTTTGTGGAAGTTTACCTAACCAGTCCACATTTTGTTCATGGACCTGGAGAAGGCATTCGACTTTGTCCCTTGTAGTTCATTCTGTTGGGAATACTCTAAGAGGATGGGGTACGAGGTGCACTGTAAATGGTCCCTGTACAACCAGAGCAGGGGTTTAGTTTGCATTGCTGGCAATAAGTTACCCTTGTTCCTGGTGAATGACTACAGTAGGACTGCACTTTGTTTTGTTTATTATTTTAATGGAAAGAATTTCCAGATCTTGGGTCAGAGGGGTTTGGTTCAGGGGGCACAGATCATCAGATATGGACCTTTAGCATGCATTGTGACAGTTTGGAGTCAAGTTTGGGGATGAGAATCAGCGCCTCCATTGTATTCAACCGGAAAAAAAGGTGTCTTTCCATCTCCAGGTTGGAGAAGACTCCTTTTCTCAGAAGGAGGAGTTCAAGTATCTTAGGATTTTGTTCATGAGTGAGGTAAGAATCGAATGTGAGACTCATCGGTCCAATGATGCAGTAATTTGCTCAATGTATCAGTCCGATGGGGTATAGAAGGAGCTGAGCTGAAAGAAAAAGCTTTTGATTTACCGGTCAGTATATGTTCTTACTCTCACTTTGGTCATGAGATTTAGGTCACAACCAAAAGGACAAGATCTAAAATACAAGCAGCTGGAATGTGCTTTCATTGCAGGCCACATCATTAAACATAGGATGAGGAGCTCTTTCGAAACAGGAGGAACTCAGAGTAGAGTCGCTGCTTTCTCACATTAAAAAAAGCCAGTTGAGGTGGCTCATGCATCTTTTTTCGGATGCCTCCTGCAAGCAGAGGTGTTCTGGACTTGTCCTGCCAAGAGGAGGCCCCAGGTAAGAACCAGGACACACTGGATTTGCGGTTTCATGGCTTGCCTGGGAACATCTTGGGATTAAGTGTCTGGGTAGAAGAAGGTCTAGGGTTCCCTGTTGAGTGTGCTGTCCACATAACCTGGCCTTGAATAAGCAGTTGATAATCGATGGATGGATGGAGCAATGAAAACAATGCACCTATGTTGGTTATGTTTTTGCATCTCTGGATATTCTGGACAAAGCTTTCTGGTGGATTCTGGGAAACATTGATTCAGTCATTTTGTTAACTTTATGGTTGAATGTGACACCTCCTTTTTCAATCTCTCTCTCTCGCTCTCTCTCTCTCTTTAAGAGGAAGTGAGCTTTTCTCACATTAATGTTCAATCAGGAAATAAAGTCAAAGCTAATCTAAACAGGGAAACTTGAGAGAAGCTGAATCTACTGATGACAGTGAATAGGAGGGAATAATGAAGATCATCTGGACTTTCACTCTGCTCGTGCTTCCTGGTAAGAATCTGATCAAATCCTGATCCAACAAACCACATTACTGAAGAACCACGACAGATTAAACTATGAAAAAAAATAGATTTTTAAAAGGACTCGTAAATGAGTCTCGCTTTAGTAGTCATGCATTGACATGTTGTTTTGTTGTAGGTGTACTGAGCTCCATCAGTGTGACGGGATATTCAGAAGGTGGAGTCAGGATCACATGCAAATATGACAAAGGATACGAAACATACGTGAAGTATTTTTGTAAAGGAGAGTGGTCAGAGTGCACAGACCAAATCAAGACTGAGACTCAAGATAAGTGGATTAAGTCCGGGAGATTCTCTCTGTATGACAACACAAAAGAAGCACAATTAATAGTGACCATCGAAGATCTAAGAGAACAGGACTCTGACATTTATTACTGTGGAACTGAAGTATATGGATATGATCCTGGCACTGAAGTGAATCTGAAGGTCATATCAGGTGAGCAACTAAAGAGCCTCAAACTCACGATGATCATCACTCATAAAAGGACAGCAGACAAACACATACTCTCTTTTTCTCCTAATGCAAGATTAATACTTAAATGGTGGAGCAAATTGACTAGATATATGTTCATTGAGCACACCGTTAGCAATTATCTGTTTGTAATCAACAGGTCCAAAAATGAGCCCAGGGAGAGGATCCTTAGGAGGAAACGTCATTATAGACTACAGATATGAGAAACAACACAAGAACAGTCAGAAATATGTCTGTAAATCTGCAAAGTACAGTTGTTTTGCTCTAATTAGCATTAATGCAGCAGAATGGAATCACAGCGGCCGATTCTCCATTCATGATGACAGATCTGCAGATCTCTTACGTGTGTTTATCAGAGAGCTGAATGTCCAGGATTCTGGAGAATATAGGATTACAGTCAGAGTTTCTGAAGACTACAGCTTCTTCTCTGAGTTTGAGCTGGTCATCACAGACGGTGAGCCGCTTTCAGTCATTCCTGCATTTGTTGATGTGCTAGAAGTGCTGAAGATCTGCTTTAACTTGTTCATCTGAATCTCCAACAGCTGCTTGCTGTCAGTCCAATTTGGTGACCTCTGCTTTAGAGACTATCTTGGTCAATGTACATAAATAAGCTAAGCAGTGTGTGAGATTTGTTTGACACTTTGTCATCATTTGGTTTTTCTGAAGTGTTTTTTTCAGCATTGGTGTGGTCATTTTGGAGTATTACTACAGTTCAAGTTCATTTCAAGTGCTGTGTCTTCAATGCAGCAGAAATAGTTTTAAGTACTGCTGTGAGTTTTAACTCCAGTAACTCTACTTTAATATTCACTGTGAAACCACAGGCTTCAGTTCTGAAAACTCACACAAACAGCTCACAACTTTTTTTTTTTTTTTTGCGATGCATAAACTTGAATTCTAAGTAATGGATGTGTGAAAGATAACCTTTCGATAACCCTGTTGGTGTCAAGTTCTCTGTGTGAATTCATTATTTTGCTATTTTATATACAGATGTTTCAGACACAACTTCATCCCCACCATCCTCGTCTTCACCATCCTCATCTTCATCACTGGTTGAATCTCCACTGCAGAGAATGTGTGTTAGGAAATGATTCATATTGAAGGACTCTGAGATGATCAGTTTTCAGGGCCCAAACGGACTCTGAGCACCAAATGACACACTTTATGTAAATATGACTTTTATACTAAATGTATTGACTGGAATATCAGGAGAAAAGTTTCCTGCAGATCAGAGATTGCTTGTTTGATTTGATGAATTAACACTTTCTTTTTGTTGTTGTTGTTTTGTTGTCCATGGCTTGTCAGTTTTATATTTAAGTCTTCAGCTATTAACATGACTATTCTGTTAAGCTGTTCTGAATCGAGATTGAATGTGAAAAAGCAAATTACAAATAAAATGACCGCTTTATTAACCCTCCAGTGTCTAGTTTTACTTAAAGGTGCAACATTTATTTTGAGATTTGACACTGAAGTGTATATCTAAAGCACAGTGGTGAAAAGAGTACTGAAAAATCATACTCCAGTAAAAGTACCATTAGTGTAAGTAGAGTAAAAGTATCTGTGTAAATATTACTCAGAGTATGAGTAAAAAGTAGCCCTGAGTAGTGAGTATTATGCTTGTAAGGTTGATGCAATTACATGTAATTTGTGCATGAGTGTGTGTGTTTGTAAACGTAACATTCTGTATTGCATTTTGTTATTGTTTAAAGCCATTCCGGTCAACATACAGTAAATATCCGTCATCTTCTCATCAGTGACATGCATCTAAACAGTCTCTGGGTCATTGCGTGTAAATTATCTTTTTGGGCACTTTTACTGCTTCCAAACAGTTTGCTGCATGTCTTAAGATAGTTCAGTACGATTTGATTTACTTTCTATGTGCAATTTTCTATATGGACTGATTTTTCTAATCCCCATAGACAGGAAATAATAATATAGTGACCGCAGTTTGAAGGAAAGTAGTGGAGTAAAAGTACCGATACAGCACTAAAAATGTACTCGACAAAGTAAAAGTACACATTTATAAAACTATTTAGTAAATACTGTATGTATTTGCATACTTAAAATATATAGTAAAATTAAATATAATGTATGTACTACTACAATAGACAACAGTACAGTAAGTGCTCTTTTTCAGAGGGGGGTATTAATAACATTGCAAAAACATAAAAAAGAGGTCACAAATAAACAACAATTCCAATCATAATATATCAGTGGATCAGCACAGTTATTGGAGAGTGTGCTCAATTCTTCAGCAATGCACATTTACATACCTGTCAACATTTGAATGTAAAAAATAAAAGATAGACCCACAAAAATGTCTATTTAAACCAGCCTGATCTCACGAGGAAACGTAAGTATTTTACGTTTTGTCAGTTTAGTGGCTAATTCGTACGAGTTCGTATGAGTTCAGTCGTACGAAAATGTACGATTTTAAAAAGGAGGCGTGGCACCTAACCCCACCCCTAACCCCAACCGTCATTGGGTGATGAGCAAATCGTACTAATTTGTACGAATTAGATCGTACAAATTCATACGAATTAGCCACTTTGCAAAAAGTTACGAATTGGCCGTGAGATAGCGTTGATTTAAACGTACACCCAAATCCCAAAAGTGTCCATGTTTACTTCTCTTTGAAATTTCACATAAAAAGGGAAACAATGTATGACTTTTAAGAAAAAAAGTAAATATACTAATTTTTATAATCAATTCAAAGTATTTTAAAGTCCAAATAAAAACAAAAGCAGCTATCTCTAGAACAGCTCCGGTCATTATATCATTATATATAGCAATGGCGTCCCCTGGTGGTTTTGAGGTGCTATGTGCATACTGAGCATCTGCGCTGTGTTGATGTTGCTGCTTTCTTTAAAAAAAATAAGTTAACCATATGGAAGAAATATGGGGAAAATTTAAACAGGAAGACAGCATATAGAATGGTGAAATACAAGAGAATCTCTGGAAAAACAGAAGGGCTGGCAGGTATGCATTTACAGCTACAATGAGAATCACTGCTGTTTGACCACCATCCTTATGTGTCAAACAAATGTGATAGGCTGAAAAAACCCATCATATTAAACGCTTGAATTAATTAGAAACATTTAATATTATAAATTTAGAATAACATTAAACTGAGCCTATAGAAAGTGCAATGCTTCTGTGGACAATCTCTGTAAAATAAAGTGTTCCATGAGTTTTTTCTGCAGGCAGGGGTTTCGCTTTGGGTCTCTCAAATTCTATTCAGGGCCTCCAGATTTCATTATTGGCTCCTTTAAGCCTCTGGGCACTGCAGTATTGACATGTACAGCTTTTACACCTCTGTCTTTGTCTCTTAATAGAGCCTGTCTGAAGAATTAGTTTCAGTTCCTTTTTTTCAGTCTCTCTTTGCCTCTCTCTCTCAAAGGAAATGGGCGTCTCTCCTTCATGTTCCTCTTTTCATGTTCAATCAGGAAGGAAAGAGTCAAAGCTGATCTGAACAGGAGAGTTTGAGAAGAGCTGAATCTACTAATGACAGAAGATCAGTGAATAAGAGAGAAGAATGAAGATCATCTGGACTTTCACTCTGCTCATGATTCCTGGTAAGAGTCTGATCACATCCTGATCCAACAATCACATCACTCAAGAACCGCAACACAGATTAAACTATAAGAAAATGGCTTCATAGTAAACTAATATGGTGAAAATACCATTAAAGATGTATTTGTATTAATGTTTTAGTGTTTTATTGAGATGTTGTTTTGTTGTAGGTGTGTTGAGCTCCATTAGTGTGACGGGATATTCAAGAGGCGGAGTCATGATCACATGCAAATATAATAAAGAATATAAGACAAAAGAGAAGTATTTTTGTAAAGGATTGTGGTCAGAGTGCAAAGACCAAATCAGGACAGAAATCAAACACCAGTGGGTTCAGTCTGGAAGATTCTCTCTGTTTGATGACACAACAGCAAGATATTTCACTGTCACCATCAGAAATCTGATAGAACAGGATTCTGACATTTATTACTGTGGAACTGACATATTTGGATTCGATCGAACAACTGAAGTGAATCTGAAGGTCATATCAGGTGAGTAACTGAGAGTTTAACTCATGAAGATCCACAACATCACCAAACTCAACACTGACTGCAGTTACTGTTTTATACGTAACTCATAAAACGTCAGCAGCGCAAATGAATATTGATGTTTTAAATATAAAATTGTCGTTTAATAATATGGAATTTTATGTAGTAATCTTAAAATCATCAATGTTGTCAAGACTAAACTGAGATATGTGTTCATGAGGTATGAATTAACAAAGTCTCTAATTTAATGCTCCTGAGAGTCTCAGTGAAAGAAAGACATGCAGTATTTGTCATTGATTTAATAAAAATGGCTTAAATTAGTTTATTCCTTAAATGCTTATATATGAGTTTGTGTTCAGCAGAGTTCAGGAATCAGGTCAACACTAATGGTGGAACAGTGAGAGGATATTCAGGAGGAAAGATCACTATAGACTACAAATATGAGAAAAAACACAAGAAGCATGAGAAATATGTCTGTAAAATTGGAGAACATCATTGTAAAACTCTAATCAGCATCAGCAAATCAGCAGAATGGAAACACAGCGGTCGATTCTCCATTCATGATGACAGATCTGCAGGTCTCTTACGTGTGTTTATCAAAGAGCTGAATGTCCAGGATTCTGGAGAATATAGGATTATAGTCACAGACTCTGAAGACTACAGCTTCTTCTCTGAGTTTGAGCTGGTCATCACAGACGGTGAGCCGCTTTCAGTCATTCCTGCATTTGTTGATGTGCTAGAAGTGCTGAAGATCTGCTTTAACTGTGGATCTGAATCTCCAACAGCTTCTTGACATCAAAGATGTTCATGTCTTTCTTCAGTCATAAAGAAAATAAGATTTTTGAGGAACAAAATCCACATTTTTTCCTCAACATAGTGAACTTCAATGGAGCTTACCTCCAAAACGCAGTTTCAGCGGAGCTCTAAATCATCCTAGCCTAGAAATAATGGTCTTAACTGGCAAAGTAAAGGGTACTTTCTCAGAAAAGAATTAGTTTTTTTTTAATGATGGATGGTTTGTTGTCAGTTATGGTGTTGTAGTCCAGTCCTGTATGTCACTGGCGCCCCCTCTGGCCCTCTGTAGATCTGCATCCTCTGTCCAAACTAAAACCTTTATCAAACAACTGAAGACAGAAATAATGTTGGATGAGAGTACATTCTGCAAGTGAACCGATCCTTTAATCATATCTGATCTCTTGATGCTGCTAGATTATGCAAAAACTAAGCAAAGAACCAGGCTATTCTTCCAGATTAACATGCAGGATTATTTTTAGTGTAGAAGTGTGCCGTGTGTTTGACACAGCAAAAAACACAACTAAAAATAGGAAGTGACCTCACAACTTCCTTTTTTATTCTCGTATCTTTCTTTAACTTCTCTGTTTGGCAGATAGCTGTTTTAATTCTCTTAATCGGGGGTTTACCAATTATTTTTTTGTTAAGCAAATAAGTATTTAATCACTTATTCAGTACTTTAAAGACACTTTAGCATGTTCACAATTCTCTGATATTAGTTTGTGTTCGCATGCCATGCTGGTCAACAAATAAAATGTATTTTTAAAAATAAGATGTATTTTTTCAACTTTCATTTTCTTTTCGGCTTAGTTCCTTTATTCATCAGGGGTCGCCAAAGCGGAATGAACCACAAACTATTCCAGAATATGTTTTATACAGTGGATGCCCTTCTAGCTGCAACCCAACACTGGAAAACACCCATACAATTATGCATCCACACACATACACTAAGGCCAATTTAGTTAATCAATTCACCAATAGCGCATGTGTTTGGACTGTGGGGGAAATCGGAGCACCCGAAGAAAATCTACGCCAACATGGGGAGAACATGCAAACTCCACACAGAAATGACAAGTGACCCAAGCGGGGCTCGAACCAGCGACCTTCTTTTTGTGAGGCGATCGTGCTACCCACTCCGCCATCATGTATTATGTGAGATGTATTTTTATAATTTAAACTTTAGCTGCTATTCCATTGTGAACCACTAGGGTCCTATTGGGAAATATTGTTATAAATCAATGTTTAGGCTCTAGAGCAGTGTTTCCCAACTCTATTCCTGGAGGCACACCAACAGTACATATTTTGGATGTCTCCCTTATCATCACACACATCACTCCCTTATCATTTATTAACTTTAGCTTTTGGAGTCTCTGGTGTCTGATTAGGGAGAGCTTGAAAATGTGTACTGTAGGTGTACCTTCAGGAATAGAGTTGAGAAACACTGGTCTAGATCAACTGTCGCCTCACAGCAAGAAGGTCGCTGGATCGAGTTGGTTCCCAGCTGGGTCAGTTGGCATTTTTGTGTGGAGTTTGCATGCTCTCCCCATGTTCACACGGGTTCTTCTGGGTGCTTCAGTTTCCCCCACAGCCCAAACACATGCGCTATAGGGGAATTAAATAAACGAAATTGGCTGTAGTGTATGTGAGTGTGTATGGGTGTTTCTCAGTACTGGGTTGCAGCTGGAAGGGCATCCTCTGTGTAAAACATATCCTGGATAAGTTAACGGTTCATTCCGCTGTGGCGACCCTTGATGAATAAAAATACTAACCAGAAGGAAAATGAATGAATGGTCTAGATCAATAGTTTGTGAATGTCTAGTTGTAGTTTTGTTGAGAATGTCTACAGCATTGTGTGAATAGAGGAACTGGACATCTGGACACATTCTGACAGTGTGTGTGTGTGTGGTAATTTCTGCAATGTTTAGTGTTGCACCATTAGTGTGTTCATGTGGACACAGTGTTACGTAAAGTGACAGTCTACCCAAAAACCTCAGGTAACACTTTATTTTGATGGTCCATTTGAGTATTAGTAGACTGTCTACTTAATATCTGTTGATACTGGCATTTAACAGTCCTTCAACAGACATTTAACTGACTATAAGAAACTTCGCAAGTACATGTCAACTTACACTAACCTCAACCCTAACCCTAACCTAACAGTCTACTTATAATCTATTGATAATTAATTGACATGTAGATGCAGTGTAACTTATATTCAACAAACGGACCATCGAAATAAAGTGTGACCAAACCTCATTATGTCATCACATTTTTCTGTGTTCAATAAATATTTGAGTTTTTATCTTCAGTTGAACAGTTGAATGCTGGTTGCTGGGACTCATCGGCTTTCAGTCATTTTTTTTTCCTACTTTTGATAGACCAACCAGCATTCTTTACAATGCGTATCTCAGTAAGGTTTGAAACTATATAAGGCAAGAAAAGAATAAGGTCATTCTTATTTTTTTGGTGAACTATCCCTTTAAGTCTTTTAATTTTATGCGTACACTCTCAGAAATAAAGGTATGCGAGCTGTCACTGGGGTGGTACCTTTTCAAAAGGTACAAATTTGTACATGAAGGGTCCATATTAAAACTTCAAAAGTATGCAGAAGTCAGAATTATTAGCCCCCCTGTTTATTTTTTTCTCTAATTTCTGTTTAACAGAGAGAAGATTTTTTCAACACATTTCTCAACATAATAGTTTTAATAACTCATTTCTAATAACTGATTTATTTTGTCTTTGTCATGATGACAGTAAATAATATTTGACTAGATATTCTTCAAGACACTTCTATACAGCTTAAAGTGACATTTAAAGGCTTAACTAGGTTAATTAGGTTAACTAGGCAGGTTAGGGTAATTAGGCAAGTTTTTGTATAACGATAGTTTGTTCTGTAGACTATCAAAAAAAAATTGCTTAAAGGTGGCTAATAATCTTGACCTTAAAATGCTTCCTAAAAAATTAAAAAAAACTGCTTTTATTCTAGTCGAAATAAAACAAATAAGACTTTTCTGGAGACCGCGAAATAAGTCCCGGGAGGTACGTAGTTGAAGTTTTTGTTTTCGCGAATCTGCAAGAGGCCACTGTGTGTGCCTTTTTGTATCTCAAACGTCTCTCGCGAGTGCCGTTCGCGCCCGCGCTGTTCTCGCGTAAACCCAGAGGCCGCTGTCGACCTACCGTCTATCTGTCTGTCTGACTGAATGATTGACTGGGCGACCGGCCAATCGACTGACCCACCCTCCTCCTTCCCTAAACCCAACCAATTTTACCGATTGACCCGCCCACCGACATACATCCCTAAACCCAACCAATGGTTTACGAAAGCCGTTCAGAAAAAGAAAAGCCCTCGTCTGATTTTTACCACGTTTTCGGATTTTACCACGTTCTCACCCTGTCATTCACTCGTTCATTTTATTTTTTGGATTCTGGTTTTGTCTTACCTGATTTCTGGAACCGCTCTTCCCCGGACTCGAACCCGGTCGTCGTTGTTGTGGTCAACTCCTCTCTGCGTCTCAAGTCCGCCGACGTACACGACGAGCTAGCGGGACAAACTGGTTGTGGCGGGAAAGGCCTCCACACGGAGGTAAGCGGTCAGCCGGTAAGCGCCAAAAGGAACGGCGTCATACTGCCCCGTAGTGTTCGCTTAAAAAATTAAATGCAGCCATACGTACCTCCGACTACATAATTTGCGGTCTCCAGAAACGTCCACGAGACTACGTTTTCAGAATGAGCCTGAGTTAAATATGTACCCTTGAGGTATTAATGTGGACCTTTTAGGTACAAATGTGTGTAGAAATCACAATGCAATATTATTACAATCCTTGTGTCTCGATACACTGCCAAGTTAACCCACTTTAAGCTAAGTTAATGCACTTTAAGCTGAATACTAGCATCTTGCAAAGTAACTAGTGAAACATTATGTGCTGTCATCATGGTAAAGACGAAACTAAATTAGTCATTAGTCTGGATGTGTGTCACGATCACCAGTGATCTGCTACTAAAGATCGCTGGAAAACAAACTCACGTTCATATGAACTACAAATCGGCAATGTTCATGGACTACATATTCAGTCACACACCTGATGCAAGTCACCAGTGATTGCAAACACACAGCTGAAGCTGCTCACATACTGATTACATGGACTATAAGTACTTCTCAGGAACAAACGCTGTTGCTGAGTGTTGTTATCTGTGTAGTGGCATTACAACGCGTTTGTAGTTCATATGAACGTGAGTGTGTTTTCCAGCGATCTCTGGTAGTAGATCGCTGGTGATCGTGACAATGTGCTTATATACAGTTGAAGTCAGAGTTATTAGCCCCCCTTTCATTTTTTATATATTTTTTTTATACTTGTTAAATGATGTTTAACAGAGCAAGGAAATTTTCACAGTATGTCTGATAATATTTTTTTCTTCTGGAGAAAGTCTTATTTGTTTTATTTCGGCTAGAATAAAAGCAGTTTTTAATTTTTAAAACACCATTTTAAGGTCAAAATTATTAGCCCCTTTAAGCAATATGATTTTTGCGATTGTCTACAGAACAAACCATCATTGTACAATAACTTGCCTAATTACCCTAACCTGCCTAGTTAACCTAATTAACCTAGTTAAGCCTTTAAATGTCACTTTAAGCTGTATAGAAGTGTCTTGAAGACTATCTAGTCAAATATTATTTACTGTCATCTTGGCAAAGATAAAATAAATCAGTTATTAGAGATGAGTTATTAAAACTATTATGATTAGAAATGTGTTGAAAAAATCTGCTCTCCATTAAACAGAAATTGGGGAAAAAAGAAACAGGGAGCTAATTATTCAGGGGGGGCTAATACTTCTGACTTCAACGGTATAAGTTCCTAAATCTCACAAGAAGAGCTTGTGGGTTTCTTTTTTTAATATCCTGTGTTGTTGTTTTAGATGCTTCAAAAACTACCTCATCATCGCCATCATCATCATCGCCATCATCCTCATGCATTTCAACTTCACAAACTCCACTAAGCACAACTGTTTCTGAACAGTCTACCATCACATCACAGTTTAACACCAAAACAGGTACTCAAGTGCTGAATAAAAGCATGCAATCTGATATTTGGCTCAAAGTGGTTCTGATTATTTAATCTCCTGTGTTTCCAGACTCTTCTCTGATCATCCCTCTGGTTCTGGTTCTTCTGCTTCTGATCATCGCTGCTCTCTTATTGCTGTTTCTCTATAAGAAGCACCAGACTAAAGGTAAAACTCCTGCTTCACTCCTACAGATGCAGAAACTCTCAATTTACAGAGTTTACAACTAAGATGTGTTGATTATATCGCCACCTAGATGTGACGGGTGGCAGGTGGGCGGATGGAGGAAGACCCCCCAAATAGAATAGAATTTACACTTGTTTACCCGACTACACCATTTTGGGAATTTCACCCAAAGAATTAAAACACACCACCTATAAAAGGCACGCACAAGTTCGCTCCACCAATTAGAGTCAGAGACATTGGCACAGTACAAAAATACATTTCTTTATTAACAAGTCTTGGATAAAAACACAATTAAAACCAATATTGCAACATTGACACAGTAGCCAATAGAATTATAAAGTGTGTCCAAGGGCCAGAGCTCACCAGCCAGGGAAGGTGGCCAGACTGCACTTCCTATAAAGTGAAAACACTGCACTCCACTGCGTAAAAGAGAACATGCGCACAAACACACACACAGTAATCACTACACACTGTGAGAAAATCCCAAATCACTTATAAAATATTAGTATTCCGTCCTGTGAGCTCTGGCCCGGTCACAAGCAGACAAATGGCCTGCAATCAAACCAAAATTTAAAATGAAATTTAAAATGAAAATAAATCAAATTAAATCCCCCGTAAACAATGAGGCAACCAGCAAAAATTATCTTTAACCATAGAAATAGCAAACGCAAGAAAATAAACCAAAAATCATTAATCTAAACAAAAAATATGAAGATACAGTGCCCCACTAAACCTTCACAAGGTGAGGCACAAGTTACAGAAAATAAACAAATCTCATAAATCAAAATAACAAAAGACCAGCTAGATAAATAAACAGAAATAAACCAAAGCAAAAATAAATAAATCCTGCTAAACCAAATAAGAAAATAATGGAGGATTTTACACTTATAAAAAATGTATACAAATCAGAAAAACCAAATTGGAAAAATGGGACTCGAATGAGAGCAATAATAAAATCAACAAATAAAAAGTTAGTTAAACAATTCTTATGTAAACCAAAATAAACCTAAACACAAAATAAATGTGGAAAACAGGACAGCACTGTAGCCGCAGGTAAACGCGGAGCGCCCGACAAGAGCTTGCTTTACAGAATGCCACCCAGCCGCTCGCCAAAAGGGGAACAAGGTCAATCAAACCGCAGTCATCACGTAGTTTTCAGTCAAACAGCCGGCACAGCAAAACAACTGCACCACTGCGCACCTGTGTCTGGTTCTCGCAGCTGAGAAAAGCAAGCGAGTATACATCGTTCCCAGATCGATCGCATTAACTAAAACATTAAACAACTGAGAATGCTTTCTTACCTTTTCCAGTCTCTACACTCGCTTTAGCCTTGCACCACAGCCAAACAACACTTTAAATAAAGCAAATTCCAACCCGATTACTCTTTCAAGTGCCCTCGGCAGGTCTGGGAAGTGACGGAAGCGCGTTCACGGCGCCGCAACTCATCAGGTGACGCATTCCAGGTAGCGAATGTATTCCCCTTTTTATAGCCCAAATGCCATTTGGTGATAGGGCAGAAACAAAGACCAATCAATCCATGACGCAAAGCAGCTAATTATCTCTCCTGCCACCTAAAGGCTGCAACAAGACATGAGGAACATACAGATACTTCATTACATACAACAGATCAGTGTTGAAATGTGATATACTGTCATTAAAGACTTGTTTTCAGCAGGTGGTGACTCTACATCTCAGACTGCACATGGAAATACTGAAGCGGTTAGTTACTGTCACTGCATAAAATGTTTATCTTCTGTTAATAATGAGAATTAAGTGTATTGCTTTCCATCCTGAAGATCATCAGAGCTCTAAATCATTTCTTTGTTTCTCCTCAGGTTTCAAATATTGGTTGTGATTACGAGGAGATTAAAGACACTCGCAAACAATTACCCAGAAACCCCTCCGACTCTTCTAGTGCTGTTTACGCCACTGCTCAATTACCCAGAAACCCCTCTGACTCTTCTAGTGCTGTTTACGCCACTGCTCAATTACCCACAAACCCCTCTGACTACTGTCTTTACTCCAACGTTCAGGAAGCCTCTGGTGACTCTCAGATCTGCATCTCGTCTGCTGAAGATGTGAATTACTCAGTGGTGAATTACCACAAGACACCAGACTGTCCTGACAGTGTCAGTTTGAGGAATCATCAGGAGTGCAGTGAATATTCTGCTCTCAATCATCATCTCACTGCTTGAAGAGACTTGGACGAGCTGAGGGATTTTACTTCAACTAGTCTCTGGAATTAAGTTTGGGTGTTTTTGGGGTGTCTTTACTTACAGTGTAGTGTCTGATTCTTCAGATCACTACCTTCTTTTTATTGTCAGTTTCATGTAAAAAGTGCTAATATTAAAAGTTGTGGAACACAGAGCTGGATATTTAAGCAGAATATAAACTTTAAACAACACGCTTGACCACTTGCATTTCTTGCTGTTGACTTCATGGGTCTCAAAGTCGATTCCTGGAGGGCTACAGCTCTGCAGTTTTGCTCCAAACCTACTCACACACAGCTGATATAAATAATCAAGGTGTTCAAGACTACTGGAGACTATTAAGCAGGTGTGGTGGTTGGAGCTAAGCTTTACAGTGCTGTGGCGCTCCAGGAATTAAGTTTGAGACCATTGTCTTAGATTGTTGATGTTGTTGAATGGTTCAGAAAATACTTTGAGGATCTTCTCAATCTCTCTGACACTCTCTTTCCATGAGGAATCAAGAGATGAAGGACTAAGGGGATGACTCGGCCATCACACAAGCTAAAGTTATTGAGGTAGTCTGCAAGCTCCACAGTGAAAGGCATTGGAGTAGATAAAATCCACAATGAGTACCTCAGTTTTCTGGATGTGGTGCGGCTGTCTTGGCTGACATGCCTCTGTAACATTGTATGGAGGTCAGGGGCATTGACTCTGGACTGGATACCTGAGGTGGTGCATCCCCTTTGTAGAAAGGGGGACCACATGATGGGTTCCGAATATCCTTATCACATTGTTCAGCCTAGGGTAAAATCCAGTCAATAATAGAACCTCAGATTCAGGAGGATCAATGTAGTTTTCATCTGGGCCCTATCTAGAGTGCTCAAGGGTTTGTGGGAGTTATTCTGATAAGTCCACATGTGCTTCATGGACCTGGAGAAGGCATTCGACTGTATTCCTTGTGGAATCCTGTGGAGATTCTCTAGGAGTATGGGATGTAAGGAACTTTTTAATGACTGTCCTGCCTTGTTATTGCAGGAGCTAGTTTTGCCACCAGTAAGCCAGACTTGTTCTTAGTGCATTCCCTTGTCACCGGAACTGTTCATCCTTTTTATGTACAGAAGGTCTAGATCACAGCTGTCAAATCCAGTTCCTGGAGGACGCCTGTTGTCTAGGTGCAGCCTTGGAGAGGAAGGGGTCTGATTTGGGGACAGCAGGATTTCATCTCTGCTCATGATGATTTCTTTGGGCCCGGACCGTCACTGTGAGTTGAGTGTGATGCAGCAAGATGGGAATCAGCATCTACAAATCTGAGGCCATATTGCTTGATTGGAAAAAGGTGACTTGCTATCTTCAGGTTAGAGGAGAGTACTTGCCCCAGGTGGAGGATTCCAAGTATAATGGGGTTTTGTTCATTAATGAGAAAATAATATAATGTCAGATTGGCCACGTTATTTATTTCAGAAGGACTTGTTCATTTGATGTAAACACATGCAGAGCTTATCTGATTGCCAGAAGTCCTGTCGGTGTGACATTTTTTGTTTACTGCAGGATTACATTACTGGATTTTTTTTACTGTTAGATATTTGGTCAGTGGCGGTTCATTCCGTTGTGGCGACCCCGCAAGGGACAAAGTCGACAAGAAAATTAATGAATGAATATTTGGTCAGTATTTTATTAGTCTAGTTATTAAATTGATCAGATTTGTTCATTGGACTCTCTGGAGGTTGTACTTGTGATTTTCTCTGAAACCTCTTGCTCCATCTAGTGGACAATATCATTTTAATTTGAAATAAACATAGTATGGTCTTATTATTGCTGAAATTGTAGGTGGGTTTTACATTTTAATATTACTTTAACATTAAAGATATGATTTTGAAAAACATTTTAAATAAATATGATCCTTATTCTTGCACATAAGAACGGATGCAGCCATTGGAACCTAATACTTGAAACTTCAGCATTTTATGCTGCTTATTGTTGCAAACTGATATTTTCTTAATATATTGTTTATATAATTGGTATGTACAGAGCTTAATTTGTGAATTGCGAGGTCCCGGAACAGATTGGGGTAACGGATCCGGCATGTTACCCGAGGATGGCGGAGAGGTGTCGCGGATGAAAGTGAGCATGTGAGTGGGGTGGGGGTGTTGCGGACGACAGTAAAGAAGGTTGGGGAGTCGCGGAAGAAAGCGAAAGTGAACAGCGGACGGGGGAGAAGGGAGGTTGAGGAGGGGGTTCAGTAAAATGATGTGCCGGATTAGATTTCAGAGGTGCCGGATCCGGCGTGTTCTGGCACAAATGAAGCCCTGGGTATGTATATTGTTAAAAACACATGTTTTATGACCATTCACGCGGGACTTCAGCGTCAACGCTTGACAGAGGGCATGTCTGAAGTTGGGGCTGATGCGATCGTCATAGCAGTGTCAGCCAATGAAATTAGTCAGCAATCGGCTACTGTCTGAGCTTGTGTATTTGCATAAAACGATTTGATTGGCTGACGCTTCCATCGGTGCTTGAAAAGTTGAGCAAGTCCCAACTTCTGCAGCGATCAACAACCATAGACTGTAAAAGATATGGACGTAGTATCCGTGACGTCACCTATAGGTTTATGAAGAACACAAAAGAAGCTACCAGTAGGCGTGGCCAACCATCGCCATTTTGTTTACGCGTCATCACACCAACCGGGGCATGCCAAACAAGGGCAAAGAGGCGGAGCGTGAGCAGAGCTACAGAAGCATGCTGGCATTCTGCTTAGACAGGCTTTCCTATGGGAGAAACGCTTAATACTTCATTACCTGCAACTCGTTTGTGTTCTGACAACAAGTGCTTGGTTGTATATTATATCAATAAAGTGTTTAGACTTTTAAAAACACTGTTTCATAAGCAACGTCATAAGCACAATGCTTAGTGGCTCAATGTATTACACGTTGAGCCACTAAGCATTGTGCTTATGACGTTTTTCGACAGGAGGAAAGTGTGAATTACTTCCAAACACTTCAGATATAGTCTGTAAATGCAAGGCTATTGATGAAATCCAGGCAGAACATTTTATGACAATGCTTCAGACGACTGTTCTAGAGCCTGCAGCTAATCAATCTGTCAGATTCTGGAGTGCTTTACAGCTCTAAAGAACATTATAAATGATAAATGATCTTAAATAAAATATACATTTATAGAGATGGTATATAAGTATATAATTTCACTCACCTGGGAAATGGAGGCCACGTGAATGGCTTGTGAGCACAATTAAGTGCACACAGCATACCATATCATCTGATAATTGTAGGAAATAATTCCAAAAGGCAGCTGACTGTGTAAAGCCACCTAAAACAACACAAAAATATGACGAATATGCCGAGATCAGCGGCTAATCAGCCGGAATCAGCTGAGGTGAAGTGACGGCGACCAGCGTGCGCTAGCTGTCACTCAAGTGGCCACGCCCTTAATTATGCAGACTTAATATAACCTAATATAAAAGAAATGGATGTTATAAAAAAAATTCACCCCCCTCACAGTTATCACGAAGGGTAATATTAGCTATATGAACCAAAATTGTTCTTTGTACCAGGCTGTAAACACCTTTTTTCTGCTGTAAAGTCGGCCATTTTAACAGTGGGCTCAATAGAAATTTGCTCCATTATGGAGCCAGGACTAGCGGAATTTCGATGAATTGCAGTTTCAGTTACTTCCGTATTTGCTTCATGAGGGAGAGCAGGAGGTTGCCGCTTGGCAACAACACTGAAGCTGCGTCAACGGATCCACATTGCAGTTCGGTAACGCCTGACGTCACCCATTGAAAGTGAATGGGAAGTGTTAAAGCTGACGCCTCGTGTAAATGGGGCGTTTTAGAGTAAGTAGTTTGACTGTTTATTGCTGTTTGATATTCGTATAGTCATTTCCCAGGTGAATTAACTGGAAGTTCTAAAACAATCTTAGAAAAGAGCTTACTTCCATATTGCATAATAATTAATCATTTTCATGACTCCTGTGTGTCTGGAGTGTAAGAATACATTTGAATGAATTAGCTTCATTTATTTAATTTTTTTAATCTTTAGTTAGTTTGATTGCAAAGCCTCAATTTCGTAACTATGTTTTCATGATCAACGTATAAAATGCAGAAGAACATGCAGATTTTGACTCTTTGATGAGTTCGTTGTTAAGCTGTCATCAGTGGTGCTGAAGTCTGATTGTCAGCCGCTGTCCGTGGTGCTGAATCTCTTAAAGTGACAGAAACACTAAATCAAGCAGAGTTCAGCTGATGGAGGACTGACATCAAGTACCACAGAGGCAGTAGACTGAACAGAACACAGATGCTCAGATTAGAAAACATTTGAGTTTTTAATTAACAGACACCAGTAGGAGAGCTCATGAGCCACCCGGACTACAATTCCCAAAACTCTTTGCACAGATTACTCAACCCAGATTACTCTTGTGGATTTATCCTTATTGTTGTTTTCCCATTTTGATCCTGCCAGTTTCGAACTTCTTTATTTATAAAAATCTGCATTTGGATTCTCAGCTCTGTTGCGTCACCAGTACATAACATTATCTGACCAGCCTGTGTAGTATATATGTTTATATCTCACTATGTAAACATTTCCATTCTTACATTATTTTAACCCTTTGCAATTGTTTCAGTTGTTTGCCTTTAATCTGATTTTTGAATGCTTAATAAAGCCAGTTTCAAATATTCAAAATATTTTTTAAAAGTCCACTTTACATTGTATTACACTGCTCTTTGCATTTGTGACCATCAGATGTCACTATCCTGTTTCTTAGTTGTCTCAGTGCCACTACCCCCCCCCCCCTCTCTCTCTCAGAGGTCAGAGGAAATGGGTGTCTCTCTGTCATGTTCATCTCTTCATGTTCAACCAGGAAGGAAAGAGTCAAAGCTGATCTGAAGACGAGAGTTTGAGAAGAGCTGAATCTACTAACGACAGAAGATCAGTGAATAAGAGAGAAGAATGAAGATCATCTGGACTTTCACTCTGCTCATGATTCCTGGTAAGAGTCTGATCACATCTTGATCCAACAATTACATCACTGAAGAAATTAAATATAATGATCAAATATATTTATGACGAATTAATATGGTGAAACTACCTTTAAAAACATACTAAAACTATTACATTAGTGGGTTTTTTTGTTTTGTTGTAGGTGTGTTGAGCTCCATCAGTGTGACGGGATATTCAGGAGGTGGCATCATGATCAAATGCAAATATGATCGAAAATATAAGACAAATGCAAAGTATTTTTGTAAAGGACTGTGGTTATCATGCTCTGAGCTCATCAAGACTGAGACTAGAAGTGAAGATAAATGGGTTCAGTCTGGAAGATTCTCTCTGTATGACGACACAACAGCAGCAGATTTCACTGTGACCTTCAGAGATCTGACAGAACGGACTTATGGAACTTTTCACTGTGGAGTTGAAGTCTATGGATCTGATCCCAACATTGAAGTGAATCTCAAGGTCAAAACAGGTGAGTAACTGAGAGCTTTAAACTTTGGACAAAAGTGTCTGCTAAATGACTAAATGTAAATTTAAAAATAAAGTCATAATTAAGAATAGTAATGATTCATAAATGACCAATCAATTGTCGATAATGCTTTAAATCAATGTACTGTACAGAATTGATAGTTAAGGATTGACCAAACATGTGTTCATTGACTTTTAAATGGTAAAATCTGTGTTCAGCAGGTCAACAAATCGGGACAGTGAGAGGATACTCAGGAGGAAACATCATTATAAACTACAGATATGAAATACAACACAAGAACAGTCTGAAATATGTCTGTAAAAATAGAAAGTATAATTGTTTTACTCTAATAAGCATCAATGGAGGAGCAGAATGGAAACACAGCGGCCAATTCTCCATTCATGATGACAGATCTGCAGATCTCTTACGTGTGTTTATCAGAGATCTGAATGTCTATAATTCTGGAGAATATAGGATTATAGTGAGAGTTTCTGAAGACTACAGCTTCTTCTCTGAGTTTGAGCTGCTCATCACAGACGGTGAGCCGCTTTCAGTCATTCCTGCATTTGTTGATGTGCTAGAAGTGCTGAAGATCTGCTTTAACTGTTGATCTGAATCTCCAACAGCTGCTTGCTGTCAGAAGAGCATCAGTCTATCAGCTGCTGCAGGAGAATCTGTCAACGTCAGCTGCAAATACCCACAATCCCACACTGCTGATGTCAAGTTCATCTGCAGGAGCTCTGGAGCTGATCTCTGTGCTGAAGAGACGCGGTCTGAGGAGGAGAGCGGAGGAAGAAAAGCTGAGGGAAAGATCCAGCTGTATGATGACAGAGAAGAGCAGCTCCTGACAGCAACCATCAGTCATGAGAGTCCAGAACATTCAGCTGAATACTGGTGTGGAGTTCAGTCTGCAGGACACAAGAGCTTCATCACACGAGTGATCATCAACTTCACTGATGCAGGTCAGTTTCTCAGTGATATTAATCATATCTGATCACTATGAGTTTTATATTGTGCTACTTAACTGTAAGCATAGTGTAAGTAATGTATATATATATATATATATATATATATATATATATATATATATATATATATATATATATATATGAGCAATTCCATGCAAATGTCAACCTTGCCATGAAAAAAATGTAGTTTTCACCGAAATAGAGAAACCGTTTCTACATTTTTTGTGTAAACAAGTATTTTACAGTACTTTAAAAATACTCATAAATGTATCTGTCAGTGTTTAAAACTATTATATTTAATTTGCCGAAATCACACAAGTGGCAATTTCACAGCTGTCACATCCATAACAGAAAAGTGTCACATCCATAACGACACATTTTCCTCATAAATGCAAAAATATTAAATTAAATTAAATCAATCATGTTTGTTCTTTAGTGAGCCGACTCGTATCTGTTTGATTAGCATTGTTTCTTTTGGGTTGTGCAGTTTAATTGACAGAATTTCTGTCAATATAGTATGTTACTG
This sequence comes from Danio kyathit, assembly GCA_903798195.1. Classification (NCBI taxonomy): domain Eukaryota; kingdom Metazoa; phylum Chordata; class Actinopteri; order Cypriniformes; family Danionidae; genus Danio; species Danio kyathit. The sequence continues at coordinate 74,111,807 of LR812519.1, forward strand.
AAAACTTACAAACTTTTTTTTGTCACATCCATAACGCATGTTAATTTTCCTCATTGAAAGTATAAAAAATGTTTACAGATTGATATTTTTCTGATCCCATAACTCTGTGGTTAATTGTTTTGGAAAATATAAACAGATGTGTCAATATAATGTTAGTGTATATTTTCTATGTGAATTTATGTTTTAAGTTTTTACTGCAAATGTCAAATCCATAACGCTGGAATTGCTCATATATAGGGCTTGACATTAACTTTTTTGATCACTAGCCACTGTGGCTAGTAGTTTTCCAACATTACTAGCCACTCGCCATTTTCACTAGCCACAATTTTGTTGTTGGGAAAATATATTTTATATGCATAAATTTAGCTTTGGCATGCTAAAATTACTTAATTTAGACTTTGTGTTGTCCATATTTCTCCTCATTCATTTCTCTTTTTTGTGTGTATGACAAGCAAATGGGCTGTGGTTTCATAGTGTCGCATTGCAATTCGTTTTTATTTCACAGGACTTTTCAGAGCTCAACACAGGATTTACCAAATTTATCTTTAACCACACAAAAATAAATAAATAATTATTTCATAGCCACAAATGTTAAATAATATGTCAAAACATGCTAAATATAGCTGTATACATGCTCTTTTTATTCAACAAAACCTTTCTTAAAAAAAACAATTACACTGAAAAATAATTATTGCCATGTATCTAAAACTATGTACAGTAGCCTAGTCTGTCCAGGCTAAAGGTCTCTCAGATCACTAGTTAACTACACATACATGGGGAGTTAATCTCCTATTAAAGCAATGTTATTGTAACAATGATAATTAAACCATATTAACAAAAATAACCGTAAGCAAAAGAAAGCAGGTGATAATGAAGGATGATCACGTGCACATGGGTAACGCTAGGCCCTGAAAAAATGCTTGGCTTTTAGTAGCTCTGCACCATAGAATTTCTAGTTGCCAGTTCTGATTGCTGACCCACCAAAGACTATCCGATTAGAGATGAGGCGAAGATGAACATTTGTGTGAACAACCCATTTATTTTCACCACTCAACAGACTGGATTTATGACACTTGTGTTGTGGTTTTTCTAAAATAAAAACACAATGAAATGAATATGAATAATGATAATGATAATCAAACAAATGACAATAGAAAAATATAATCAATAAGACATCACAAAACATTAAGCTTGATAATGAAAGAATGTGCAAATGATTGTGGGCAAAATGTGACGAGCTGCTACTTCAATATACCCTAGCCTGCAGGGATGTAACTTGACACCTCGTTAACAGAGCGCAGATTGTACAGCGCCTCACTATAAGGCTATAATGACGCATGCGCATTGGAGATTGTTTACAACAAAGGATTTGATTACACTTCAACACTTCAAATAGGAAGATGACATGGGCTAATAAACATAAATGGAACTCTAAGACACACACTATGTGGATATATAGATATATAGAAGTGTTAAGATATGAATTACGGGGTTACTGGCACACTTATTATGAACTAACGCACACACATATACATCGCGGCATCGCAATGTCATAGCCATAATAACTCCTCACAGGACAGAACAACTCTCGTCAGTGACAGGATTGTAAACTTACTTCTGCATTCACGCACAACACTTGTGGCAACAGCTGACAAACAATGATGAAAACAGTCCGTGAACTATTCCCCGCCAACTTTAGCGTCCGTCTACATGTCTTGCTACACTAGAAACTGAAGATCTCTTTGGGTGGGAGAGATTGCGTAGTCAAAGATCTTGGACGCTGATTGGCTCAGGTAACGTGTTCTGGTGTGTGCGGCGCCTCGTCATAAAGGACAAGAGACAGAGGTTAGAATTGCACTTATAAACTACAGCCTTTTTTACAGGCCCATAATCTGTTCTGTTCAAAGAATAGTTAAAACAAAACCGGCAACCGCTGCTGCTTACAAAAACACATATTTTAGAAACATCCGGAGCTTTTGGAAGCAGCAGGACTGTGTGTGCACGAGCATCACTGTTTGTCCAGTCTATTTCAAAGAGAACCGATCGCAGCAGTTGCGTTTCCTCTGGGCACGGTTGCTTTGCGCCAGGAAACGGGAGCACGCATGCCTTTTAAAACAGCCGCGCACGGCACATCACCTGTGCGCGCGAGTGATCATCCTCTCATTTGGTATTCGCCTGCTTTCTTTTGCTCGCGCGAACGTTATTTTTGTCAGTCATCCTGCTTCTCGATTCTAAGATGTCATTTGCACACATATTGGGCCATCTTTATTGTCGAACCCTGCTTTTAAGATAACTATAATTTAAAAATGTTCTTCAACCAGCCAAAGTGGCTAGTGAGTAGAGGTGTGAACCTACACTGGTCTCACGGTTCGGTTACGATTATCATGCCATCGATTTGGTTCAATTCGATATCTCGGTGCATCACGGTGCATTGACGATGCTTTCCATACACAGTTTTATATTTTCTTGACAGCAGCAATTATTGTATTAAAATGTATAAATATAATTATATACTATTTGTAATACACTTTTGTCCTTTAATACAAGCAGTCATATAAACTGTACCTTTAAACAACACGAGCATTTATAGCAAATAATATAAACAAATATGAATATCCCGCTCGCTTTCTGATCCTTGTCTACCAAGTTCTCTTAACACCCCTATGATACATGCTCAACAGAAAGGGCTGCGATTGGCTCTTGCGCGTTGCGCTCGTCACAGATGAGTGACACTGTGCCACAGTGAGAGAGAGAAATGGAGTTTACTTTCATTCTCTCAATCTCAGTGAAATAGGGGCTTCAGCTGTAAGTGTCAGTGAAAGAGTTTCCAGCAAACACACACGCAGTGAAATTGTGCACAGTTTCTGCATTTTTAAGTAGTTAGAGCATTGTAAATACTCACGCTCGCGGCTCACCTCCCTCGCCATAGTAAGCTACGGCGACAGCGCATATGAGATCAATGACGTCAGTACATAATAACCGGTTATGATTATTACTGAACCGATATCGAATTGTCTGCGTCTGCATCGCGGTGCACCGATAAAACAATTAATTTTGACCCCCCAACTATTGAGAATGTCTGTCTAACCCGCCACGGCTGAAATCTACCCGCATTTGGCAGGTTGGCGGGTGTTGATGTAAAGCCCTGTGTGTATATATATATATATATATATATATATATATATATATATATATATATATATATATATATATATATATATAGAGAGAGAGAGAGAGAGAGAGAGAGAGAGAGAGAGAGAGAGAGAGAGTGCATTTATCATGTATGGCCATAAACCCAAAGCACTTCACAGTCATGAGGGGGGGTCTCTCCACACCAACACCAGTGTGCAGCATCTACTTGGATGATGCGACGGCAGTCACAGGACAATGGCGTCAGTGCTTCACCACACTCCAGCTATAGGTGGAGTGGAGAGACAGTGATAGAGGAAATTCTGTGGATGGGGATGATTACATGATGGATAAGGGCCAATGGAATGAATTTGGCCAGGACACCAAGGTTACACCCCTACTCCTTACAAGAAGTGCCATGAGATTTTTAATGACCACAGAGAGTCAGGACCTCGGTTTAATGTATCATCCGAAAGATGGCGCTCACTGACAGTATGGTGTCCCCTTCACTATACTGGGGCATTAGGACTCACACAGACCGCAGATCGAGCACCCCCTGCTGGCCTCACTAACACCACTTCCAACAGTAATCTAGTTTTCCCATGTGGTCTCCTATACTGACCAGGCTCAGCCCTGCTTAGCTTCAGTGAGTAACCGCTCTTGGGCTGCAGGGTTATATGGCTGTGTGCACAGTGTGTTGTGTGTTTAACAAAACTAAACCACAAACCATGATTAAAAAGAGGAAGCGTCCTGTTTAATTCTGTAGATCAGCCATGGGCAAACTTGACCCTCGAGGGCCGGAGTCCCTGCAGAGTTTTGCTCCAACACTAATCAAACACACCTGAACAAACTAATCAGTGTCTTCAAGATCACTAGAACTCTATAAGGAGGTGTGTTTGATTAGGGTTGGAGCTAAACTATGCAGGGCATTGGCCCACCAGGATCAAGTTTGCCCATGCCCAGTCTAGAGACTAAGGTATATTGGCCTACATGTATAAGCTACAGTCATGTGTGAATATAGTTTAAATCTTTCTGTCATCATTTGGTTTCTCTTTAGTGTTTTTATTTCAGCATTGGTGTGGTCATGTGGACAGAGTATTACTACAGTTCTTTAACTTTATTACTAGTGTGGTCATTTGAATAGAGCAGAAATGCAGTATTTAGTGTGACTGTGTTGTTTCTTCAGTTCAGAAGCTGCAGTTAAAGATGCTCTTCCAGTAACTCTACATTAATATTCACTGTGAAACCACAGGCTTCAGTTCTGGAAACTCACAGCTTTGTTTCTGAGCATCAGCAGGCATGAATGTGTGAATGACGTCAATAACGCTTATTTTCATCATAAGAAAAGAGGTCTAGTTCTCTGTGTAAGATTATTGTTTTGCTATTTTATATACAGATACTTCAGAAACTACTTTACCATCACCATCATCATCGTCATCACCATCATCTTCATCACTGAATCAATCTCCACTGCAGAGAATGTGTGTTAGAAAATGATTCACATTAAAGGAGTCTGAGATGTATATTTGTTTAGGGCCCAAAACAGACGCTGACCTTAATGTGAATAGAGCATTTACTGTTTATTAAACGTACAATGACTGGAATATCAGAGGAAAAGTTTCCGGCAGATCAGAGTGTTACGGTCATCAGCTGGAGTACCAACCATATACAGATGGACTACACATCCCATCATGCTTTGCACTGATTCAGACTCTGATTACCTGCTACACCTGATATCAATCTGGACACCAACACACGCACAGTTGCATTTACACTGATTACATTCACTATATAAACGCCATTCACATACACACTACCCACTCAGTCTTCTTCTAGTGTTTAATTACTAACATTCTCCCTGTTCCTGAGGTTCTGTGTATTTATCTTGGACTGTTTTTGTGTTTTATTGGTGGTGGGCAGAGCAAGGCTTTGAATCGCTTTAGTCACGTGACCTGGGTGTTTCGAAACTCTTCAGAGCAGCGTATTGAAACATCTGCACTTTCGGATTTCAACACTGTGATAAATCATCAGTTTCATGTCAGCCATCTCTAGATTTTATGGAGTGTTTTCTGCCTGCCTGACCTTCTCCTGTTTATTGGATTAGCTCTTTTGTTGCTGTTTGCTCTTGTTTAACCTTGCTTGTATGACCGTCGTTTACTAATAAAGCTGCATTTAGAACATCACTTTTGTCCATTCAATCATAACTCTGATTTTTTTTTGTTCTGACTGATGCCTTTATTGTTGTTGTTGTTGTTGTTTTTGTTTTTGTTTTTCTTTCCATGGTTTGTCAGTTTTGTATTTAAGACCTTTTTGTAATGGTGTTCAAAACACTATTAGGACACAAACATTTCACTCTTGAGTAAAATTTGGTTATGTTTGCATGCTATAGAGACAATTCTTTCTTACGGTTCCTGTTCCAGACAGAGACTCTGTTCCAGATGTGGTTCCAGTTCATGTTGATTTTATTGTCTCCACAAATTTTGGTATGTGCCTAAATGTAGTTAGTTTATTCCATGGCTCTGGAAGATATTCATAAAGTGAATAAAGTTACCAAGTAGTTTACTTCAATGTTACTACAGTATTGTGGCCAATATATAATACACTACAACACAATCCACAATTTGTAAGTGCAACCTATCGTTTGTGGTCAAATGCTCGTTGTATTATTTATTTCATTATTTTTAACAGTGATAGAATAATACTTTTGCAAGGTTTCAATTCATGCCTTGACAGGAATGCATGCTCTTGTTTGTGTACAATGGTTCAAATTGATAAGGCAGGGTACCTAAACTATAATCAACCAAACTGTGTGATTCAGGGGATTCTGGAGAATCCTCCACTTCCTCACAGCTCTCTGAACTGCTGTAAATGCTGCTCAGAATCACCCTCCATTGCTTCAGCGTGTGCAAATTAACTGTTTTATGCATGTAATGAAACTGCTTTCACACCAACAATATGATGCCTCTGTCTATGTCTGTTCCGAGAGCCTTTGTAAATAATTAGTTTCAGTTCCCCTTTATCAACCTCAGTCTTTCTCTCAGAGGAAATGGGCGTCTCTCTGTCACGTTCAGCTTTTCATGTTCAACCAGGAAAAAAAGACCCAACCCTAATCTGAAGACGAGAGTTTGAGAAGAGCTGAATCTACTAATGACAGAAGATCAGTGAATAAGAGAGAAGAATGAAGATCATCTGGACTTTCACTCTGCTCATGATTCCTGGTAAGAGTCTGATCACATCCTGATCCAACAATCACATCACTGAAGAGATTAAATATAATGACCACTGACCAGATGTATTTATGATGAACTGATATGGTGAAATGACCTTTAAAACACATTAAAATTATTTTACTGTGTTAGTGTTGTATTGAGATGTTGTTTTGTTGTAGGTGTGTTGAGCTCCATCAGTGTGACGGGATATTCAGGAGGCGGAGTCACCATCACATGTGAATATAATAGTGAATTTAAGACAAATGCAAAGTATTTTTGTAAAGGACTGTGGTTATCATCATGCTCTGAGCTCATCAAGACTGAGACTAAAAGTGAAGATAAATGGGTTCAGTCTGGAAGATTCTCTCTGTATGACGACACAAGAGCAGCAGATCTCACTGTGACCATCAGAAATCTGACAGAACAGGATTCTGGGACTTATCACTGTGGAGTTGAAGCATATGGATCTGATCCCAGCACTGGAGTGTATCTGGAGGTTATAAAAGGTGAGTAACTGAAAGCTTTAAACTCATGAAGATCCACAACATCACCAAACTCAACACTGACTGCAGTTACTGTCCTTTTGCAGATTCATAATCAAGGATGGCCATGATTAATCAATGTCTGATCAATTGTCAATAATGCTTTAAATGGATATACTGTACAGCATCGATGCTTAAAGGGGTGGTCCAGAGTGTAATTTTATGGCTTGTTTGTGTTTATAATATGCAAAGCAATGTGTGCTCATGCTTCACTTGTAAAAAAACATGTTATTTTTTTATATATCTTACTCTAATCATATACAGCCACTCAGCTAACATGAAAATGACAAATTTCGGATCAGCTCCACGTCACCAGGAAAAGTGTCACGCCCCTACAAGCATGCGCGTTTGCACTGTGTAAACACTGTCAGTCAGAGAAGCTGTTAGCCGTATCAGTTTGAGCCTGAATCAGCCAGAGAATGAAGAGCACACAGCTAAACCTCACGTCTGCTCTTTAAAATAAAATCTGACAAGTTTCTTTCACATACAGTTAAAGTCAGAATTATTCGCCCTCCTGTTTATTTTTTCCCCCAATTTCTGTTTAACGGAGATACGATTTTCTCAACACATTTCTAAACATAATAGTTTTAATAACTCATCTCTAATAACTGATTTATTTTATCTTTGCCATGATGACAGTAAATAATATTTGACTAGATATTTTTCAAGACACTTCTATACAGCTTAAAGTGACATTTAAAGGCTTAACTAGGTTAATTAGGGTAACTAGGCAGGTTAGGGTAATTAGGCAACTTATTGTATAATGATGGTTTGTTCCATAGACTATCAGAAAAAAATATAGCTTAAAGGGGCTAATAATTTTGACCTTAAAATGGTGTTTAAAAAATTAACAACTGCTTTTATTCTAGTCGAAATAAAACAAATAAGACTTTCTCCAGAATAAAAATTATTATCAGACATACTGTAAAAATTTCCTTGCTCTGTTAAACATCATTTGGGAAATATTCAAATATGCAAAGGGGGGCGAATAATTCAGACTTTAACTGTATATTCGAGTTATAAGCATGTTTCAAGAGTTCCCGCTTAGCTGATGATTTAATAGAAGCTTATTTGGCATGCTGTCCCGGGAGAGAGCCCTGAGTTTAAGGGATACTCGAGCCCAGGGCTTCCTCCCGTTCGTAGAGCGAGAGGGGAGCTTAAGCTTAGGTAGATCTCAAACTCCCCATTGCGATAGCTTAGAGAAACTCTTGAGGAGGAATAGAGTTGGACTGTTATATTTAATGCTTATTCTATTATGCGTTAAGTATATTTTTTGCGTGTGGGAGGAAACCGGAGGACCCGGGGAAAACCCACGCAGACACGGGGAGAACATACAAACTCCGCACAGAAACACCCGCCATCCTGGCGAGGACCGGGGCTGGCAGTGTTCTTGCTGTGGGGCAACAGTGCTAACCACTGGCCGTGGCCACTGGCCACTGGCCGTGTCGCCCGTTCTAAGAAAGGAGGAGAAAGGGGAGGAAGGGGGGTTTCTTCCATACGAAGATAGCAGTGGACTGAAACAGTGGTTATTTATAGTATATGTGGGATCATATGATTGGAAGATCATAATTAGTTAATGCGAGACCAGCTGTGGTAAATCATAAGCACGTGGTCCTCTCGAAATTAGTTTATGTATAAACTTCACTTAAGTAATATGAAACGTTCACATATCTTTTGCGAGTTTATTTTTTGAGATGTAGACCGGGCCAAAGCAAGCTGAACTGCCGCTCTAGGCAAAGGACTATCACACCGCCCTCAACCCGAAAGTGAAAACAAAAGTGACGGGTTCATTAAGTGAGGACGGGGGTGGGGGATGTCGCGGATGAAAGTGAGCACATTGGGTTGAGCGGCGGGGCGCGTTTGCCACCCTCACTATTATGCCGCCATAGGCAGCTGCCTAGGTCACCTCTATGGACGCGCCGGCCATGCAGGGAAAGCGGCTGCATAGAGAGACACTGCAGCGCTGTTGAAGATTGTGGCTATTTACAGTGGTTTGACTGATAAATATAATTTTGAAGCTAAATTGTTAGCAGTGCCAAACAGCATTTCCCGTTGTTTTCATCATTGTTTACGTCCTTGCTACAACATACCGTTAACACTAAACTGTGCATGTAATAGATCATTTTTAACAAATAAAAATACTTACTTGATGTGGCTCACAATCCACAGCTTCTGCTATGACGGTTGGAGCTGCTCCTTCTTTGAGGAGTCTTTAGCTGAATCCAGCACTGAACTGGGAGATTTTCTGGAAGCTGTCCTTTGTCAAATGCTAGCTATATATATTTTTTAATTCTCTGGAACATAATTAAAATTAAACTGTAAGCACTTCTCTCTTTGTGTCTGAAGCCCAAATATAGAAACAGAAGAAGCTCGGGGGGGAAATCAAATGGACGCCATTTAAGCTTTCTCTGCTATAACATTACAGTGCTCTGGCCTTGCCCCTTTGCTGTGCAAGTGTATGTGTGTAGTGAATGTAGTGTGTGTAGTGAAATGTATTTTTTGTAGTCCCCAAACTTCGTTCACTGTAAGCTTTGCTAAGCTATAGCTCTGTAAAATCCGACGTCTCCCTTTGCATTGAACTTTGAGCGTATTACATTTAGAGATGCTGTTTATGTTCACACAGCTACATTACACATCAACTAAAGCTTAAAATATGATATCGTAGTGGACCACCCCTTTAAGCATTGACCGAATATGTGTTTGGTGAGTTTTAAATGTTAAAATCTGTGTTCAGCAGGTTCACAAATTGGCACAGTGAGAGGATATTCAGGAGGAAACGTCATTATAAACTACAGATATGAGAAACAACACAAGAACCATCAGAAATATGTCTGTACATCTGCAAATTATAATTGTTTTACTCTAATAAGCATTTATAGAGCACCACAATGGAATCACAGCAGCCAAATCTCCATTCATGATGACAGATCTGCAGGTCTCTTACGTGTATTTATCAGAGAGCTGAATGTCTATAATTCTGGAGAATATAGGATTATAGTGAGAGCTTCTGAACACTACAGCTTGTTCTCTGAGTTTGAGCTGGTCATCACAGACGGTGAGCCGCTTTCAGTCATTCCTGCATTTGTTGATGTGCTAGAAGTGCTGAAGATCTGCTTTAACTGTTGATCTGAATCTCCAACAGCTGCTTGCTGTCAGAAGAGCATCAGTCTATCAGCTGCTGCAGGAGGATCTGTCAACGTCAGCTGCAAATACCCACAATCCCACGCTGCTGATGTCAAGTTCATCTGCAGGAGCTCTGGAGCTGATCTCTGTGCTGAAGAGACGCGGTCTGAGGAGGAGAGCGGAGGAAGAAAAGCTGAGGGAAAGATCCAGCTGTATGATGACAGAGAAGAGCAGCTCCTGACAGCAACCATCAGTCATGAGAGTCCAGAACATTCAGCTGAATACTGGTGTGGAGTTCAGTCTGCAGGACACAAGAGCTTCATCACACGAGTGATCATCAACTTCACTGATGCAGGTCAGTTTCTCAGTGATATTAATCATATCTGATCACTATGAGTTTTATATTGTGCTACTTAACTGTAAGCATAGTGTAAGTAATGTATATATATATATATATATATATATATATATATATATATATATATATATACATACATATATATATATATATATATATATATATATATATATATATATACATATATATATATATATATATATATATATATATATATATATATATATACATACATATATATATATATATATATATATATATATATATATATATATATACATACATATATATATATATATATATATATATATATATATATATATATATAATTTATATATAATACATAATATATATATGAGCAATTCCATGCAAATGTCAACCTTGCCATGAAAAAAATTTAGTTTTCACCGAAATAGAGAAACCGTTTCTACATTTTTTGTGTAAACAAGTATTTTACAGTACTTTAAAAATACTCATAAATGCATCTGTCAGTGTTTAAAACTATTATATTTAATTTGCCGAAATCACACAAGTGGCAATTTCACAGCTGTCACATCCATAACAGAAAAGTGTCACATCCATAACGACACATTTTCCTCATAAATGCAAAAATATTAAATTAAATTAAATCAATCATGTTTGTTCTTTAGTGAGCCGACTCGTATCTGTTTGATTAGCATTGTTTCTTTTGGGTTGTGCAGTTTAATTGACAGAATTTCTGTCAATATAGTATGTTACTGAAAACTTACAAACTTTTTTTGTCACATCCATAACGCATGTTAATTTTCCTCATTGAAAGTATAAAAAATGTTTACAGATTGATATTTTTCTGATCCCATAACTCTGTGGTTAATTGTTTTGGAAAATATAAACAGATGTGTCAATATAATGTTAGTGTATATTTTCTATGTGAATTTATGTTTTAAGTTTTTACTGCAAATGTCACATCCATAACACTGGAATTGCTCATATATAGGGCTTGACATTAACTTTTTTGATCACCAGCCACTGTGGCTAGTAGTTTTCCAACATTACTAGCCACTCGCCATTTTCACTAGCCACAATTTTGTTGTTGGGAAAATATATTTTATATGCATAAATTTAGCTTTGGCATGCTAAAATTACTTAATTTAGACTTTGTGTTGTCCATATTCCTCCTCATTCATTTCTCTTTTTTGTGTGTATGACAAGCAAATGGGCTGTGGTTTCATAGTGTCGCATTGCAATTCGTTTTTATTTCACAGGACTTTTCAGAGCTCAACACAGGATTTACCAAATTTATCTTTAACCACACAAAAATAAATAAATAATTATTTCATAGCCACAAATGTTAAATAATATGTCAAAACATGCTATATATAGCTGTATACATGCTCTTTTTATTCAACAAAACCTTTCTTAAAAAAAACAATTACACTGAAAAATAATTATTGCCATGTATCTAAAACTATGTACAGTAGCCTTGTCTGTCCAGGCTAAAGGTCTCTCAGATCACTAGTTACCTACACATACATGTGGAGTTAATCTCCTATTAAAGCAATGTTATTGTAACAATGATAATTAAACCATATTAACAAAAATAACCGTAAGCAAAAGAAAGCAGGTGATAATGAAGGATGATCACGTGCACATGGGTAACGCTAGGCCCTGAAAAAATGCTTGGCTTTTAGTAGCTCTGCACCATAGAATTTCTAGTTGCCAGTTCTGATTGCTGACCCACCAAAGACTATCCGATTAGAGATGAGGCGAAGATGAACATTTGTGTGAACAACCCATTTATTGTCACCACTCAACAGACTGGATTTATGACACTTGTGTTGTGGTTTTTCTAAAATAAAAACACAATGAAATGAATATTAATAATGATAATGATAATCAAACAAATGACAATAGAAAGATATAATCAATAAGACATCACAAAACATTAAGCTTGATAATGAAAGAATGTGCAAATGATTGTGGGCAAAATGTGACGAGCTGCTACTTCAATATACCCTAGCCTGCAGGGATGTAACTTGACACCTCGTTAACAGAGCGCAGATTGTACAGCGCCTCACTATAAGGCTATAATGACGCATGCGCATAGGAGATTGTTTACAACAAAGGATTTGATTACACTTCAACACTTCAAATAGGAAGATGACATGGGCTAATAAACATAAATGGAACTCTAAGACACACACTATGTGGATATATAGATATATAGAAGTGTTAAGATATGAATTACGGGGTTACTGGCACACTTATTATGAACTAACGCACACACATATACATCGCGGCATCGCAATGTCATAGCCATAATAACTCCTCACAGGACAGAACAACTCTCGTCAGTGACAGGATTGTAAACTTACTTCTGCATTCACGCACAACACTTGTGGCAACAGCTGACAAACAATGATGAAAACAGTCCGTGAACTATTCCCCGCCAACTTTAGCGTCCGTCTACATGTCTTGCTACACTAGAAACTGAAGATCTGTTTGGGTGGGAGAGATTGCGTAGTCAAAGATCTTGGACGCTGATTGGCTCAGGTAACGTGTTCTGGTGTGTGCGGCGCCTCGTCATAAAGGACAAGAGACAGAGGTTAGAATTGCACTTATAAACTACAGCCTTTTTTACAGGCCCATAATCTGTTCTGTTCAAAGAATAGTTAAAACAAAACCGGCAACCGCTGCTGCTTACAAAAACACATATTTTAGAAACATCCGGAGCTTTTGGAAGCAGCAGGACTGTGTGTGCACGAGCATCACTGTTTGTCCAATCTATTTCAAAGAGAACCGATCGCAGCAGTTGCGTTTCCTCTGGGCACGGTTGCTTCGCGCCAGGAAACGGGAGCACGCATGCCTTTTAAAACAGCCGCGCACATCACATCACCTCTGCGCGCGAGTGATCATCCTCTCATTTGGTATTCACCTGCTTTCTTTTGCTCGCGCGAACGTTATTTTTGTCAGTCATCCTGCTTCTCGATTCTAAGATGTCATTTGCACACGTATTGGGCCATCTTTATTGTCGAACCCTGCTTTTAAGATAACTATAATTTAAAAATGTTCTTCAACCAGCCAAAGTGGCTAGTGAGTAGAGCTGTGAACCTACACTGGTCTCACGGTTCGGTTATGATTATCATGCCATCGATTTGGTTCAATTTGATATCTCGGTGCATCACGGTGCATTGACGATGCTTTCCATACACAGTTTTATATTTTCTTGACAGCAGCAATTCTTGTATTAAAATGTATAAATATAATTATATACTATTTGTAATACACTTTTGTCCTTTAATACAAGCAGTCATATAAACTGTACCTTTAAACAACACGAGCATTTATAGCAAATAATATAAACAAATATGAATTTATCCCGCTCGCTTTCTGATCCTTGTCTACCAAGTTCTCTTAACACCCCTATGATACACGCTCAACAGAAAGGGCTGCGATTGGCTCTTGCGCGCTGCGCTCTTCACAGATGAGTGACACTGTGCCACAGTGAGAGAGAGAAATGGAGTTTACTTTCATTCTCTCAATCTCAGTGAAATAGGGGCTTCAGCTGTAAGTGTCAGTGAAAGAGTGTCCAGAAAACACACACACAGTGAAATTGTGCACAGTTTCTGCATTTTTAAGTAGTTAGAGCATTGTAAATACTCACGCTCGCGGCTCACCTCCCTCGCCATAGTAAGCTACGGCGACAGCGCATATGAGATCAATGACGTCAGTACATAATAACCAGTTATGATTATTACTGAACCGATATCGAATTGTCTGCGTCTGCATCGCGGTGCACCGAAGAAACAATTAATTTTGACCCCCCTACTATTGAGAATGTCTGTCTAACCCGCCACGGCTGAAATCTACCCGCATTTGGCAGGTTGGCGGGTGTTGATGTAAAGCCCTGTGTGTATATATATATATATATATATTTATAGAGAGAGAGAGAGAGAGAGAGAGTGCATTTATCATGTATGGCCATAAACCCAAAGCACTTCACAGTCATGAGGGGGGGTCTCTCCACACCAACACCAGTGTGCAGCATCTACTTGGATGATGCGACGGCAGTCACAGGACAATGGCGTCAGTGCTTCACCACACTCCAGCTATAGGTGGAGTGGAGAGACAGTGATAGAGAAAATTCTGTGGATGGGGATGATTACATGATGGATAAGGGCCAATGGAATGAATTTGGCCAGGACACCAAGGTTACACCCCTACTCCTTACAAGAAGTGCCATGAGATTTTTAATGACCACAGAGAGTCAGGACCTCGGTTTAATGTATCATCTGAAAGATGGCGCTCACTGACAGTATGGTGTCCCCTTCACTATACTGGGGCATTAGGACTCACACAGACCGCAGATCGAGCACCCCCTGCTGGCCTCACTAACACCACTTCCAACAGTAATCTAGTTTTCTCATGTGGTCTCCTATACTGACCAGGCTCAGCCCTGCTTAGCTTCAGTGAGTAACCACTCTTGGGCTGCAGGGTTATATGGCTGTGTGCACAGTGTGCTGTGTGTTTAACAAAACAAAACCACAAACCATGATTAAAAAGAGGAAGTGTCCTGTTTAATTCTGTAGATCAGCCATGGGCAAACTTGACCCTCGAGGGCCGGAGTCCCTGCAGAGTTTTGCTCCAACACTAATCAAACATACCTGAACAAACTAATCAGTGTCTTCAAGATCACTAGAACTCTATAAGGAGGTGTGTTTGATTAGGGTTGGAGCTAAACTATGCAGGGCATTGGCCCACCAGGATCAAGTTTGCCCATGCCCAGTCTAGAGACTAAGGTATATTGGCCTACATGTATAAGCTACAGTCATGTGTAAATATATTTTAAATCTTTCTGTCATCATTTGGTTTCTCTGCAGTGTTTTTATTTCAGCATTGGTGTGGTCATGTGGACAGAGTATTACTACAGTTCTTTAACTTTATTACTAGTGTGGTCATTTGAATAGAGCAGAAATGCAGTATTAAATGTGGCTGTAAGTTGTTTCTTTAGTTCAGAAGCTGCAGTTAAAGATGCTCTTCCAGTAACTCTACATTAATATTCACTGTGAAACCACAGACTTCAGTTCTGGAAACTCACAGCTTTGTTTCTGAGCATCAGCAGGCATAAATGTGTGAATGACGTCAATAACGCTTATTTTCACCATAAGAAAAGAGGTCTAGTTCTCTGTGTAAGATTATTGTTTTGCTATTTTATATACAGATGCTTCAGAAACTACTTTACCATCATCATCGTCATCACCATCATCTTCATCACCGATTCAATCTCCACTGCAGAGAATGTGTGTTAGAAAATGATTCACATTAAAGGAGTCTGAGATGTATATTTGTTTAGGGCCCAAATCAGACACTGACCTTAATGTGAATAGAGCATTTACAGTTTATTAAACGTACAATGACTGGAATATCAGAGGAAAAGTTTCCTGCAGATCAGAGTGTTACGGTCATCAGCTGGAGTACCAACCATATACAGATGGACTACACATCCCATCATGCTTTGCACTGATTCAGACTCTGATTACCTGCTACAGCTGATATCAATCTGGACACCAACACACGCACAGTTGCATTTACACTGATTACATTCACTATATAAACGCCATTCACATACACACTACCCACTCAGTCTTCTTCTAGTGTTTAATTACTAACATTCTCCCTGTTCCTGATGTTCTGTGTATTTATCTTGGACTGTTTTTGTGTTTTATTGGTGGGGGGCAGAGCAAGGCTTTGAATCGCTTTAGTCACGTGACCTGGGTGTTTCGAAACTCTTCAGAGCAGCGTATTGAAACATCTGCACTTTCGGATTTCAACACTGTGATAAATCATCAGTTTCATGTCAGCCATCTCTAGATTTTATGGAGTGTTTTCTGCCTGCCTGACCTTCGCCTGTTTATTGGATTAGCTCTTTTGTTGCTGTTTGCTCCTGTTTAACCTTGCTTGTATGACCGTCGTTTACTAATAAAGCTGCATTTAGAACATCAATTTGTTGTCCATTCAATCATAACTCTGATTTTTTTTTGTTCCGACTGATGCCTTTATTGTTATTGTTGTTGTTGTTGTTTTTGTTTTTCTTTCCATGGTTTGTCAGTTTTGTATTTAAGACCTTTTTGTAATGGTGCTCAAAACACTATTAGGACACAAACATTTCACTATTGAGTGAAATTTGGTTATGTTTGCATGCTATAGAGACAATTCTTTCTTACGGTTCCAGTTCCAGACAGAGACTCTGTTCCAGATGTGGTTCCAGTTCATGTTGATTTTATTGTCTCCACAAATTTTGGTATGTGCTTAAATGTAGTTAGTTTATTCCATGGCTCTGGAAGATATTCATACTCTTTCAAAATTAAAAAGACATAAGAGTCAAAGTGAATAAAGTTACCAAGTAGTTTACTTCAATGTTACTACATTATTGTGGCCAATATATAATACACTACAACACAATCCACAATTTGTAAGTGCAACCTATCTTTTGTGGTCAAATGCTCGTTGTATTATTTATTTCATTATTTTTAACAGTGATAGAATAATACTTTTGCGAGGTTTCAATTCATGCCTTGACAGGAATGCATGCTCTTGTTTGTGTACAATGGTTCAAATTGATAAGGCAGGGTACCTAAACTATAATCAACCAAACTGTGTGATTCAGGGGATTCTGGAGAATCCTCTACTTCCTCACAGCTCTCTGAACTGCTGTAAATGCTGCTCAGAATCACCCTCCATTGCTTCAGCATGTGCAAATTAACTGTTTTATGCATGTAATGAAACTGCTTTCACACCAACAATATGATGCCTCTGTCTGTGTCTGTTCCGAGAGCCTGTGTGAAGAATTAGTTTCAGTTCCCCTTTATCAACCTCAGTCTTTCTCTCAGAGGAAATGGGCGTCTCTCTGTCATGTTCATCTCTTCATGTTCAACCAGGAAAAAAGACCCAACCCTGTTCTGAAGACGAGAGTTTGAGAAGAGCTGACTCTACTAATGACAGAAGATCAGTGAATAAGAGAGAAGAATGAAGATCATCTGGACTTTCACTCTGCTCATGATTCCTGGTAAGAGTCTGATCACATCCTGATCCAACAAATCACATCACTGAAGAGATTAAATATAATGACCACTGACCAGATGTATTTATGATGAACTGATATGGTGAAATGACCTTTAAAACACATTGAAATTATTTTACTGTGTTAGTGTTGTATTGAGATGTTGTTTTGTTGTAGGTGTGTTGAGCTCCATCAGTGTGACGGGATATTCAGGAGGCGGAGTCACCATCACATGTGAATATAATAGTGAATTTAAGACAAATGCTAAGTTTTTTTGTAAAGGACTGTGGTCATCATCATGCTCTGAGCTCATCAAGACTGAGACTAAACGTGAAGATAAATGGGTTCAGTCTGGACGATTCTCTCTGTATGACGACACAACAGCAGCAGATCTCACTGTGACCATCAGAAATCTGACAGAACAGGATTCTGGGACTTATCACTGTGGAGTTGAAATATATGGATCTGATCCCACCACTAGAGTGTATCTGGAGGTTATAAAAGGTGAGTAACTGAAAGCTTTAAACTCATGAAGATCCACAACATCACCAAACTCAACACTGACTGCAGTTACTGTCCTTTTGCAGATTCATAATCAAGGATGGCCATGATTAATCAATGTCTGATCAATTGTCAATAATGCTTTAAATGGATATACTGTACAGTATCGATGCTTAAAGGGGTGGTCCAGAGTGTAATTTTATGGCTTGTTTGTGTTTATAATATGCAAAGCAATGTGTGCTCATGCTTCACTTGTAAAAAATCACGTTATTTTTCATATATCTTACTCTAATCATATACAGCTACTCAGCTAACATGAAAATGACAAATTTCGGATCAGCTCCACGTCACCAGGAAAAGTGTCACGCCCCTACAAGCATGCGCGTTTGCACTGTGTAAACACTGTCAGTCAGAGAAGCTGTTAGCCGTATCAGTTTGAGCCTGAATCAGCCAGAGAATGAAGAGCACACAGCTAAACCTCACGTCTGCTCTTTAAAATAAAATCTGACAAGTTTCTTTCACATACAGTTAAAGTCAGAATTATTTGCCCTCCTGTTTATTTTTTCCCCCAATTTCTGTTTAACGGAAATACGATTTTTTTAACACATTTCTAAACATAATAGTTTTAATAACTCATCTCTAATAACTGATTTATTTTATCTTTGCCATGATGACAGTAAATAATATTAGACTAGATATTCTTCAAGACACTTCTATACAGCTTAACGTGACATTTAAAGGCTTAACTAGGTTAATTAGGGTAACTAGGCAGGTTAGGGTAATTAGGCAACTTATTGTATAATGATGGTTTGTTCTGTAGACTATCGGAAAAATATATAGCTTAAAGGGGCTAATAATTTTGACCTTAAAATGGTGTTTAAAAAATTAACAACTGCTTTTATTCTAGTCAAAATAAAACAAATACGACTTTCTCCAGAATAAAAAATATTATCAGACATACTGTGAAAATTTCCTTGCTCTGTTATACTTCATTTGGGAAATATTTAAATATTCAAAGGGGGGCTAATAATTCAGACTTTAACTGTATATTCGAGTTATAAGCATGTTTAAGTAATATGAAACGTTCACATATCTTTTGCGAGTTTGTTTTTTGAGATGTAGACAGGGCCGAAGCAAGCTGAACTGCCGCTCTAGGCAAAGGACTATCACACCGCCCTCAACCCGAAAGTGAAAACAAAAGTGACGGGTTCATTAAGTGAGGACGGGGGTGGGGGATGTCGCGGATGAAAGTGAGCACATTGGGTTGAGCGGCGGGGCGCGTTTGCCACCCTCACTATTATGCCGCCCTGGGCAGCTGCCTAGGTCACCTCTATGGACGCGCCGGCCATGCAGGGAAAGCGGCTGCATAGAGAGACACTGCAGTGCTGTTGAAGATTGTGGCTATTTACAGTGGTTTGACTGATAAATATGAATTTGAAGCTAAATTGTTAGCAGTGCCAAACAGCATTTCCCGTTGTTTTCATCATTGTTTACGTCCTTGCTACAACATACCGTTAACACTAAACTGTGCATGTAATAGATCAATTTTAACAAATAAAAATACTTACTTGATGTGGCTCACAATCCACAGCTTCTGCTATGATGGTTGGAGCTGCTCCTTCTTTGAGGAGTCTTTAGCTGAATCCAGCACTGAACTGGGAGATATTCTGGAAGCTGTCCTTTGTCAAATGCTAGCTATATATATTTTTTTAATTCTCTGGAACATAATTAAAATTAAGCTGTAAGCAGTTCTCTCTTTGTGTCTGAAGCCCAAATATAGAAACAGAAGAAGCTCGGGGGGAAATCAAATGGACGCCATTTAAGCTTTCTCTGCTATAACATTACAGTGCTCTGGCCTTGCCCCTTTGCTGTGCAGGTGTATGTGTGTAGTGACTGTAGTGTGTGTAGTGAAATGTATTTTTTGTAGTCCCCAAACTTCGTTCACTGTAAGCTTTGCTAAGCTATAACTCCCTTTGCATTGAACTTTGAGCGTATTACATTTAGAGATGCTGTTTATGTTCACGCAGCTACATTACACATCAACTAAAGCTTAAAACATGATATCGTAGTGGACCACCCCTTTAAGCATTGACCGAATATGTGTTTGTTGAGTTTTAAATGTTAAAATCTGTGTTCAGCAGGTTCACAAATTGGCACAGTGAGAGGATATTCAGGAGGAAACGTCATTATAAACTACAGATATGAGAAACAACACAAGAACCATCAGAAATATGTCTGTACATCTGCAAATTATAATTGTTTTACTCTAATAAGCATTTATAGAGCACCACAATGGAATCACAGCAGCCAAATCTCCATTCATGATGACAGATCTGCAGGTCTCTTACGTGTGTTTATCAGAGAGCTGAATGTCCAGGATTCTGGAGTATATAGGATTATAGTCAGAGTCTCTGAAGACTACAGCTTCTTCTCTGAGTTTGAGCTGGTCATCACAGACGGTGAGCCGCTTTCAGTCATTCCTGCATTTGTTGATGTGCTAGAAGTGCTGAAGATCTGCTTTAACTGTTAATCTGAATCTCCAACAGCTGCTTGCTGTCAGAAGAGCATCAGTCTATCAGCTGCTGCAGGAGGATCCGTCAACGTCAGCTGCAAATACCCACAATACCACACTGCTGATGTCAAGTTCTTCTGCAGGAGCTCTGGAGCTGATCTCTGTGCTGAAGAGACGCGGTCTGAGGAGGAGAGCGGAGGAAGAAAAGCTGAGGGAAAGATCCAGCTGTATGATGACAGAGAAGAGCAGCTCCTGACAGCAACCATCAGTCATGAGAGTCCAGAACATTCAGCTGAATACTGGTGTGGAGTTCAGTCTGCAGGACACAAGAGCTTCATCACACGAGTGATCATCAGCTTCACTGATGCAGGTCAGTTTCTCAGTGATATTAATCATATCTGATCACTATGAGTTTTATATTGTGCTACTTAACTGTAAGCATAGTGTAAGTAATGTATGTATGTATATATATATATATATATATATATATATATATATATATATATACATACATACATACATATGTATGTATGTATGTATGTATGTATGTATATATATATATATATATATATATATATATATATATATATATATATATATATATATATATATATATATATACATACATACATTACTATATATATATAGGGCTTGACATTAACTTGTTTGATCACCAGCCACTGTGGCTAGTAGTTTTCCAACATCACTAGCCACTCGCCATTTTCACTAGCCTCAATTTTGTTGTTGGGAAAATATATTTTATATGCATAAATTTAGCTTTGGCATGCTAAAATTACTTAATTTAGACTTTGTGTTGTCCATATTCCTCCTCATTCATTTCTCTTTTTTGTGTGTATGACAAGCAAATGGGCTGTGGTTTCATAGTGTCGCATTGCAATTCGTTTTTATTTCACAGGACTTTTCAGAGCTCAACACAGGATTTACCAAATTTATCTTTGACCACACAAAAATAAATAAATAATTATTTCATAGACACAAAATGTTAAATAATATGTCAAAACATGCTAAATATAGCTGGATACATGCTCTTTTTATTCAACAAAACCTTTCTTAAAAAAAAACAATTACACTGAAAAATAATTATTGCCATGTATCTAAAACTATGTACAGTAGCCTAGTCTGTCCAGGCTAAAGGTCTCTCAGATCACTAGTTAACTACACATACATGGGGAGTTAATCTCCTATTAAAGCAATGTTATTGTAACAATGATAATTAAACCATATTAACAAAAATAACCGTAAGCAAAAGAAAGCAGGTGAAAAACATACCGTGTGATAATGAAGGATGATCACGTGCACGTGGGTAACGTTAGGCCCTGAAAAAATGCTTGGCTTTTAGTAGCTCTGCAACATAGAATTTCTAGTTGCCAGTTCTGATTGCTGACCCACCAAAGACTATCCGATTAGAGATGAGGCGAAGATGAACATTTGTGTGAACAACCCATTTATTTTCACCACTCAACAGACTGGATTTATGACACTTGTGTTGTGGTTTTTCTAAAATAAAAACACAATGAAATGAATATGAATAATGATAATGATAATCAAACAAATGACAATAGAAAAATATAATCAATAAGACATCACAAAACATTAAGCTTGATAATGAAAGAATGTGCAAATGATTGTGGGCAAAATGTGACGAGCTGCTACTTCAATATACCCTAGCCTGCAGGGATGTAACTTGACACCTCGTTAACAGAGCGCAGATTGTACAGCGCCTCACTATAAGGCTATAATGACGCATGCGCATAGGAGATTGTTTACAACAAAGGATTTGATTACACTTCAACACTTCAAATAGGAAGATGACATGGGCTAATAAACATAAATGGAACTCTAAGACACACACTATGTGGATATATAGATATATAGAAGTGTTAAGATATGAATTACGGGGTTACTGGCACACTTATTATGAATTAACGCACACACATATACATCGCGGCATCGCAATGTCATAGCCATAATAACTCCTCACAGGACAGAACAACTCTCGTCAGTGACAGGATTGTAAACTTACTTCTGCATTCACGCACAACACTTGTGGCAACAGCTGACAAACAATGATGAAAACAGTCCGTGAACTATTCCCCGCCAACTTTAGCATCCGTCTACATGTCTTGCTACACTAGAAACTGAAGATCTGTTTGGGTGGGAGAGATTGCGTAGTCAAAGATCTTGGACGCTGATTGGCTCAGGTAACGTGTTCTGGTGTGTGCGGCGCCTCGTCATAAAGGACAAGAGACAGAGGTTAGAATTGCACTTATAAACTACAGCCTTTTTTACAGGCCCATAATCTGTTCTGTTCAAAGAATAGTTAAAACAAAACCGGCAACCGCAGCTGCTTACAAAAACACATATTTTAGAAACATCCGGAGCTTTTGGAAGCAGCAGGACTGTGTGTGCACGAGCATCACTGTTTGTCCAGTCTATTTCAAAGAGAATCGATCGCAGCAGTTGCGTTTCCTCTGGGCACGGTTGCTTTGCGCCAGGAAACGGGAGCACGCATGCCTTTTAAAACAGCCGCGCACGGCACATCACCTGTGCGCGCGAGTGATCATCCTCTCATTTGGTATTCGCCTGCTTTCTTTTGCTCGCGCGAACGTTATTTTTGTCAGTCATGCTGCTTCTCGATTCTAAGATGTCATTTGCACACATATTGGGCCATCTTTATTGTCGAACCCTGCTTTTAAGATAACTATAATTTAAAAATGTTCTTCAACCAGCCAAAGTGGCTAGTGAGTAGAGCTGTGAACCTACACTGGTCTCACGGTTCGGTTATGATTATCATGCCATCGATTTGGTTCAATTCGATATCTCGGTGCATCACGGTGCATTGACGATGCTTTCCATACACAGTTTTATATTTTCTTGACAGCAGCAATTCTTGTATTAAAATGTATAAATATAATTATATACTATTTGTAATACACTTTTGTCCTTTAATACAAGCAGTCATATAAACTGTACCTTTAAACAACACAAGCATTTATAGCAAATAATATAAACAAATATGAATATCCCGCTCGCTTTCTGATCCTTGTCTACCAAGTTCTCTTAACACCCCTATGATACACGCTCAACAGAAAGGGCTGCGATTGGCTCTTGCACGCTGCGCTCTTCACAGATGAGTGACACTGTGCCACAGTGAGAGAGAGAAATGGAGTTTACTTTCATTCTCTCAATCTCAGTGAAATAGGGGCTTCAGCTGTAAGTGTCAGTGAAAGAGTGTCCAGCAAACACACACACAGTAAAATTGTGCACAGTTTCTGCATTTTTAAGTAGTTAGAGCATTGTAAATACTCACGCTCGCGGCTCACCTCCCTCGCCATAGTAAGCTACGGCGACAGCACATATGAGATCAATGACGTCAGTATATAATAACCGGTTATGATTATTATTGAACCGATAACGAATTGTCTGTGTCTGCATCGCGGTGCACCGAAGAAACAATTAATTTTGACCCCCCTACTAGTGAGAATGTCTGTCTAACCCGCCACGGCTGAAATCTACCCGCATTTGGCAGGTTGGCGGGTGTTGATGTAAAGCCCTGTGTGTATATATATATATATATATATATATATATATATATATATATATATATATATATATATATATAGAGAGAGAGAGAGAGAGAGAGAGAGAGAGAGAGAGAGAGAGAGAGAGAGTGCATTTATCATGTATGGCCATAAACCCAAAGCACTTCACAGTCATGAGGGGCGGTCTCTCCACACCAACACCAGTGTGCAGCATCTACTTGGATGATGCGACGGCAGTCACAGGACAGTGGCGTCAGTGCTTCACCACACACCAGCTATAGGTGGAGTGGAGAGACAGTGATAGAGGAAATTCTGTGGATGGGGATGATTACATGATGGATAAGGGCCGATGGAATGAATTTGGCCAGGACACCAAGGTTACACCCCTACTCCTTACAAGACGTGCCATGAGATTTTTAATGACCACAGAGAGTCAGGACCTCGGTTTAATGTATCATCCGAAAGATGGCGCTCACTGACAGTATGGTGTCCCCTTCACTATACTGGGGCATTAGGACTCACACAGACCGCAGATCGAGCACCCCCTGCTGGCCTCACTAACACCACTTCCAACAGTAATCTAGTTTTCCCATGTGGTCTCCTATACTGACCAGGCTCAGCCCTGCTTAGCTTCAGTGAGTAACCGCTCTTGGGCTGCAGGGTTATATGGCTGTGTGCACAGTGTGTTGTGTGTTTAACAACACAAAACCACAAACCATGATTAAAAAGAGGAAGCGTCCTGTTTAATTCTGTAGATCAGGCATGGGCAAACTTGACCCTCGAGGGCCGGAGTCCCTGCAGAGTTTTGCTCCAACACTAATCAAACACACCTGAACAAACTAATCAGTGTCTTCAAGATCACTAGAACTCTATAAGGAGGTGTGTTTGATTAGGGTTGGAGCTAAACTATGCAGGGCATTGGCCCACCAGGATCAAGTTTGCCCATGCCCAGTCTAGAGACTAAGGTATATTGGCCTACATGTATAAGCTACAGTCATGTGTGAATATAGTTTAAATCTTTCTGTCATCATTTGGTTTCTCTCTACTGTTTTTATTTCAGCATTGGTGTGGTCATGTGGACAGAGTATTACTACAGTTCTTTAACTTTATTACTAGTGTGGTCAATTGAATAGAGCAGAAATGCAGTGTTTAGTTTGGCTATGTTGTTTCTTCAGTTCAGAAGCTGCAGTTAAAGATGCTCTTCCAGTAACTCTACATTAATATTCACTGTGAAACCACAGACTTCAGTTCTGGAAACTCACAGCTTTGTTTCTGAGCATCAGCAGGCATGAATGTGTGAATGACGTCAATAACGCTTATTTTTATCATAAGAAATGAGGTCTAGTTCTCTGTGTAAGATTATTGTTTTGCTATTTTATATACAGATGCTTCAGAAACTACTTTACCATCACCATCAGCATCGTCATCACCATCATCTTCATCACTGAATCAATCTCCACTGCAGAGAATGTGTGTTCGAAAATGATTCACATTAAAGGAGTCTGAGATGTATATTTGTTTAGGGCCCAAATCAGACACTGACCTTAATGTGAATAGAGCATTTACAGTTTATTAAACGTACAATGACTGGAATATCAGAGGAAAAGTTTCCGGCAGATCAGAGTGTTACGGTCATCAGCTGGAGTACCAACCATATACAGATGGACTACACATCCCATCATGCTTTGCACTGATTCAGACTCTGATTACCTGCTACAGCTGATATCAATCTGGACACCAACACACGCACAGTTGCATTTACACTGATTACATTCACTATATAAACGCCATTCACATACACACTACCCACTCAGTCTTCTTCTAGTGTTTAATTACTAACATTCTCCCTGTTCCTGAGGTTCTGTGTATTTATCTTGGACTGTTTTTGTGTTTTATTGGTGGTGGGCAGAGCAAGGCTTTGAATCGCTTTAGTCACGTGACCTGGGTGTTTCGAAACTCTTCAGAGCAGCGTATTGAAACATCTGCACTTTCGGATTTCAACACTGTGATAAATCATCAGTTTCATGTCAGCCATCTCTAGATTTTATGGAGTGTTTTCTGCCTGCCTGACCTTCGCCTGTTTATTGGATTAGCTCTTTTGTTGCTGTTTGTTAACCTTGCTTGTATGACCGTCGTTTACTAATAAAGCTGCATTTAGAACATCACTTTGTTGTCCATTCAATCATAACTCTGATTTTTTTTTTTTTTCTGACTGATGCTTTTATTGTTGTTGTTGTTGTTGTTTTTGTTTTTGTTTTTCTTTCCATGGTTTGTCAGTTTTGTATTTAAGACCTTTTTGTAATGGTGCTCAAAACACTATTAGGACACAAACATTTCACTATTGAGTGAAATTTGGTTATGTTTGCATGCTATAGAGACAATTCTTTCTTGCGTATCCTGTTCCAGACAGAGACTCTGTTCCAGATGTGGTTCCAGTTCATGTTGATTTTATTGTCTCCACAAATTTTGGTATGTGCTTAAATGTAGTTAGTTTATTCCATGGCTCTGGAAGATATTCATACTCTTTCAAAATTAAAAAGACATAAGAGTCAAAGTGAATAAAGTTACCAAGTAGTTTACTTCAATGTTACTACATTATTGTGGCCAATATATAATACACTACAACACAATCCACAATTTGTAAGTGCAACCTATCTTTTGTGGTCAAATGCTCGTTGTATTATTTATTTCATTATTTTTAACAGTGATAGAATAATACTTTTGCGAGGTTTCAATTCATGCCTTGACAGGAATGCATGCTCTTGTTTGTGTACAATGGTTCAAATTGATAAGGCAGGGTACCTAAACTATAATCAACCAAACTGTGTGATTCAGGGGATTCTGGAGAATCCTCCACTTCCTCACAGCTCTCTGAACTGCTGTAAATGCTGCTCAGAATCACCCTCCATTGCTTCAGCATGTGCAAATTAACTGTTTTATGCATGTAATGAAACTGCTTTCACACCAACAATATGATGCCTCTGTCTATGTCTGATCCGAGAGCCTTTGTAAATAATTAGTTTCAGTTCCCCTTTATCAACCTCAGTCTTTCTCTCAGAGGAAATGGGCGTCTCTCTGTCACGTTCAGCTTTTCATGTTCAACCAGGAAAAAAAGACCCAACCCTAATCTGAAGACGAGAGTTTGAGAAGAGCTGACTCTACTAATGACAGAAGATCAGTGAATAAGAGAGAAGAATGAAGATCATCTGGACTTTCACTCTGCTCATGATTCCTGGTAAGAGTCTGATCACATCCTGATCCAACAATCACA
Organism: Danio kyathit; assembly: GCA_903798195.1. Taxonomy (NCBI): domain Eukaryota; kingdom Metazoa; phylum Chordata; class Actinopteri; order Cypriniformes; family Danionidae; genus Danio; species Danio kyathit. The sequence goes on from LR812519.1 coordinate 74,139,054, forward strand.
TCACTGAAGAGATTAAATATAATGACCACTGACCAGATGTATTTATGATGAACTGATATGGTGAAATGACCTTTAAAACACATTGAAATGATTTTACTGTGTTAGTGTTGTATTGAGATGTTGTTTTGTTGTAGGTGTGTTGAGCTCCATCAGTGTGACGGGATATTCAGGAGGCGGAGTCACCATCACATGTGAATATAATAGTGAATTTAAGACAGATGCAAAGTATTTTTGTAAAGGACTGTGGATATCATGCTCTGAGCTCATCAAGACTGAGACTAAAAGTGAAGATAAATGGGTTCAGTCTGGAAGATTCTCTCTGCATGACGACACAAGAGCAGCAGATCTCACTGTGACCATCAGAAATCTGACAGAACAGGATTCTGGGACTTATCACTGTGGAGTTGAAATTTATGGATCTGATCCCACCACTAGAGTGTATCTGGAGGTTATAAAAGGTGAGTAACTGAAAGCTTTAAACTCATGAAGATCCACAACATCACCAAACTCAACACTGACTGCAGTTACTGTCCTTTTGCAGATTCATAATCAAGGATGGCCATGATTAATCAATGTCTGATCAATTGTCAATAATGCTTTTGAATGGATATACTGTACAGCATCGATGCTTAAAGGGGTGGTCCAGAGTGTAATTTTATGGCTTGTTTGTGTTTATAATATGCAAAGCAATGTGTGCTCATGCTTCACTTGTAAAAAATCACGTTATTTTTTATATATCTTACTCTAGTCATACACAGCTACTCAGCTAACATGAAAATGACAAATTTCGGATCAGCTCCACGTCACCAGGAAAAGCGTCACGCCCCTACAAGCATGCGCGTTTGCACTGTGTAAACACTGTCAGTCAGAGAAGCTGTTAGCCGTATCAGTTTGAGCCTGAATCAGCCAGAGAATGAAGAGCACACAGCTAAACCTCACGTCTGCTCTTTAAAATAAAATCTGACAAGTTTCTTTCACATACAGTTAAAGTCAGAATTATTCGCCCTCCTGTTTATTTTTTCCCCCAATTTCTGTTTAACGGAAATACAATTTTTTCAACACATTTCTAAACATAATAGTTTTAATAACTCATCTCTAATAACTGATTTATTTTATCTTTGTCATGATGACAGTAAATAATATTAGACTAGATATTCTTCAAGACACTTCTATACAGCTTAACGTGACATTTAAAGGCTTAACTAGGTAATTAGGTTAACTAGGCAGGTTAGGGTAATTAGGCAACTTATTGTATAATGATGGTTTGTTCTGTAGACTATCGGAAAAAATATAGCTTAAAGGGGCTAATAATAATTTTAACCTTAAAATAGTGTTTAAAAAATTAACAACTGCTTTTATTCTAGTCGAAATAAAACAAATAAGACTTTCTCCAGAATAAAAAATATTATCAGACATACTGTGAAAATTTCCTTGCTCTGTTATACTTCATTTGGGAAATATTTAAATATTCAAAGGGGGGCTAAGAATTCGGACTTCAACTGTATATTCGAGTTATAAGCATGTTTAAGTAATATGAAACGTTCACATATCTTTTGCGAGTTTATTTTTTGAGATGTAGACCGGGCCGAAGCAAGCTGAACTGCCGCTCTAGGCAAAGGACTATCACACCGCCCTCAACCCGAAAGTGAAAACAAAAGTGACGGGTTCATTAAGTGAGGACGGGGGTGGGGGATGTCGCGGATGAAAGTGAGCACATTGGGTTGAGCGGCGGGGCGCGTTTGCCACCCTCACTATTATGCCGCCCTAGGCAGCTGCCTAGGTCACCTCTATGGACGCGCCGGCCATGCAGGGAAAGCGGCTGCATAGAGAGACACTGCAGCGCTGTTGAGGATTGTGGCTATTTACAGTGGTTTGACTGATAAATATGAATTTGAAGCTAAATTGTTAGCAGTGCCAAACAGCATTTCCCGTTGTTTTCATCATTGTTTACGTCCTTGCTACAACATACCGTTAACACTAAACTGTGCATGTAATAGATCAATTTTAACAAATAAAAATACTTACTTGATGTGGCTCACAATCCACAGCTTCTGCTATGACGGTTGGAGCTGCTCCTTCTTTGAGGAGTCTTTAGCTGAATCCAGCACTGAACTGGGAGATTTTCTGGAAGCTGTCCTTTGTCAAATGCTAGCTATATATATTTTTTAATTCTCTGGAACATAATTAAAATTAAACTGTAAGCACTTCCCTCTTTGTGTCTGAAGCCCAAATATAGAAACAGAAGAAGCTCGGGGGGGAAATCAAATGGACGCCATTTAAGCTTTCTCTGCTATAACATTACAGTGCTCTGCCCTTGCGCCTTTGCTGTGCAGGTGTATGTGTGTAGTGAATGTAGTGTGTGTAGTGAAATGTATTTTTTGTAGTCCCCAAACTTCGTTTACTGTAAGCTTTGGTAAGCTATAACTCTATAAAATCCGATGTCTCCCTTTGCATTGAACTTTGAGGGTATTACATTTAGAGATGCTGTTTATGTTCACACAGCTACATTACACATCAACTAAAGCTTAAAATATGATATCGTAGTGGACCACCCCTTTAAGCATTGACCGAATATGTGTTTGTTGAGTTTTAAATGTTAAAATCTGTGTTCAGCAGGTTCACAAATTGGCACAGTGAGAGGATATTCAGGAGGAAACGTCATTATAAACTACAGATATGAGAAACAACACAAGAACCATCAGAAATATGTCTGTACATCTGCAAATTATAATTGTTTTACTCTAATAAGCATTTATAGAGCACCACAATGGAATCACAGCAGCCAAATCTCCATTCATGATGACAGATCTGCAGGTCTCTTACGTGTGATTATCAGAGAGCTGAATGTCCAGGATCCTGGAGGATATAGGATTATAGTCAGAGCTTCTGAGGACTACAGCTTCTTCTCTGAGTTTGAGCTGGTCATCACAGACGGTGAGCCGCTTTCAGTCATTCCTGCATTTGTTGATGTGCTAGAAGTGCTGAAGATCTGCTTTAACTGTTGATCTGAATCTCCAACAGCTGCTTGCTGTCAGAAGAGCATCAGTCTATCAGCTGCTGCAGGAGGATCTGTCAGCGTCAGCTGCAAATACCCACAATCCCACACTGCTGATGTCAAGTTCATCTGCAGAAGATCTGGAGCTGATCTCTGTGCTGAAGAGACGCGGTCTGAGGAGAAGAGCGGAGGAAGACAAGCTGAGGGAAAGATCCAGCTGTATGATGACAGAGAAGAGCAGCTCCTGACAGCAACCATCAGTCATGAGAGTCCAGAACATTCAGCTGAATACTGGTGTGGAGTTCAGTCTGCAGGACACAAGAGCTTCATCACACGAGTGATCATCAACTTCACTGATGCAGGTCAGTTTTTTTAAATGATATTAAAAGATTGGTTCACTTCCAGAACACAGTCATGACGGTTTTTCTCAAAACAGTGGACTTCAAGGGATCTTACAAATTTGAACCTCTAAAATGCAATTTCTGTGCAGCTTCAAAAAGCTCTGAATCTTCCTAGCCAAGAAATAAGGGTCTTACCTGGTTAGAATGATTGGTAATTTCCTAAAAATGTATTTATTTTTTAAATGACTGCTGGTTTGTTGACAGTAATGGTGTTGTATTGGAGTCACCCCTCTGGCTCTCTGCAGATCTGCATCTGTGTTTACTCTGTTTAATTATTCGCCCCCTATACGTGATGTCAAAAAATTGACTATAGGGAACATCTTGACTTACTAAACTGAATGTAACTTGCACAGATATGCAGTTTGTTGTTTAAAATGGCTGATTCGAGTGCTTTGGAAAGATTGGGTCGGTAATTCAGCATATGACACACGTAATCTAAAGCTAATATATAATGCATCTTGTAATGTTTCAAAGTGTAAAAAGGTGATGCATTGTCTGCAACGCTTCATGCCGTCAACACAGAAAATCTAGTGTGTTAAAGATTTTTCCCCCATCATTCATGATGGGTTTGTCACATTGACCAATTGGAGTGCCAAATCACAAGGGTTAGACAATAAAACTGAAACGCCTGTTTTTAGTATGGTGTAGGGCCTCCTTTTGCGGCCAATACAGCATTCATTTGTCTTGGGAATGACAGATACAAGTCCTGCACAGCGGCCAGAGAGAGCTGAGCTGTTCTTCTTCAGAATAGTGTTCAAGTCACTACATGATGCTGTTGGAGGAAAACCTTTCCTGACACGCTCCTCCAAAACACCCCAAAGTGGCTCAATAATATTTAGTTCTGGGTACTGTGCAGGCCATGGGAGATGTTTAACTTCACTTTCATGTTCATTAAACCACCAGTCTTGCTGTGTGTATTGGTGCATTATCATCCTGATGCACGGCAATGCCTTCAGGATACAATGTTTGACCCATTGAGTGCTGGCATGACGAGAAGGGTCTGGCTACAGACCAGGTGCACATGCGTTCTCAGTCATGCATGCTTTAAATGTGTACACTAACTTTGCCCTAACTAACCCTAGCCCCCACAGTGATGTCACTAGCTCTATTATGGGCATGCGTCTGACATTGCATGTCTCAATGTGCATGTGCAAGTTTGCAGACACTATTGGGCAAAGCACCAGTATTTACATTGCTTTCTATACATTGCTAAGCAACGTGAACAGACACCGAATAGTGGTGTGGCACTTTGCACCCAGTGTATGATGTGCACAAATATGGATATTGGTTCTTAAAGGGGAACCTCATAATAATGTGATTGCATATAGCTTAATTTTGGGTTCTTGTGGCCCAGTTGCAACTCTTTCATGAACTGGTACTTGGGCCCCGACTCCCTGCATTATATGGAGTCAAATACTTTGATCATAGCTGATATCTGTGTTTGTTTTACAGCATTGTGTGTTGCTTGACTAAAAAAACCAGGCTATACTTATAGATTAATATGCAGGGTTATTTGTAGCGCAGCAGTGTTTGACAAAGCAAAAAACACAAACCACAGTTAAAAGAGGAAGTGTCCTCACAACTGCCTGTATACTTGTATATCCTCGTATATTTAATGTGTGTGTGCAGATGGATGTTTTAATTCTCTTATTAAAGGATTTACAATTATTTTAATGCAAATTAGTATGTAATTACTAATTCAGTCCTTTAAAGACACATTTGCATGTTCTTGCACAATTCTCTACTATTAGTTTGTGGTCACATGCCATGCTGATCATCAAATATAACATTTATTTTGTTCATTTTTAGCATTTAAATCTTTTTCATTGATCTGCAAACCCGCTGTTATCCCATTACAAACCACAAGGGGGCCCGTTTAGAAAATCCTGTTATAGATGTTTTGGCTCTAGATCAGGGGTGTCAAACTCCCCAGGGCCACAACCCTGCACAGTTTAGTTTCAACCCTGCTCCGACACACTTACCTGTAGGTTTCAAACAAGACTGAAGGACTTAATTACGGTTGGAAATGAACTGTGCAGAGTTGCGGCCCTCCAGGAATTGAGTTTGACAGCTGTGCTCTAGATCAACAGTCTATGAAGCTTCTGAAGGATATGCATGTAGTATTTTTAGTGAAACTGTTATTAATCTGTGTATTTGTTTTAGATGTTCCAAAAACAACATCATCATCATCATCATCATCATCATCATATTTTTCCACATTCAAAACTCCACTGAGCACAACTGTTTCAGGAAAGTCTAACATTACATCATCGTTTATGTCAGATTTGTTAACAGGTATCTAAGTGCTAAATAAAATCATCAATCTGATATTTGGCTCAAAGTGGTTCTGATTATTAAATCTCCTGTGTTTCCAGATTCTTCTCTGATCATCCCTCTGGTTCTGGTTGTTCTGCTTCTGATCATCGCTGCTCTCTTATTACTGTTTCTCTATAAGAAGCACCAGTCTAAAGGTAAAACTCCTGTTTCACTCCTACAGATGTAGAAACTCTCTGTTTACAGAGTTTACAACCAAGATTTGTTGATTTTATCGCCACCTAAAGGCTGCAACAAGACATGAGGAACATACAGATACTTCATTAAAACTAAAGAATAATTAATGACAGACCATCAAATTATATACTTGGAACGCTCATCAGTCAATCAGAATTAAGCACACAACAGATCTGTGGTATAAGAGTAGATATTACATTTACATCAGTGTTGAAGTGTGATATACTGTCATTAAAGACTTGTTTTCAGCAGGTGGTGACTCTACATCTCAGACTGCACATGGAAATACTGAAGCGGTTAGTTACCGTCACTGCATAAAATGTTTATCTTCTGATGATAATGAGAATTAAGTGTATTGCTTTCCATCCTGAAGATCATCAGAGCTCTAAATCATTTCTCTGTTTCTCCTCAGGTTTCTAATACTGGTTGTGATTACGAGGAATTTAAAGACACTCACAAACAATTACCCACAAACCCCTCTGATTCCTGTCTTTACTCTACAGTTCAGAAAGCCTCTGGTGACTCTCAGATCTGCATCTCGTCAGCTGAGGATCTGAATTACTCAGTGGTGAATTTCCACAAGACACCAAACTGTCCTGACAGTGTCAGTTTGAGGAGTCATCAGGAGGGCAGTGAATATTACAGTGAATATTCTGCTGTCAATCATCCTCTCACTGCTTGAAGAGATTTTTAACCCACAGTGTGGTGCTTCAGTGATGCTCTATTTCTGTATATTTAACTGTTTGAATTGAATCATGGAACTTTTGAACTGTTTGATTTGAAGAGATGCAATGGAGAATCTGAATTAACATTTTTTTTTGTGTGTGATGCTTCAGTCATGCTTAAAAACAGTTTATTTTAAACTAACTATTAATATTTATCATTATAGTATTTACTAGTGATGCCACAATTCTCAATGTAATATTGAACCATTCGGTACGACATCCACGGTTCAATACGCGCTTGTGAATTGCGGTTTTCTCGGTTTTACGTTAAAATAATTTATGTGCGTTTTATTTCGCTGAATTGACTGTTTGTGTGTGCCTGTAAGTCCACGAGCTGAGTTGTGAAAACTCCTCCCCGCGAGTATATATTCAATAACTATGCTCTAAAGTTAGGGGGCGCTCCACCATCATTCCACGGCCATGGTGAGTGGAGGTGAAGAGGAAACACTACGAGGAAGCTTCTTCACCGGTGTCTTTCAAATCTCCGGTGTGGGGACATTTCGGTTTTGCCGTTGAGTATAATGCAGAGGAAGAAAAAACAGTAAGCTAAAAAATGACTGTGTGCACTGCAAGCATTGTTTTACACCTATAGCCAGGGCTTAATTTATGCCAGAACACGCCGGATCCAGCTCCTCATTTTACCACTCCCCATCCTCAACCACCCTCCTCCCCGTCCGCTGTTCACTTTCATTTTCTTCCGCGATTCCCCAACCCTCTTCACGTTCGTCCGCAACACGCCCACGCTCTTCACTTTCATCCTTAGTCCGCGACACCCCTTCGCCATCCAACGCCACTCCCGCTCTCCACTTTCGTGCGCGACACCTCTCCATCCGCGGGTAACATTGCCGGATCTGTTACCCCGATCTGTTCCGGGACCTGGCACTTCACAAATTAAGCACTGCGTATAGCCTACTTAAACGGAAACACTTCCAACATGACTGCACATCTCCGGTGCCATCACCCAGCAATATCACTCTCTGAAGGCAGGATAGCAAAGAAGGTAATAAAGTTCTTCAATCCCTCGCTGAATCTTCCCAGCAAACATACCCAACTGTTTTCGAGAGACACATACAAATGTTTAGGTGAAATGGTCAATTTATGTTTAACTTCACATGCTTGTTTATTTTCAAAATGCAAGAGTTTATGTGTTCCCCAGTTTGTACATGGGCTACCAGCAGCTGTGAGATTTCAGTGTTCATTTCTTTATTATACTATACACCAGGAACTAGTGTACGTTTCTTGGCTTTTAAGTAAAATAAAGGAGTATTGCAATAAATCGTTTTTATGTTTTTCTCCTATTGCCTATTGCATTAAGCATAAAATAACAAAAAACAAACAAAACAAAAAAAAACACGTGTCAAGCCATCAGAACCGAACCGAACCGAAAACCGTGTTAAAAAACCGAGGTATGTATTGAATCGTAGGCTAACTGTATTGTTGCATCCCTAGTATTTACTAACTTATAGATGTCATATTTTGGGATGTCCACCAGAGGGTGATATGTATCAGAGAGAGTATTGAGTATTGAAGCATGTTAAAAGAGCACATGTGCACCTGTGTTTGTAAAACACATCCCAGAGCCTGTCTGGTTTCTGCTTGAATCTGTAAATCTAAAAGAAGGATTTTTACGTAATCATTTATTGGATTTTAATACAGTGATTAAGAACTATCTTCTCGCTATGGATGAGAAATGCCACAAGTCTGCATCAAACATGAGTGAAGTTCCCAGATTGCAGTGCTTGTGCTTCAGGATGAATGCACACAAGATGATCAAGTATTGTGCTCTTTACTCTCCTTTTATGTGCTGGCTACTTACTGTATTAAGTTTCTAATGAGTGTGAGTGTTTTTGGCAATAGTCAACATAGAATTGAGGCCTGATAAATGAATTTTTAATTGATAAGTGAACAGAGGTTTGAAGCTGGAGCCATGATGCATTGAACTTTTGGTGCACTGTTTGAATTTAATCATGAGACTTCTGTAGTTATTGAATTAAACAATAGAACTTTTAAACTGTTCAAATTTGGTCTTGGAACTAAACTTTTTAAATAATTTTAGAACGTTTGGACTGTTTGAATGTAATTTAGGAACGTTTGGACCGTTTTAATGTAATTTATGAACGTTTGGACCGTTTGAATGTAATTTAGGAATGTTTGGACCGTTTGAATGAACTAGCACACTAAATACTGTGGCACCCATCAAATTAAAAAAGGCTAGAGAGAATAAAACTACACCATGGTACAATAATCATACTCGCGCTCTCAAAACAGCAACCCGTGCTCTGGAACGTAAATGGAAAAAAACTAACTTAGAGGTTTTTAGAATTGCGTACAAAGACAGTATGTCAAGCTATAGGAGGGCTCTTAAATCTGCCAGGGCCGAGCACCTCCGCAAACTGATTGAAAATAATCAGAACAATCCTAGATTGTTATTTAGCACCATTACTAAATTAACAAAAAATCGATTATCTTTGGAACAAAATGTCCCACCGCAAATTAGTAGTGATGACTTCATGAATTTTTTCAGTGATAAAATAGAACGCTTTAGACAGAAAATAGAAAATGTTAAACATTCTGCACCGCCTAAAACTCCAGATCCAGTAAACATTCAACTGAATCAAAATAACCTACAATGCTTCAAAATCATAGAACAGGAAGGGCTAGATAAAGTTATAAACAGTTCTAAATCAGCTACATGTATGTTAGATTCAATTCCAACAAAATTACTGAAATGATTGATACCTATTATAGGAGTACCTCTCCTTAATGTTATCAACTCTTCTTTATCTTTAGGCCATGTTCCAAATCCTTACAAGCTAGCTGTTATTAAGCCTATTATTAAGAAACCATAACAGGACCCCAGCAACTGAGCTAATTATAGACCTATCTCAAATCTTCCGTTTATGTCTAAAATACTAGAAAAAGTTGTTTCTACCCAATTATGCTCCTTTCTGCAGACGAACAATATTTGTGAAGAGTTTCAGTCAGGTTTTAGGCCTCATCACAGTACAGAAACCGCATTAGTAAAATTAACCAACGATTTACTCTTAGCTGCTGACCAAGGGTGCATCTCACTATTAGTTCTACTTGATCTTAGTGCCGCATTTGACACCATTGACCACAATATTCTCATAGACCGCTTAAATTCTACAGGTGTCCAAGGTCAGGCCCTTCAATGGTTTAGGTCATACTTAGCTGATCGTTACCAGTTTGTGAATATTAATGGACAGCTTTCACAAGTAAGGCCAGTAAAGTATGGGGTCCCTCAAAGATTCAGTTTTAGGCCCTTTACTGTTTACAATATACATGCTTCCCCTGGGGGACATTATTAGAAAACACGGGATCAGCTTTCACTGCTATGCGGACGATACTCAATTATACATTTCAACTAAACCTGATGAGATGTCTGAACTGTCTAAGCTAACTGAGTGTATTAAAGATGTCAAAGACTGGATGACCAACAATTTTCTTCTCTTAAACTCAGACAAAACTAAATTATTACTTATCGGGCCTAAATCCTGTACACAGCAGTTCTCACAACTGGACCTGCAACTAGAGGGATACAAAGTTAGCGTTAGCTCTACTATAAAAGATCTAGGTGTGATATTAGACAGCAATTTAACATTCGAAAATCATATATCCCATGTCACAAGAACTGCTTTCTTCCATCTGAGAAATATCGCTAAATTGCGAAGTATGCTATCCATATCAGATGCAGAAAAGCTAGTTCATGCTTTCATGACTTCTAGGCTAGACTACTGTAATGCTCTGTTTGCTGGCTGCCCAGCATCCTCTATTAACAAACTCCAGCTAGTGCAATATTCAGCTGCCAGAGTTCTTACCAGATCTAGAAAATATGATCATATCACCCCAATTTTATGCTCTTTACACTGGCTGCCTGTTAAGTTTCGTATTGAATTTAAAATATTGCTTCTTACCTATAAAGCTTTAAATAATCGAGCTCTCTTGTCTCGCTACAACCCAACCCGCTCTTTAAGATCTTAAAACTCAGGGCTTCTAGTAGTACCTAGAATAGCTAAATCAAGTAAAGGAGGCCGAGCCTTCTCATTTATGGCCCCTAAACTCTGGAATAGCCTTCCTGATAATGTCCGAGGCTCAGACACACTCTCGCTTTTCAAAACTAGATTAAGATCTTTTTAGCAAAGCATACACTCAGTGCATTACATAGCGGTATGACGCATGATGTGCCCCACACAGGATTTTGCTTCTTGTTTATATACACTATGAACAGCAGCTACGCTAATTTTTCTCCTTATTCTTTATTTCCACCTGGGGGTTCTCATCCCGAGGCCCTCAGACTATGCAGTGCCACTGATGCGATCCAAGACCAGCAATGAGATGATCCCAAGGTTTCATCATCCTGGACCAGGCCGTATCCTGAGCAGCTGCTGTGGTGGTCATGGAAGAGTGGAGAGCATGAGACTGATTCCTGTGATGCTCCAAGAACAGACGAGTCCTCGCTGAGGTCCAGCTTCCTGCGCCTAGACTGCAGCTCTGCACAAGACGTTTGGCCATAGGGGAAATGGTCGTGCCCAACTGAGCCTGATTTTCTCTCTCGCCAATTGGTGAAGTTTTTTCCTCGCCGCTGTCGCCACTGGCTTGCATGGTTCGGGATCTGTAGAGCTGCGCACCGATGGATTTGCTATTCAGTGTTTGGACTCTCAGTAGTGATTATTAACCCACACTGACCTGAGCTAAACTGAACTGAACTGAACTTAATCTCTGAAAACTGGACTCACACTGTTTCAATTCACTATATTCTTCTTTGTGAAGCTGCTTTGACACAATCTACATTGTATAAGCGCTATACAAATAAAGTTGAATTGAATTAAATAAACACCATTTTAGGATCAAAATTATTAGCATCTTTAAGCTATATTTGTTTTCGATATTCTACAGAACAAACCATTGCTATACAATAACTTGCCTAATTACCCTAACCTGCCTAGTTAACCTAATTATCCTAGTTAAGCCTTTAAATGTCACTTTAAGCTGTATAGAAGTGTCTTGAAGAATATCTAATAAAATATTATTTACTGTCATCATGACAAAGATAAAATAAATCAGTTATTAGAGATGAGTTATTAAAACTATTATGATTAGAAATGTGTTGAAAAAATCTTCTCTCTGTTAAACAGAAATTGGGGGAAAAATAAACAGGGGGGCTAATAATTCAGGGGTGCTAATAATTCTGACTTCAACTGTATAAGTTCCTATATCTCACAAGAAGAGCTTGTGGTTTTCTTTTTTAATATTTTGTGTTGATGTTTTAGATGCTTCAAAAACGGCCTCATCACAACCATCAACATCATCGCCATCATCATCACCACGATCAACATCATCATCATCATGCATTTCGACTTTACAAACTCCACTGAGCACAAATGTTTCAGAAAAGTCTAACATCACATCACAGTTTAACACCATAACAGTGCTGAATAAAAACATGCAATCTGATATTTGGCTCAAAATCATTCTGATTATTTAATCTCCTGTGATTCCAGACTCTTCTCTGATCATCCCTCTGGTTCTGGTTGTTCTGCTTCTGATCTTCGCTGCTCTCTTATTACTGTTTCTCTATAAGAAGCACCAGACTAAAGGTAAAACTCCTGCTTCACTCCTACAGATGCAGAAACTCTCAATTTACAGAGTTTACAACTAAGATTTGATTATATCGCCACCTAAAGGCTGCAACAAGACATGAGGAACATACAGATACTTCATTACATACAACAGATCAGTGTTAAAGTGTGATATACTGTCATTAAAGACTTGTTTTCAGCAGGTGGTGACTCTACATCTCAGACTGCACATGGAAATACTGAAGCGGTTAGTTACTGTCACTGCATAAAATGTTTATCTTCTGTTAATAATGAGAATTAAGTGGATTGCTTTCCATCCTGAAGATCATCAGAGCTCTAAATCATTTCTCTGTTTCTCCTCAGGTTTCTAATATTGGTTGTGATTACGAGGAGATTAAAGACACTCACAAACAATTACCCACAAACCCCTCCGACACTTCTAGTGCTGTTTACGACACTGCTCAATTACCCAGAAACCCCTCTGACTCTTCTAGTGCTGTTTACACCACTGCTCAATTACCCACAAACCCCTCTGACTACTGTCTTTACTCCAACGTTCGGGAAGCCTCTGGTGACTCTCAGATCTGCATCTCGTCTTCTGAGGATGTGAATTACTCAGTGGTGAATTACCACAGGACACAAGACTGTCCTGACAGTGTCAGTTTGAGGAATCATCAGGAGTGCAGTGAATATGCTGCTGTCAATCATCTCACTGCTTATAGAGACTTGAATGAGCTGAGGGATTTTACTTCACCTTGTCTCTGGAATTATGTTTGGGTGTCTTTACTTACAGTGTAGTGTCTGATTTTTCAGATTACTATCTTCTTTTTATTGTCAGTTTTGTGTAGAAAGTGCTAATATTAAAAGTTGTGGAACACAGAGCTGTATATTTAAGCAGAATATAACACTTTAAACAACACGCTTGACCACTTGTATTTCTTGACGTTGACTTCATAGGTCTCAAAGTCGATTCCTGGAAGGCCGCAGCTCTGCACAGTTTGCTCTAACCCTAATCACACACATCTGATCCAAATAATCTAGGTGTTCAAGACTACTGGAGACTATTAAGCAGGTGTGAACTTGAGGTGGTTGGAGCTAAACTGTGCACTGCTGCCGCCCTCCAGGACTTGAGTTTGAGACCACTGACTTAGATTGTTAATGTTGTCGGATGGTTAATATAATACTTTGAGGATCTTCTCAATCTCTCTGACACTCTCTTTCACTGAGGAATCAGAGATGAAGGACTAAGGGGTTGACTCGGCCATCACACAAGCTAAATTACTGAGGTAGTCTGCAAGCTCCACAGTGGAAAGCATTGGGGTAGATGAGATCAACACCGAGTACCTCAGTTTTCTGGATGTGGTGCGGCTGTCTTGGCTGACATGCCTCTGTAACATTGTATGGAGGCCAGGGGCAATGACTCTGGAAAGGACACCTGAGGTCGTGCCTCCCCTTTGTAGAAAGGGGGACCACATCATGGGTTTGACTGTGTTCCTTGTGGAATCCTGTGTAGATGTATGGGGTCTGAGGCATTCTTTTATAGGCTGTCCTCTCCTGTCTGTTCAGGACCTTGTTTTGCATTGCCATCAGTAAGCCAGGCTTGTTCTTAGTGCATGATGGACTCTGGCAAGGTTATTCCTTTGTCAGAAGATCTAGGTGCAGCCTGGGTCTGATTAGGGGACGATGCAGATGATGATTTCTTTGTACCTGGACCTTCAAGACCTTCAGCTCCAAGTCTGAGGCTATGTTGCTCGATTGGAAAAAAGTGCCTTGCTTTCTTCAGGTTGGAGGAGAGCACTTATCCCAGATGGAGGAGTTCAAGTATATTTGGGTTTTGTTTATAAATGAGGGAAGGATACAATGTGAGATCGGCGGACAGATTGCAGTTGATGTACCGACTGTTGTGGTGAAGAAAGAGCTGAGCCGAATTGCAAAGCTTTTGATTAACCAATCAATATATGTTCCTACTTTCACCCAGGGGCACCACTAGCGAGTTTAGGCCCTGTGAAACCAAAATGAGTTAGGAATGTAGAAGCTGATGAAGTCAATGAAGTAGGACCCAAATAAGAGGTTGATAATGGATGGATTGCTCTATCTATCCATCCATTATCAACCTGTTATCTGGGCTGGATGATAATGACAGGTTCTAATAAGGATCTGGTTGGTTTTAGTCAGCCAAATAGCAGTCACTGATTGCCAATAAACAATTAATACACAATTATATCAATACACTTAAATGTTATCATAACAAATGTCAAATATAAAACAACTAATTCAGTGATGAGTTTCAGACTTTGTCATAAGGGTAGTTCTCGCAAGCATTTTAATCTTCACATTCGCAAGTGTTTACTCTTAACGGCTTAGTCCCTTTATTCATCAGCGGTCACCACAGCGGAATGAACCACCAACTTATCCAGCATATGTTTTATGCTGCGGATGCCCTTCTAGCTGCAACCCATCACTGGGAAACATCCATAACCTCTCATTCACACACATACACTACAGACAATTTAGCCTACTTAATTCAATTATACCACATGTTTTTGGACGTGTGGGGGAAACTGGAGCCCTCGGAGGAAATCCACGCGAACATGGGAAGAACATGCAAACTCCACACAGAAACGCCAACTGAACCAGCCAAGGCTTGAACCAGCGATCATCTTGCTGTGAGGTGAACGTGCTACCCACTCCGCCAATGTGACGCCCCTTATATAGTCTATTAATTCATTATTTAATTACAATGCAAGCATCAAACCTGTGAAGTTCTTGCAGTATCCAAAGAATCCTTGTGAGAAAAAGACACAATGATTGAAGAATGACAGAGCCAGTAACTTCAGCCAGATGGCGCTCTTTCACAATGTTCACTTAAAGGAAGTCTGACGTCATAGGCTTTCGGAAGTAAAACCCACCCTTCAGTGCAAGATTTCAAAAGCATAAAGAACAGTAACATCCTGTGAGCAGATTCACACAGCTGCAGAACTCAAGAGAATAATGAAGATCCTCCTTATCTTCTTTACTTTCTACCTGATCTCAGGTCAGAGCTTTTCTCTTTCAGTCACTGGATACGCTGGAGGAAGCCTGGTCCTGGATTCTGGGAAACTCTGGTTCAGTGACTCTGCTAAATACATGGTTAAACACGACCCATGGAGAACCATAATAAATTACAAGAAACATAGTAAATGGACTGCTGAAGGAAGGTTCACTCTATTTTGCAACACATATGGAAACCTCATGATCTTCATCAGGGATCTAAAATCGCAAGATGCTGGAAAATACAGAATTAGGGTTGTTGACAAGTGGTATATTGATATAAGTGTGAATGTTAAAGGAGGTAAGCTATTCGTATGTGTGTGATGCTACTCTTTAAGAATGGCTCAGTTAACATATACTGTATTAACGTTTTTGTAAATGTAAATGACAGATTCATGCTGTGTGTTGTCAAAGAAAGTGATGGCGAATAGTGGAGAAACTGCCGTCTTCAGTTGTGAATATTCCCAGAATCATATTTATGATACAAAAGTATTATTCAAAGAGAGACAAAACATCATTGAAGAGGTGATACACTCCACTGACACAAGAAATAAAGAAAGATTCAGTATTTCTGATGACAGACGTAATAACCTCTTCAATGTGAGAATTTCTACTGTGACACCAGATAATGGAGGAGTTTATTTATGTGGAGTTGCAATCAGCAGATACTCGTCCATTATTAGTACTGTTCATCTGCACGTTATGGGTGAGTAGAAGAATTGGTCAAAGAAATAAAGTAAAATTATGTTTGCTATATATATATATATATATATATATATATATATATATATATATATATATATATATATATATATATATATATATATTATTGACAGCTAAAGTGAGCGTGTTTCGAGTCAGCAGCTACTCAGGAGCTGCTCTGATGATCAAGTGTGAACATCCTCAACACAAAACCAACACCAAATACATCTGTAAAGAATCATCAGCTGGATGTTCAGGAGATCAGGAGGAATGGATGAAGAATGGAGATGTTTCTGTAGATGACGACACCAGAGCAGGAGTCTTGATGGTGTTTTTTAGAAAGCTGAAAGCTGCAGATGCAGGAACATACAGGTGTGGAGTGAAGGACTCTGAATATACTGAGAGATTCACTCAACTCCAGCTCATCATCAGACACGGTGAGGAAACTACAGATACTTTAACTTTAATGCATAAATTATCTCTTCTGACTTTCTTTTATCTTTATATATAGATGCAAAATATCCAAAAGTCATGCCTGAATCTGTTCATCTTGGTGGAGAAGTGAACATCAGCTGTCAGATCTCAGAGGAACAGAAAGTTCATTTCTGCAAAGAGCAGGATGATCAGAGCTGTCAGATAATGAGAGCATCTGAAGAGCCACAAATGACTCCTGAAGAGAGAGTTTTTACAGTGAGCATCAGTAATGTGAGTGTGAGAGATGCTGGAGTTTACTGGTGTGGAGCAGAAACCAGAGACACACATCTGACCTTCATCTCCCTGACCACTAAAATCCAACTCAGCGTCATCAGTGAGTCCATTCAGATGATTCTGGAGTAAATACAGTCTGTTCACCATCATCTGTGTGTTAAATGTGTGTGTTTGTGTGTGCAGTGTCTCCAGTAGTGAGACGTGAAGGAGAATCTGCTCAGATCTTCTGCCCTTATGATTCAATCTATCAATCAAAGTCAAAGTCTCTCTGTAAGGGGAAGTGCTCCACTAGAGACACAAATCCTCTGGATGAGACTGTGAGAGAAGAGAAAGAGAGACTGACTCTGCATCAAGACGTCACAGCAAGTGTCTTCACTGGGACCATCACTGGAGTGACAGCAGAGGATGCTGGGAAATACTGGTGTGCAGTGACATTAGACAGAGAGCTGAATTATCTTTACACTCATCTGATGGTCATCATCAACCAGGGTGAGGAAGCTTCACACATCTGAATGTGGAAAACTAGGCCTGTCCACTGATGTTCTTGTGTTTCGGATCATTTCCAGAGCTGAGCTTGACTAAGTATGAAGGAGACGACGTGTCCATCCAGTGCAGACATCATGATGGAGATCAGAAAAGCTTCTGCAAAGCACATGAAGCCTCCACGTGTGTGAAGGATGGAGATTCATTGGAGACCATCAGAGATGCTCGATTCTCTATCAGTGATGAAGCGTCTGCTGGAGTCTTTACTGTCAACATCACTGATCTGAGAGCAGACGACTCTGGGGTTTACTGGTGTGGAGCTCACGTCATCACTAAAGTCAACCTCAGAATTAATATGGGTAAGTCTTTGATTTTTTTGTAACCTATACACACATACTATGGTGCTGTTTAGGGTGGCAAGGTGGTTTAGTGTTTAGCACTGTGGCCTTACAGCAAGAAGGTCGCTGGTTCGAGGCCCAGCTGGGTCTGTTGGCATTTCTGTGTGGAGTTTACATGTTCTCCCCGTGTTGGCGTGGGTTTCCTCTGGGTGCTCCAGTGTACCGCACAGTCCAAACATATGCGGTATAGGTGAACTGGATGAACTAAAATGGCCGCAGTGTATGTTTGTGAATAAGAGAGTGTATGGGTGTTTCCCAGCACGGTGCTGGGTTGTGGTTGGAAGGGCATCCTCTGTGTAAAACATATGCCAGAGTAGTTGGTGGTTCATTTCACTATGATGACCCCTGATAAATTGTTAATATAACTGTTAAAAAAAAAGTTATAAAATAACTGTTCCCATGACTCTTGGCCATGCCCAACTTGTGACATACAGTACCCCCATCACCCATCACAGGTTGAGGAGCAGCCCACGACTGTGCTTACCTCCTGCATAGGATCTGCAGTGACCCCTCCGGCTGGATTTAAGCCACTCCCCCTTTTATCCTCTTTTCTCCACCGTAGGACTCGAGACAGGTGTGGTGCACTGGTGACGCTCATCAGCACTCATGTCACTGGCCTCACTCCTTTACCACAGCTCTTGAGGACCCCCCCCCCCCCCCCCCCCCCACTCTTGATGGAGGCCATTCATGCAGATCATTGCTGCATCCAAAATCTCATACTTCCATACTATATAGTGCATTAAAAATAGTATGCTTGCCAAGTAGTATGTCCGAATACATAATATTCGATAAACAGTATGCAAGAAATACCTGGATGATCTACTACTTCCGGTGATAATCTGTAGGGCTATGCTATCCCATGAGAATTCATGAATTGGAGTTAGGGTTAGGGTTATGTCATTGGTAGGTCATGGGTTAGGGTTAGGGTTAACCCTAAAGCCGAAGTCACACTAGAGTTTGAGCTTGCGAAATTCTGTCATACGGCGCTGCGAAAAGGGGCGGGATTAAACAAGATGATTAGACATTTAAAAAGCGAGCGATTGCTCCATGTTTTAAATTTCAGTTCAGAGAGGTCAAGTTTTGATCCTGGATTGATCTCACGCAGTCAAGTGATGCGATTTCGCAGGTCAGAGTTCACCAAGCTTGAACTTTGCACTGCAGCAACCTGCGAAACTCAATGCATGACCCTGCGTTTCCGGTCTGACGCATTCGCGTGCGTATGAATGGAAGTCTATGGGGAGTAAAGTCCAGTGTGACCGCAGCTTAACCCTGACATTGGTAGGTCATGTGATAATGACAAATGGTGGATGTAGTACATCTAAGTTCCAATCATACTGCTCACATTCATACAGGGTGAGCCATTTATATGGATACACCTTAATAAAATGGAAATTGTTTCCTAAATACAGTTTCCTGAAAAGTGGATTGGTCGTCGAGGGCCAGTTGAATGGCCCCCAAGGTCTCCCGATCTGACCCCCTTAGAGTTTTATCTTTGGGGTCATCTGAAGGCAATTGTCTATGTAATTTATTAAGGTATATCCATATTAATGGCCCGTGTAGTAAACTCAAATTCAAATGTATTACCTACACGAGTAGTCAATGAGTAGGCATTTTCAGATGCAGCCCATGTCATCTATAAATGTGAGATGCAGTGCACAGAAATGGTTTAAAAAAGATAACTCATAAAACTGTGAGCATTTGGACTCTATTACCTCTATGAGCACCTCCTCCTCCATTGTGCTGTGAAATGAAACATGATAACTTGTGACTGTAAACAAAAGCTTGCGACACTAGCCCCGCCTCCTAGTTATTCTGATTGGTCCAACTGCTTTGGATCTGACACTGATGCCCTGTGTTAATTATTGCTTACTATATATAATACAGTGTTTCGATTTGATAATGTTCCCAAGTAATGTTAACGTGTTTTTACAGTAGATCTACTGGAGTTCAGTTTAACGTTTACATGCATTTAAACATGCGTGGATGCATACCACTTTTGTGAAATGCGTTTGTTATTTCAGATTTCTTCCTGATTAACATAATCTCTTTGTGTTCAACCGTGTTGCTGATTGGAGGATTCACTGTGACTTGGTGTAAAGGTGATAACACACAGACACACTTGTACATCTATCTAAAGTATATGGTCTCTATCCATAGTTAGTTATCCATGTTCCTACTGTACAAACTGTATTTTTTCTCCCCTTTCCCGAGCTTACCTCTAAACCCAGCCCTCACTAGAACAATCTGCAGTTTTACATTTTCAAAATGCATAATTTTGTCTGATTTGCAAGCCATTTTCTTGATCATGGGGACCAAAAATGTCCAAATTTACTGGTATTGCTATACTTGTTGGTTTACAAGGTACACACAGAGACACTAACACAATTTACAATGCCATTTTCCCATATTGTTCTTACTGTTGTTAATGTTTGATTTAGTTTTGTGATCGTAAGGATGAGCTCATCATCAGATGACACACAGTGAAGTGGTGAGTGTGTGTCTTCATGCTCTAAAGATCGTTTCTGTTTCATCTGTAAGTTTCATTCCTGCTGTGTTCATTTCTCACTTAGATTCTTCTGGAGCAGATCTGCTTATTAGTCCTCTACCCACAATCCTCTCTGCTGGCTTCATGTGGTGATCTGTGAAAGTGTCATTTGAAGACCGACTCAAGGCCCTGTTTTTAACCAGCAGTATTATAATTGAATACCTATGTATGTTTATTAATCTATTAAAAGAGTTTCAAAATGGAAACAGTCTTTGATTATTCTTTTGTCATGAAGTGTTTCATGATCACTGGTTGGTTTTGTGTTTGTGTGATGAACAGGATATTTTCAGTCAGCTCAAACCACAGAAACCAGGTGAAGGTTCAGGGTCTCGATTCTCTCTTCTCAAAAAATAGACATGTTCAGGAAACCCACAGCGAGACAGAACAGAAGAGACAGAGTAAAAGTAAAACATATTAAAAACAGATTAAATAAAGTGCATTAAATGAGACCACAGTTGAAACGCACATACTGTAAATATTCCTAAAATATGATAAAGGTCCAAAGTGAATCCTATTTGAAATCATAAAAACCTAACATTACATTTTAAGTTTGAAACAACATAACTTTCAGACTGTAGATTTGACATGATCTAGAGAAGCAATGTGAGTTGTGTTTGCTCATGTTTAGCAGGTTTGTTTATTGTGTGTGGTCAGTTTGCTAAAGAGAAACTGGAATGAGCTGCTTGTGGTTTGCTGATGCACCTATTGGTGTGATTAAAAACAGGAACTGGTTTCTTTAGCAACGATGGACACTAACTTTACAACTCAAAGAGATGCTGTACATTTGAGTAATATATAAATGTCAGTGGTGTAAAGTAACTAATTACAAATGCTCAAATTACTGTAATTAAGTAGTTTTTTTCAGGAATTGTAATTTACTGAGTAGTTTTAATAATGTGTACTTTTACTTTTCCTTGAGTACATTTATAGTGCTGTATCTGTACTTTTACTCCACTACTTTCCTTCAACCTGCAGTCACTACTTTATTTTTCTTGTCTATGGGGATTAGAAAAATCAGTCCTGAGATTCCTGTCCAATCAAATCGCATAGATATATACACTAGATATCGCATAGGGACCCTGAGCATGCGTCAATAGCGCCGCCACATTAGTACAGTGCTTCTAGGACAAACGTCATTCAACCGCACTAGTCAAGACAGTGTGCCAATGTGAAGATGCTGGACTTTAGCGCTGTGTTTGCATTGTAGTAACGAGCAAACAAAGAAAACAAAGCACAAAGGCAGAACATTTCATAGGTAAGATTTCGTTTTTTATGTTTTTGTATGTTATGAACTCTTGTGCTTAAAAAGTAATGTTATTGATGATAATACAGTCTCTTACTGCAGTTACCATAAGGCAAAGTAGCACCAACTCGCACTAAATTCTAGACTTATGCTAGTTATGTTGAATAAAATAAGCAAACAATGTTATGAAATACGACAAGAAGATGCTGCCGTGCTAGAAACTTGTATTTATTGTCAGCTAAGTGAACGAGTCGTTCATAACGGAGATTCATTCACAAACGGATCGCTCCCTCCGTCAGAATGAGAAGTGAAAGCAGGAGAGGGGGTGTGTTTCAGGACACGGATTAGATCAAATTAAACAGGGAAGGAGGGTAATGCATTTCCATGCACACAAACACTCACTTTTTGTCAGGAATGCTCATGCGGTCACATCCATCAATGTAGAAAAGTGATGTAAAATTATAATATTTCGTAATTGAAAAAAATATTTGCATACTGACCACCGGGGAAAACTCCCGATCATAGATATATGTGTATATGTGTATTTCTCTGGCTTTGGATGGTCACAGTCCTCCGCTTCACCTTGGTCCCGCATTCATTTCAAAGGAGCGCTACCCTGTACTAAAATGGCGGCTCTATTGACGCATTCGTTCTAATAGACAATAGCAGGGTAGGCGACATCTAGTGTATATATCTATGATCAAATCGCACATACCGTAGAAGGTAAATCGCATCATAATGAACTACCTCAAGACTATGCACTTTATAATTGCAGCAAACTGTTTGGAAGTAGTGATGTGTCGTTCGCGAACGAGCCGGCTCTAAGAGCCAATTCTTTGTAGCAAACGAGAAGAGCCGACTCCTGTCGGGGAGAGCCGAATCTTCTGCCGTAAGTAGGGGCGGGGCTTCATTAGGGAACAACCATGCGGCTAATCACATGGGAGGACCCACTAGGATCGTACCATTATGTGAAAGAAGGGGGTGCATGCTTTAAAGATAGCAATGCTGCATATCAATTCGCATACTTATACTACGACCTAAAAGTATGTACTTTTTTTGTGGAGGAAAAATATATACTTTTGAGTGTGTAACAGAAAAGTATGCAAGCTTTGGGACATACTACTTCCTCGTTACACAGATTGTTGTGTTGCTTAGTTAGAGCCCTGTCAATCATCCACATTTCTGTCGTATTTAATTTCCTACCTTATTGGAGAAGCAGCAGCAGGATAATCTCCCATTCACGAGTCTCTCATGCAGAGAAATCTCCTCAGGTCTTTGGATAATTCTGCATTCAGACGGTAATGTCGTTGTAGATGAAATATAACACAGACACCGCTATTTAAATATTCTCCAGTGGGCTAGATATTAATTAACAGTCATACAAACATCTGTACCGAAGCCTCTCTGCTTGACGGTTGGTCTCGTGCGTCCATCATGTTTGTAGTTTGTTTACACTTTTCACCCGTGTTTGTAGTTCTAATCGAATTTACGTCCAACGCGCAATGTACTGTGGGCAATATCAGCGGTTAGAGTATGAACGCTTCTACACTTAACATTTTGACCGAAAATAGTTAAACAACCAGGAATTTAGGGCATACTCTTTTCAACATACTACGATTTGGGACATACTAATTCTATTTTCACATACTATTTAAGACAGAAAATATGCGTATTGGGACGCAGCACAAGTGTAGTGGTACAGGCCAGGTACACAGAGCGACAGAGAGAGGCGGGGCATTAAATGCGAGTCCATTAGGAGAAAGTAAAAAAAAAAATGAGTGAAAAACGAGAAAGAAGCAGCATCTGGCTGCATTTCAATGATATTGGAGACTGCAAAGCTGAGTGCAGAATTTGTAAAATGAAAATATCTGTCAGAGCAGGGTCAACAACAAACATGCACATACATCTAAAAACTGCCCACTTTTGCAAAAGACAAAAGTGTTGTTATATATGTTTATTATATATGTTAATATATAATATACATATAATTATATATGTCCCTTTATTTAGGTTATTTGATTTGTTTGCTGTGGTTGTGTTGAATTATTCATTCATTCATTGTCTTGTCGGCTTAGTCCCTTTATTAATCAGGGGTCGCCACAGCGAAATGAACCGCCAACTTATCCAGCACATGTTCTACGCAGCGGATGCCCTTCCAGCCGCAACCCATCTCTGGGAAACATCCATACACACTCATTCAAAACGGACAATTTAGCTTACCCAATTCACCTGTACCACATGTCTTTGGACTGTGGGGGAAACCGGAGCACCCGGAGGAAACCCACGCGAACGCAGGGTTCTACTGCGCCACTGCATCGCCCTGTGTTGAATTAAAGTTTTATTAAAATGTTAAATAATAGTAACTGTGTATTTTTTTAAATGAAAGATAAGGAATTAAAAAGTTGCTTACCAATACACAAAACATTCACAATTGATAAATTGGGCTAAAATAAAAGGCTATGAGTGATACTAAATAAAGAGCCACTTGGGAGCCGTAAGAGCCGGCTCTTTTAAGGGAGCCGAGCCATAAGAGTTGAATCTTTGAAAAGAGCCGAACTTCCCATCACTATTTGGAAGTATTAAAAGTGTCCATGAAGATGTTCAAAATCTTAACAAGCATTGACCCTGAGACTGTTTAGATGCAGGTCACTGATGAGAAGATGATGGATGTTTACTGTATTATGACCGAAATGGCCTTAAACACCCAGCAGGCACAGGATGTGAACATGACTTCTGATTGACGTTGAACCCTATTGTCATGGGGACTTTGCATTTTGTTTGGAAATGAAAATGGGTTGACGTCAGAACTCGACGTCAGGCCAATGTCAATGTCCAATGTCCAACCTAAAACCAACCAAATATCAACGTCTAATGATGTTACAGCTTGATGTTGTGTAAACGTTACCCCATGACATCTAACAGACGTTGGATTTGGGTTGCCGTACCTGATGAATAAATGTCAGTATTTGACGTCATATATGACGTTGGTTTAAGATGTTGGCTCGACGCTGTATTTTGGTCACTTTGTAACAACCTAAAATCAACCAAATATCAACATCATTTGACGTCATTATTGGACAACAAAATAACGTTGTCCTTAGCTGCTGGCTTGACAATTATTTTGGTCACCTGACATCACAACCTAAATCTAACCTAATATTAACGTCTTATGATGTTGTGTGCCTGCTGAGCAATAACTAAATGCACTACAGAATGTTACGTTTACACACAGATGCACAAATTACATGTAAATGCATCAGCTTTTGACAGCATAATACTCACTACTCACTACTCTTGAGTACTTTTAAAAGGGCTACTTTTTAATCATACTTTGAGTAATAGTTACAACAGATACTTTTACTTTACTTGCACTACATTTTTAGGCAAGTAATGGTACTTTTACTTGAGTATGATTTTTCAGTACTCTTTCCACCACTGATAAATGTATTGCTTAATATCACATTATTATCCAAAATGACTTAGGGCTTATGAGGCCTTCTCTGAAGATGCCAATAGTCATGTCAGTGTGACTTTTTTGTTAACGACAGGATTTTTTTCAAACTCTCTGTTAGATATTAGATATTAGTCTAGTTATTAAATTGATCAGATTCGTCCATTAGACTCTCTGGAGTATTTGTGTAAGTGATTTCTTCTTTCTGTTCATCACCACACATCAAAACTGAAACCTCTTGCTCCATCTAGTGGACAAAATCATTTAAATTTGAAATAAACCTAGTATGGTCTTATTATGGCTGATTTTGTAGGTGAGTTTTACATTTTAATATTACATTAACATTTAAAATATGTTTTTAAAAAAACATTTTAAATAACTATGATCCTTATTCTGTCACATAAGAACAGATGCAGCCATTGGAACCTAATTTTTGTGGTCTCATTTAGTTCCAGTCATTTTAACTGAGAACATCAGTACTATATGCTGCTTGATTTTGCAAACTGGTATTTCTTTAACACACTGTTTATATATTGTTATGTATATTTTAAACAACACTTGTTTTAGAGCGAGTAGTTTGATTGTTTGTTGCCGTTTGTTATTCCTAGTTATTTACTGATAGACAAATTAATCGAAAGTCCTAAAACAAGGGGGGGGGGGGGGGGGGGGGGGGACTCACTTTCACATTGCAGAATAAAGTCAAAACATGACTCTGATTTCCATGATTTCTGTCTGGAATGTAAGAGTGTGCTTGGATAAATTAGCTATTATCAATTCATTTATTATTATTTTTATTATCTTTAGTTAGTTTGATTTCAAAGCCTCATTTTCATTACTCTTTTTTCATGATCAAAGTCAGGAATTTAGAAGTGGAGGCAGATTTTGATTCAGCTAAATTTGTTGTTAAGCTGTCATCAGTGGTGCTGAAGTCTGATTCACAGCTGCTGTCCGTGGTGCTGAATCTCTCAAAGTGACAGAAACACTAAATCAAGCAGAGTTCAGCTGATGGAGGACTGACATCAAGTACCACAGATGCTGTAGACTGATGCTCAGATTAGAAAACATTTGAGTTTTTATTAACAGACACCAGTAGGAGTGCCACCCGGACTACAATTCCCAAAACTCTTTGCACAGATTACTTAAACCAGCTGCTGCACATTTAATGCACAATTTAAGACACACACCTTTTCAAGTCTTGTCTGGCTGTAGTTGTATTACTGAGTGATTTTTCTTGTTCTGTTGTTTTGCATTGATTCGTGTGTGTGTGTGTGTGTGTATTGGATTAGACTGTGGATTTACCCTTATCATTGTTGTTTGCCCATTTTGACCTTGCGAGTTTCAACCATCTTTATTTCAAGAGATCATACATAGATATCGCTTGATAATAGTAGCAGGTTTGGCATGTTGTCCCGGGAAAAAACTCTGAGTTCGGAGGTAATTGAGCCCAGGGCTCTCGCCTGGTCAATTAACATGTAAGGGGGTCCGAGATCAGGTAGGTCTTGAGAACTTCCCCTGGTGAAAGGAGGAAAAGGAGGAGATGGAGTGGAAGGGGGATTTTTCCAAAACAAAGATAAGGCAGTAGGGTGAAATCGGACCATATATAGTAGGCTTGGATCAATCTGATTGAATTATTGCTGATTACTGATGAGAGATCAGCCGCAATCAATCAAATCACGTGCTCCTCTCCAAATTAGTTTGTAAGACTTTACCTATAATGAACTGCATATGGATCCTCACCTCTGTTTCATGTCCAGTACATAACATCATCTGACCAGTCTCACGCCAACCTTTTAGTCCTCAACTTGCAACTTTTTGAACCCTTTGTAATTGTTGCAGTTGTTTGCCTTTAATCTGATTTGCTTACTGAAGCCAGTTTTAAATGTCTATTGCATTATTTATAATGATCAATCTGAAGCATCTGCATGCACATTTATTTTAAGGTGCACTTTACATTGTTTTCCATTGCTCTCTGGATGTGTGACCATCAGATGTCACTATCCTGTGTCTCAGTTTCATTTCCTGTTTATTAATCTCTCTCTCTCTCAGAGGAAGTGGGCGTCTCTCTGTCACGTTCTTCTCTTTATGTTCAACCAGGAAAGAAAGACCCAACCAAGTGTGGAGTTGAAGTATCTGGACCTGATCCCAGCACTGAAGTGATTCTGAAGGTCATCACAGGTGAGTAACTGAGAGCCTCAAACTCATGAAGATCCACAACATCACCAAACTCAACCCTGACTGATACTTAACATCAACATTTCGAGTACACCCCACAATTGATAAAGTAAATAAAAAAATAAAATGGATGCTGTTTTGTAAATAATAACATACATATACAGTATTTATGTGTATACAGTAAGGATAGAGAAACAAGATGAAAGGTTTGGGGAAACGAGGTTAGCAAGCTTTACTTTAATTCACCATCCACAAATGTTATAATTATACTGTAACACACTCTACACAGTATAAAATTAATTGATGGTCAATTGTTGATAATATTTTCAATCAATATACATTCATTCATTCATTTTCCTTCGGCTTAGTCCCTTTATTTATCAGAGGTCACCACAGCGGAATGAACCGCCATTTAATCCAGCATATGTTTTATGCAGCGGATGCCCTTTCAGCTGCAACCCATACTGAGAAACACCCATACACACTCAACACTCATACACTACGGCCAATTTAGTTTAATCAATTCACCTATAGCGCATGTGTTTGGACTGGAAACCTATGCCAACACGGGGAGAACATGCAAACCCCACAGAGTAATGGCAACTGGCCCAGCTAGGACTCAAATCAGCGACCTTCCTGCTGTGAGGCGACAGTGCTAACCACTGAGCCACCGTGTCGCCTGAATCAATATACAATACAGTATTATTGGTTAAAGGAAAATGGTGCGGTAAAGTATTTAAATATGTGTTTATGGAGATTTAAATGGAGAAGTCTGTGTTCAGCAGGTCTGCAAATTGGGAGAATAAGAGGATATTCAAGAGGAAACCTCATTATAAACTACAAATATGAGATACAACACAAGAACCATCGGAAATCTTTCTGTATACAAGGAGAATATCGTTGTTTTGCTCTAATAAGAATTAATGAAGCAGCAGAATGGAAACACAGCGGCCGATTCTCCATTCATGATGACAGATCTGCAGGTCTCTTACGTGTGTTTATCAGAGAGCTGAATGTCCGGGATCCTGGAGTATATAGGATTATAGTCAGAGTTTCTGAAGACTACAGCTTCTTCTCTGAGTTTGAGCTGGTCATCACAGACGGTGAGCCGCTTTCAGTCATTCCTGCATTTGTTGATGTGCTAGAAGTGCTGAAGATCTGCTTTAACTGTTGATCTGAATCTCCAACAGCTGCTTGCTGTCAGAAGAGCATCAGTCTATCAGCTGCTGCAGGAGGATCTGTCAACGTCAGCTGCAAATACCCACAATCCCACACGGCTGATGTCAAGTTCATCTGCAGGAGATCTGGAGCTGATCTCTGTGCTGAAGAGACGCGGTCTGAGGAGGAGAGCGGAGGAAGAAAAGCTGAGGGAAAGATCCAGCTGTATGATGACAGAGAAGAGCAGCTCCTGACAGCAACCATCAGTCATGAGAGTCCAGAACATTCAGCTGAATACTGGTATGGAGTTCAGTCTGCAGGACACAAGAGCTTCATCACACGAGTGATCATCAGCTTCACTGATGCAGGTCAGTTTCTCAGTGATATTAATCATATCTGATCACTAAGAGTTTTATATTGTGCTACTTTACTGTAAGCATAGTGTAAGTAATGAGAACCAGGCTGATTCTGCTCTTACAGGTTCACATTCAGTGTTATTCTAGTGTAAGCATAGTGTAAGCAATGTGTATATATATATATATATATATATATAAATAAATATATATATATATATATATATATATATATATATATATATATATAGCGCATTTATCATGTATGGCCATAAACTCAAAGTGCTTCACAATCATGAGGGGGTCTTTCCACACCACCACCAGTGTGCAGCTTCGCTTGGATGATGCGACAGCAGCCACAGGACAAATGCGCCAGTGCGCTCACCACACACCAGCTATAGGTGGAGTGGAGGGACAGTGATAGAGCCAATTCTTTTGATGGGGATGAGTACATGATGGGTAAGGGCCGATGGAGTGAATGTGGCCAGGATGCCAAGGTTACACCCCTACTCCTTACAAGACGTGCCATGAGATTTTTAATGACCACAGAGAGTCAGGACCTTGGTTTAATGTCTCATCTGAAAGATGGTGCTCAATGACAGTATAGTGTCCCCTTCACTATACTGGGACGTTAGGTCTCAAACAGTCCGCAGATCCAGCACCCCCTGCTGGCCTCTCTAACACCACTTCCAACAGTAACCTAGTTTTCCCATGTGGTTTCCCATACAGATACTGATCAGGCTCAGCTTTGCTTAGCTTTAGTGAGTAACCGGTCTTGGGTCCAGGGTGAAATGGCTGTGTGCACAGTGTGCTGTGTGTTTAACAAAACAAAACCACAAACCATGATTAAAAAGAGGAAGCGTCCTGTTTAATTCTGTAGATCAGGGATGGGAAAACTTGATCCTCGAGGGCCAGAGTCTCTGCAGAGCTTTGCTCCAACACTAATCAAACACACCTGAACAAACAAATCAGTGTCTTCAAGATCACTAGAACTCTATAGGGAGCTGTGTTTGATTGAGGGTTGGAGCTAAACTATGCAGGCACTCCGGCCCTTGAGGATCAAGTTTCCCCATGCCTGGTCTAGAGACTACAGTATATTGGCCTACGTGTATTAGCTACAGTCATGTGTGAATATACAGGATGAGCCATTTATATGGATACACCTCAAAAAATGGGAATGGTTTCCTGAATACAGTTTCCTGAAAAGTGGATTGGTCATCGTGGGCCAGTTGAATGGCTCCCAAGGTCTCCCGATCTGACCCCCTTAGACCTTTATCTTTGGGGTCATCTGAAGGCAATTGTCTATGTAATTTATTAAGGTGTATCCATATAAATGGCCCACCCTGTAGTTTAAATCTTTCTGTCATCATTTGGTTTCTCTGCAGTGTTTTTACTTCAGCATTGGTGTGGTCATGTGGACAGAATATTACTACAGTTCTTTAACTTTATTACTAGTGTGGTCATTGAATGCAGTAGAAATGCAGTATTTAGTGTGACTGTAAGTTGTGACTTCAGTTCTGGAAACTCACAGCTTTGTTTCAGAGCATCAGCAGACATGAATGTGTGAAAGACGTCAAAAACGCTAATGTTCACCATAAGAAAAGAGGTCTAGTTCTCTGTGTGAGATTATTGTTTTGCTATTTTATATACAGATGCTTCAGAAAGTACTTCACCATCATCATCATCATTATCACTATCTTCATCATCACCACCATTACCATCTTCATCATCATCATTGGTTGAATCTCCACTGCAGAGAATGTGTGTTAGAAACTGATTTATATTTAAGGAGTCTGAGATGTCCATGTATTTAGGGCCCAAATCAGACACTGACCTTTATGTGAATAGAGTTTATACTGTTTATTAAACGTACAATGACTGGAATATCAAAGGAAAAGTTCCCTGCAGATCAGATGTTACGGTCATCAGCTGGAGAACCAACCTTATACAGCTATATGAACACTCCATCAGCCATTCGTCTGGACTACACATCCCATCATGCTTTGCACTTATTCAGACTCTGATTACCTGCTACAGCTGATATCAATATGGACACCAACCCATGCACAGTTGCAGAAATTTACACTGGATACACTCACTATATAAACCATATAATTTTCACGAACTGGATCTTGTGGAAAAAAAACGTATCACTGGTTCTTTTATGCTACAAAGTAATGACAATACTTTCATGTTATTACTCAACATATCAAAAACATATAGTCAGCAATTATAACTTCAGTCAGGTAAAACATCAACATGATCTGAAAAGTTTCTTACAATTAAGTTTTGCATCCCAAATGAAGCATGATTCACTTATTTAAATTCCGTTACAATTTATGTTGCAAAATTGTCATGATTCTGCCACTCCGGTCTTGTTAATTCTTGTTTTGGTGGCGGAATCCTGACACTACTCCTGTCATGTTTGGTGTCGGGCTCCACTTGAGTTTTCTCGGGTTGGGCACTGCTTTGGTCATTGTGTGTGTCTCTGTATGGGCGTCATTCGTGAACGCGCTTGGACCCTGTGCGTTCCTGATGCGAGAGCGTGAGGTCTGAGCCCGTTTACGATTGTGCGCTCTCGTCCGGGTGTTCACGTTTGTCTGTCTGCAGCATGGTGTTTCAGTTCCAGCGTCTCAGTCTAGTTGGGTTCGGTTTCGGGGATGAAACATGCGCTGGGATGAAACATGCACGCTGTGTGTGTGAGTACACGGTGAGTGTTTTTTATTCATTGTGTGCTCGTGTCTCGCGTTCAGTCTTCTGTTGGCGTTGTGTTTAGCACGTGGCGCATGTTTACATGCACCGTGTGCTTGTGTGTCTGTTGTGTCATGTGCTCCAGTCTATTGTCTAGCCCCACCCTTCTTGTTAACTCATTATTTGTTTATTTGGTTCACCTGTTCATGTGTTAATATACTACTGCTTATATTCTCCTCATGTCTGCTGTCCTCTGCCAGTTCGTCATCCTTACTTCTTCCTTACATGTTACCTTGTCCTGATGTGGTCCAATTCAGATCCCAGCCAGCCTGCCCGGTCTCGTTTGTTTATTTGTTTCGGTAGTGTTTTCCCCCTCGGGGTTGTTTGATTTGCCTTTTTGTTTTAGTTTAATGTAAATAAATTACCATCAGTCTGCACTTGGGTCTTCGCTCCTTTTTCCCTTAACCCGTACCGTGACAGAAATAAACTTGCATTTCACCAGATCCTCTCATTTAATCCCTCAGTTTACCCACGCTGCAGCTGAAACACTGAAACGATCAAAGCAATTATGTCAAGGCTTTGAAATGTTTCGAAATCTGTCTCTACAGTGACACTTAGTGGTCATTTTAAGGTATTGCTCTGAGTTGGCATCAATAGCCTAGTGGTAAAGTGCACCGACACATAGCACTGAGGTGCTCATGGCGACCTTGATCCATTGTTCATTCGATTCATTCGATCCTTCCCCCCTCTCTCTGCTTCCCATGTGTTCCTGTCTCAACTCCACTGTCCCATATAATAAAGGCAACCCAGGCTCATTCTGAAAACATACCTTTATATACATTTCTGTAGACCACCAAATACGTTGCAATTTTGTTTTTCGCAAATCCACCAAAGGGCGCTGTGCACGCTTTTTGAGATCTCAAATTTCTCTCGCGAGTGCCGTTCCCATCTGTTGCTCTTTCGTAGATCTACCAGAGGCTGCTGTCGACTGACTGTTTGACTGACTGAATGGCTGACTGACTGACTGACCGATCGACTGACCCACCCTCCCCCTTCCACCAACCAATAGAATTAAAAAAATTCAAATAAATAATAATTTACCCGCATACCCACTTCCCTAAACCCAACCGACAAATTTAAAAAGCAATTCAGAAAAAGAAAAGCCCTCGTCTGATTTTTACCACGTTCAAATGGTAAGTTTCAGATCTTCGGCAATACACCAACATAACTTTAGTCACCTTCTTTACGCCCCATTCACACGGGGCGTCAGCTTCAACGCTTCCCATTCACTTTGAATGGGTGACGTCAGGCGTTGCCGAACTGCATTGTGGATCCGTCTGCGCCGCTTCAGAGGCGTTGCTCGCTGCAGAAGTTGGGACATGCTCAACTTTTCAAGCGCCGACGGAAGCGTCAGCCAATGAGATCGCTGTATGCAAATACACCAGCTCCAACAGTGGCCTATTGCTGACTAATTTAATTGGCAGACGCTGCTATGACGATCGCGTCAGCCCCAACTTCAGCCACGCCCTCTGTCAAGCGTTGAAGCTGAAGCCCCGTGTGAATGGGGCGTTAGGCAGGTGTGTTTGCATCCACAGGAGAAGGGGGACATCCATGGAAGAGCACAGGAGGAAGCGGGAGAGCTGATAGGGAGAACCATCTGACTTCGATTCCAGCCGGTGAGTGAATGAATGCATCTTTATAGTGCATGGATGATTGCAGGTGCAGGTGCGGGTGATCAGTAACCAGGTGATAGTTCACGGGTGTGGTGTGTGGTGGATGGTGAGGGAGAGCAGTGATTGGGGCTACAGTAACAAGCCAAAGGTGTGACAATATGGCTATGTAAGATATTCATACTCCTTCAAAATTAGAAGACATAACAGTCAAACATAACAGTCCAAGTTGATAAAGTACTAAGCAGTTTACTACAATATTGCTACAGTATTGTGGCCAATATATAATACAACACACCACATTTTATAACTGCAACATGACATTTGTGGCCAGATGGTCTTTGTATTATGTTTTTAATTATTTTTAACAGCCACAGTTGGGAATAATACCATTGCGAGACTTCAATACGTGCCTTGTCAGAAAAGCACGCTCTAGTTTGTGTACACTGCTGCTCTCAGAATCACCCTGTATCTCCTCAGCCTGTGCAAATTAAATGTTTTTATGCATATAATGAAACTGCTTTCACAACTACAATCTGATGCCTCTGTCTGTGTCATTTCTGAGAGCCCGTGTGAAGAATTAGTTTCACTTCCTCTTTATCAACTTCAGTTTCTCTCTCTCAAAGGAAATGGGCGTCTCTCTGTCATGTTCATCTCTTCATGTTAAACCAGGAAATAAAGAGTCAAAGCTGATCTGAAGACGAGAATTTAAGAGGAGATGAATCTACTAATAACAGAAGATCAGTGAATAAGAGAGAAGAATGAAGATCATCTGGACTTTCACTCTGCTCATGATTCCTGGTAAGAGTCTGATCACATCCTGATCCAACAATCACATCACAGAAGAGATTAAATATAATGACCAAACTGATATGGTGAAATGACCTTTAAAACACATTGAAATGATTATATAAGTGTTGTATTGAAATGTTGTTTTGTTGTAGATGTGTTGAGCTCCATCAGTGTGACGGGATATTCAGGAGGCGGAGTCATGATCACATGCAAATACAGGATACAATATAACATTAATGCAAAGTATTTTTGTAAAGTACTGTGGTCATCATCATGCTCTGAGCTCATCAAGACTGAGAGTAAAAGTGAAAATAAATGGGTTCAGTCTGGAAGATTCTCTCTGTATGACAACACAACAGCAGCAGATTTCACTGTGACCATCAGAGATCTGACAGCAAGGGATTCAGGGACTTATCACTGTGGAGTTGAAACATTTGGATCTGATCCCAGCACTGAAGTGAATCTGAAGGTCATATCAGGTGAGTAACTGAGAGTCTCAAACTGATGAAGATCCACAACATCACCAAACTCAACACTGACTGCAGTTACTGTATTACACATATTTAATGCTAACACTTTAGATTATAGCCCCCATTTTGTATAATTAGTAAATCCATATTTATTGCATACTATTGTATAATAATTGTGTGTGTATATTTGGGTAAGTATAGGGGAGCAGGATGAAAGGTTTGCAGAAACAAGGGGCTAAACAAACACCACATTATTTTCCATCCACTAATGTTATACTTAACCTGTAACACACTCTACGTTTTCGCCATAATCAGTCATAATGATTGTAGTGATGCGACCGACCAGCTAGCGTTAAGCATATTGTGGGTGGACCCTCTAATTAGGGTATTCGGGGTGTGTAAAAGACTGCTCTGACCCCGAAATATGCACGTATATAAGGCTTTAAGATTGTGTACGGGAGCATTGATATCCACACCAATTGCAGCTCTTCAAGTAGAAATGGGGAAAATGCCTTTAGACATCAGGAGAACTGAGATGTCTTTAAGGTATTGGGTTAATGTCATGGGGCACAACCTGCAACATCCATCAAGAATACTGTTGGAACCAGCATGGGAGAAAAGAAAGATTGAAATCAAAAACTTTGGATGGGTGATACCTAGAATAATTAAAGAATTTAATTTGAATGAAGTGTCAATAAGTCCTACAGTGCCTTGGTCAACAGTCCCATTATGATTAATCTCTCAACCCACAGTAGATCTGACACTGTTAAATAAAGAAGGAAGAGATGATCCAAAACCCAGTGCACAAAATACATATGAATATATTAAAAGAAATTATGATGAATATGTTCAAATGTATTCTGATGCATCAAAAGATAGGGAAAATAAAGTAGGAGTGGCTTTTAGTGTTCCAGTTTTTAACATCAAGACATACAAAAGAATATCAGATAAACTGTCAATTTATACAGGTGAAATGACAGCAATTTTACTGGCTTTACAATGGGTAGAAGAAAACAAACCAAAGAAGACAATTATCTGTTCAGATTCAAGCTCATCTTTAATATCAATTAAAACAGGACATTCAGAATGTAGATATTTTGATAGAAATTTTACAATCAATATACAGAATTTAACAGATGGAGCTCATTTTAGCTTTTATCTGGGTACCAGCACATGTTAGAATTTTAGGGAACGACGAAGCAGATGAATATGCAAAGGAGGCCACAAAAAATCTGATATTGACATGTTTTAAGACCTAGTAAAAACGAAATGAAGACAATTATTCGACAATATGTGAGGGAGAGATGGCAAAAGAAATGGGAGGAAGAAAGAACAGGAAGATGCTATTATGTGATTCAGAGAATGCTGGGTATAAACAGAACAGTAGGGAGAAATAGACGTGAGGAAACGGTTATATCAAGGTTTGGACAAACAGCTCTAAATAGTGGGCTGTTTAGAATAGGAAAACATCTAAGTGGAAATTGTGATAATTGTAATGAAGAGGAAAGTATAGAGCATATCATAAATAAATGCCCATTATATAGAAGGGAACGGAATAGGATGATAATAGACACTGAGGAAAATAATGTAAATATATATATATTAATAGCACTTTAAGTGATGGAGTAGGAGATATAAAATTGAAAGCTTTATTAATGTTTCTTAGAGAGACTGGGTTATATAATAGAATATAAATTAATAAGAATAAAAGGGTAGAAATTTAACTTCTGATCCACACTCCTAACCAGTAGGTGGCGGAAATGCATCAAAGTTGTATGCCAACCACCAATAAAAAAAACCACGGAGAGGAAAAAGAAGGGTAAAGTCTAGGGCTGCGTCCGAAACCGCCTACTACTCAGTAGGTACTACATTTGAATTTAAACGTACTACTCGGCCGTTAGAAAAGTACGTTCTATACAGTATGAATGTAAGAAGTATGAATGGAATTCGGACGTACTACATCCGCCATTTTGTCATGGTCACGTGACCTACCTGCGTCAGTTGCGTCGCTTCACGTCCATTCATAAATTCTCTCGCGGGGCATCATGGGATAGCGCAGCGTCCATGGGAGGCGCACTTCAGAATCTCGCCGGAAGTAGTAAGTCATCCGGGTACTTCTCGCATACTGATTTTCGAATTCTAAGAATTCGGACATACTACTCGGCTCGCATACTGATTTAAGCGTACTGTATAGTATGGAAGTATGCGGTTTCGGACGCAGCCCGCCTACTACTCAGTAGGTACTGTATTTGAATTTAAACGTACTACTCGGCTGTTGGAAAAGTACGTTCTATACAGTATGAATGTGAGCAGTATGAATGGAATTCGGACGTACTACATCTGCCATTTTGTCATGGTCACGTGACCTACCTGCGTCAGTTGCGTCGCTTCACGTCCATTCATAAATTCTCTCGCGGGGCATCATGGGATAGCGCAGCGTCCATCGGATGTGCACTTCAGAATCTCGCCGGAAGTAGTAAGTCATCCGGGTACTTCTCGCATACTGATTTTCGAATTCTAAGAATTCGGACATACTACTCGGCTCGCATACTGATTTAAGCGTACTGTATAGTATGGAAGTATGCGGTTTCGGACGCAGCCTAGGGCTGCGTCCGAAACCGCCTACTACTCAGTAGGTACTGTATTTGAATTTAAACGTACTACTCGCCCGTTAGAAAAGTACGTTCTATACAGTATGAATGTAAGAAGTATGAATGGAATTTGGACGTACTACATCCGCAATTTTGTCATGGTCACGTGACCTACCTGCGTCAGTTACGTCGCTTTACTTCCATTCATTAATTCTCTCGCGGGGCATCATGGGATAGCGCAGCGTGCATGGTATGCGCACTTCAGAATCTCGCCGGAAGTAGTAAGTCATCCGGGTACTTCTCGCATACTGATTTTCGAATTCTATGAATTCGGACATACTACTTGGCTCGCATACTGATTTAAGCGTACTGTATAGTATGGAAGTATGCGGTTTCGGACGCAGCCTAGATATGATATGCGGCCAGCCGGAAGTGCGATATGCATATTAATATAGCTGCATTTTTTTATGACACTGTATAACAATAATTAATATTTTTACAGTACTGTGACGGGTGGGTTTAGGGTTGGGGTGAGGGTAGGCGTTATAAAATACAATTTGTTGGGTAATTTATAATAGATAAATATTAAGAAGAATAAATAATACTCGGTACAACTACTGTTTTTACGCTTCTGTGACAGTTGGGTTTAGGGTTGGGGTGGGGGTAGATGTTAATAAAATACAATAAATCAGAAATTTCATAAATAACATAAATAATTCTCATTAACTTCCGGCCGCAAACGTATCCGATCTAGCAACAACCGTTTGTGTGGTGCGATTTGTTAGCGCTTTGAGTGGTATTAAAAATGCTTTTTCGACTCTACGTACAGTGTGGCTCGAGGAGCGTTTAAGTGAGACATTAAAATGTTAAGTGAGGACTTGTGCACGCCATCAGTGGATGCAGTGGATTGCCACACCTGCTTATAGATTTCTAGTGATCTTGAAGACACTGATTAGCATGTTTAGGTGTGTTTGATTAGTGTTGGAGCAAAACTGTGCAGGACACCGGTCCTCCAGGACCGAGTTTGCCCACCCCTGGTCTAGATGAAGATTAGGTCAAGGTTTAGTAACATATAACCACGCATAATGATTTGTTATTACTATAGTAAACGAAATCATTACATTTGTTTAACTACAGGTTTATAATTATGCAAAGTAACTAGAGCATACAATTCACAGAAAAAGCTTGTCAGTCTGTACCTCGCCACATAGCCACTGGAGTTCACGAAGTGTACGCAGCTCACTGTGATGTATTATACAATATAAAAATAATGTAAAAATAGGCAATCTATGTTACTTAAAATTGCATCAGTGTTTATACATTTCCTTGCAAAATAGAATGGTATACACATTATGTTTTGCATTGATATATCTTGATTTCAAAGACAATCTAATTTCCAGTACTTGAAAAAGAGATTATAAGGCAGCTACCTCTTGTTGAAAAAAATCTGTCAATTTTGCAAATAAATAAACAAATATATTACAGTTAAAAATTCATTAACTTCACTATAGACTTTAAGCTTTATACTTACTTACCATCACAAACATAACTAAGATAGCTTGTTTTGCACCATATGTTTGGCCACAGCATAGATTAGCAGCTTCACATGAATACAGCTTTTGCACAGATTACAATAGTGGCATGTTTCTTTTTTTTCCTAATTCTGTTTGCTGTTTGCTATATGTGCTGTAAACCATAAATGTAATTGTTATTTTTATGATTTCCAGCAGCTCCAGATCTTATGCGGTTAAAATATGTGATTTTAAAAATATAGTTGTATTACATATCATATCATGGTTTTACTACACAGATTAAAGTCACTGTAAAACTTCTGTCATCTCTTCCACCATAGCAATAGTTGACGTTGAGAGAGCAGGTGTGATGCTGACATATTGACTGAAACAGAAAATGAGGATAAATGTTTTAAGAATTTATCATTTACAATACACACACAAAGTACAAGGCCCAAAGCAAAGATGTAAACTTTATACTGCATCATGACATTTTGTAAAACTATCAGTCAGTGTTTAATCTGGGCTGTGATATCTAATAGTTTTATTTTAATTTTTTTTTTTATTAAGGCCCAACAGTGTTTTGTGTAAGGTTTAAAGGGCTCTTATTTTATAATTTCACATCAGATGCCTATAAGAAGTGTTTAGTTAATATTGTGGTAATGTCTACTATCAATCTAAGGTAAAACTGGGCTGTGATATCTAATAGTTTTATTTTATTTATTTTTTTAATCAGGGCAAACAGTGTTTTGTGTAAGGTTTAAAGGGCTCTTATTTTATAATTTCACATCAGATGCCCATGAGAAGTATTTAGTTAAACCCGTGGTAATGTCTACTATCAATCTAAGGTAAAACTGGGCTGTGATATCTAATAGTTTTATTTTAATTTTTTTTTAATCCAGGCAACCAGTGTTTTGTGTAAGGTTTAAAGGGCTCTTATTTTATAATTTCACATCAGATACCCAAAAACATGTTTAGTTAATACCGTGGTAATGACTATTATCAATCTGAGATAAAACTTGGCTGTGATATCCAATAGTTTTGTTTTAATTGTTTTTTTTTTTTATGAGGGCAAACAGCATTTTGTGTAAGGTTTAAAGGGCTCTTATTTTATAATTTCACATCAGATGCCCATAATAAGTGTTTAGTTAAAC
Source organism: Danio kyathit (assembly GCA_903798195.1). NCBI lineage: Eukaryota > Metazoa > Chordata > Actinopteri > Cypriniformes > Danionidae > Danio > Danio kyathit. Next base: position 74,178,408 of record LR812519.1, read on the forward strand.
CCGTGGTAATGTCTACTATCAATCTGAGGTAAAACTGGGCTGTCATATATAATAGTTTTATTTTAAAATATTTTTTAATCAGGGCAAACAGTGTTTTGTCTAACGTATAAAGGGCTCTTATTTTATAATTTCACATCAGATGTCTATAAAGCGTGTTTAGTTAATATCGTGGTAATGTCTACTATCAATCTGAGGTAAAACTGGGCTGTGATATCTAATAGTTTTGTTTTAATTTTTTTTTTTATCAGGGCAAAAAGCATTTTGTGTAAGGTTTAAAGGGCTCTTATTTTATCATTTTACATCAGATGCCCATGAAAAGTGTTTAGATAATACCGTGGTAATGTCTGCTATCAATCTGAGGTAAAACTGGGCTGTGATATCTAATAGTTTTATTTTAAAATATTTTTTAATCAGGGCAAACAGTATTTTGTGTAAGGTGTAAAGGGCTCTTATTGTATAATTTGATATCAGATGCCCATAAAACATGTTTAGATAATACCGTGGTAATGTCTACTATCAATCTAAAGTAAAACTGGGCTGTGATGTCTAATAGTTTTATTTTAAAATATTTTTTAATCAGGGCAAACAGTATTTTGTGTAAGGTATAAAGGGCTCTTATTTTATAATTTCACATCAGATGCCCATAAGAAGTGTTTAGTTAATATTGTGGTAATGTCTACTATCAGTCTGAGGTAAAACTGGGCTGTGATATCTAATAGTTTTATTTTAATATTTTTCTTAATCAGGGCAAACAGTATTTTGTCTAAGGTTTAAAGGGCTCTTATATAGATTTTTTTATGTACGGTTAAAATTTTTTAATTCCACATGAGATGGCCATGAAAAAGATTTAGTTGAAATCCTGGAAGTGTCTATAATCAAAGGTGTAGCTGGCCTGTGAAATCAATTCGTTTTAATACTATACCTTTTTGAGTAGAGGGACAAAGAAGTATAGTTTATGAGGTTTTAATGGCTTTTATTTTGTAATTACGGATAAAGCCATCTCGACCTGACGGTTGTTTAGTTGCAATAATTTGTTGTTATTTCGTTATTATTTAATATTTTATCATCCGTCAAGTAAGAGACGCTGATGTATCATGACAAACATGCGTTAGCAGCAACAGTATTTGTGTTCAGCTCAGTTCTTTGGCGCTCTACCGTAATACGCAGTGTATAAGCGACTGCCGAAATACATTGGCGGCTAGAATGACCATTCATTTTGACTTAGCTGCTTAGGGCCTGACCGCAGTGGCGTGGAAGACTTGCCGTGGTGTGGTGGTGGTATCTTTCGCCTGCTGTGTTCACAACTGGTGGTGTGTGTGTGTGTGTGTGTGTGTGTGTGTGTGCGCCTCCAACACTTAAAACCCAGTGCCCCCAGTTCTGAGGAGGACGTGCTGAGTGAAACTTGTCCTTTTAAATCCATTGAAGTTGTTTGTACTGTTTTAAGACTAGAAATTGTAATAAATGTGAATTAAATTATTTATTTTGTTGTCTGAATTCTGACTGAGCCACAACAAATTTGCGTGTCCCAAACTGTTGCTGAACATAATGTAATGTGGGTCCCTGGCACTGTTGCCAACTATTTTCAACGAAAAGGCGCTAAGCTCTGCCCGAAAAGTCGCTAAAAGTCGCTAGATTACGTCATACGCTAATTTGCATATTACTGACGTCATCACGTTCTACTGTTTCTGTTTATTTAACAGCCTATGGCCAATAAAGGGGTATTTATATCTGCACTACGCTTTATGTAACGTTATGCATGTCAACTTAACTAAATTTATTGCTGTTTGAATACAGTATATCATTATAGATGTTAAAGGAGAAGCAGATCAGTTTGACTGTACAAGGGAAATACCTTCACACTGCCGGTGCTAATTCATTTGGCGTCGGTACGCAGAAGAGTGATCTGCTGTCAGGCTGCAGGTGGGAGAGAGACTGCTTTACGAGAACTGGGTCGCCTGTCAGTGCTCTGAGGAGGGGGAGGGGCATCACCCGCAGCTCGTTGAGAAGAGTAGGGACGGTACAGTAATGGACAAATAACAGTCTGTAAACATCTCCAGTAACACACAAAAAAGTCGCTAGATTTGTCGCTAGTCGCTTTTTTTGAAAATTTGTCGCTAGGGGGGTTGTGAAAGTCGCTAAATCTAGCGACAAAGTCGCTAAGTTGGCAACACTGGTCCCTGGCCACTAATTTTCAGGGTGGCGTAGTCATGCATTCTTTTACCAACCAGCCGTTTCAACCCCAACGCCACATTAAGAATGGCTATGATTAATCAATGTACAATCACTTGTTGATTATGCTTAAATTGATACACTGTACAATATTGACATTGTTAATGGTTATGGTTTTGAGGCACATTGACCAGATCTGTGTATATTGAGTCCTAAATGGTAAAATCTGTGTTCAGCAGGTCCACAAATCAGGACAGTGAGAGGATATTTAGGAAGAAACCTCATTATAAACTACACATATGAGAAACAACACAAGAAACAGGAGAAATCTTTCTGTCAAACTGGAAAATATAGTTGTTTTACTCTAGTAAGTATTAATGGATCAGCAGAATGGAATCACAGCGACCGATTCTCCATTCATGATGACAGATCTGCAGGTCTCTTACGTGTGTTTATCAGAGGGCTGCGTTCCCATGATTCTGGAGAATATAGGATTATAGTCAGAGTTTCTGAACACTACAGCTTCTTCTCTGAGTTTGAGCTGGTCATCACAGACGGTGAGCCGCTTTCAGCCATTCCTGCATTTGTTGATGTGCTAGAAGTGCTGAAGATCTGCTTTAACTGTTGATCTGAATCTCCAACAGCTGCTTGCTGTCAGAAGAGCATCAGTCTATCAGCTGCTGCAGGAGGATCTGTCAACGTCAGCTGCAAATACCCACAATCCCACACTGCTGATGTCAAGTTCATCTGCAGGAGTTCTGGAGCTGATCTCTGTGCTGAAGAGACGCGGTCTGAGGAGGAGAGCGGAGGAAGAAAAGCTGAGGGAAAGATCCAGCTGTATGATGACAGAGAAGAGCAGCTCCTGACAGCAACCATCAGTCATGAGAGTCCAGAACATTCAGCTGAATACTGGTGTGGAGTTCAGTCTGCAGGACACAAGAGCTTCATCACACGAGTGATCATCAACTTCACTGGTGCAGGTCAGTTTCTCAGTGATATTAATCATATCTGATCACTGAGAGTTTTATATTGTGCTGCTTGATTCTGCAAGGAGAACCAGGCTGATTCTGCTCTTCCAGGTTCACATTCAGGGTTGTTCTTGTGTAAGCATAGTGTGTTTGACTAAGCAAAACCACAAACCCTAAATTAAAAAAGGAAGCGTCATGTATGGTATTGTGGCCTGCATATTTAAGCTATAGTCATGTGTCAATATAGTTTAAATCTTTCTGTCATCATTTGGTTTCTCTCTACTGTTTTTGCTTCAGCATTGGTGTGGTCATGTGGACAGAGTATTACTACAGTTCTTTAACTTTATTACTAGTGTGGTCATTTGAATAGAGCAGAAATGCAGTATTTAGTGTGGCTGTGATGTTTCTTCAGTTCAGAAGCTGCAGTTAAAGATGCTCTTCCAGTAACTCTACATTAATATTCACTGTGAAACCACAGACTTCAGTTCTGGAAACTCACAGCTTTGTTTCTGAGAATCAGCAGACATGAATGTGTGAACGACGTCAATAACACTTATTTTTACCATAAGAAAAGAGGTCTAGTTCTCTGTGTAAGATTATTGTTTTGCTATTTTATATACAGATGCTTCAGAAACGACTTCATCATCACCATCATCTTCATCTTCCTCATTGGTTGAATCTCCACTGCAGAGAATGTGTGTTAGAAACTGATTCATATTGAAGGAGTCTGAGATGTCCATGTGTTTAGGGCTCAAAACAGACGCTGACCTTTATGTGAATAGAGCATTTACTGTTTATTAAACTTACAATGACTGGAATATCAGAGGAAAAGTTTCCTGCAGATCAGAGTGTTACGGTCATCAGCTGGAAAACCAGCCATATACAGCTACAGTATATGAACACTCCACCAGCTGAACTTCACCTGGACTACACATCCCATTTTGCTTTGCGCCAATTCAGACTCTGATTACCTGCTACAGCTGATTTCAATCTGGACACCAACGCACGCACAGTTGCAGATCATTTACACTGATTACACTCACTATATAAATGCCATTCACATACACACCATAGCTCAGTCTTCTTCTAGCGTTTAGTGTGTTATTACTAACATTCTGCTGTTCTTGGAGTTCTGTGTATTCATCTTGGATTGTTTTTGAGTTTTATTGGTTGTGGGTAGAGCAAGGCTTTGTTTTCCCATTCTTTTACGCTACATTGTAATAACATAATGACAATCCTCCCATGTTAGTACTCAACATATCAAAAACATATAGTCAGCAATTATAACTTCAGTCAGTTAATACATCACCATGATCTGAAAAGTTTCTTACAATTAAGTTTTGCAACCCAATTGAAGCATGATTCACTTACTATTTAAATTCCATTACGATTTTATGTTGCAAAATAAACTTGCATTTCACCAAATCTTCTCATTTAAGCCCTCAGTTAACCCACGCTGCAGCTGAAACACTGAAACGGTCAAAGCAGATGTTGAGGCTTTGAAACGTTTCAAAACCAGTCTCTACAGTTATATTTAGTGGTCGTTTTAAGGTAATGTTCTAAGTTGGTGCCAGAAGCCTAGTGGTAAAGTGCACCGACACATAGCACTGGGGTGCTCACGGTGACCTGAGTTCAATTGCGGGTTCGAGGTCCTTTGCCGATCCCCCCCTTTTTCTGCTTCCCATGTATTCCTGTCTCAACTCCACTGTCCCATATATTAAAAGTGAAAAAACCCTAAAAATATAATAAAAAAGGGTATTAGTAGTAAACTAGTAAAACTCAAGTTGTATGAACGAAATATCAAGTGATTTAGTGGAGTGTTTAGTGTTCCAGGGTAATACAACTACAGTCATATAAAGGTGCTGTATGTAAGTTTTTGACTCTTCTAAAGCATAAAAAGACCATAATATGTGTGCAGATATTTAAGAAACATCCTAAGTGAACATACTTGTTTAACTGAAAAACAATGCTGAAGTCAGATATTCTGCTTTGAACATGGTTTTTCCGTGCCGGAACGCTGTCTTTGTTTAGGTAAATTTAACCTGCACAATGCCACTTTAGCCAATTATATTTTAGCACCCGGGTTGCCTTGTCGGAAAACACCGTATTTCATTCATTCATTCAGAAAGACTCTGAAAGCATGCGTCCGTGACCAAAATGGACAGTATCAGACGTCGAAATGAGACAGATTCAGTTCCACATGAGGTTATTAATTAGCAAATTATATAAATATTACAAACGTAAACATTAGGTGAGCAGGTCACATTGTAATCTCGTGTCCTAACAACACGCAAACAGCAGTTTGGCTGTTTGCCCCAGACGAAACACGACAGAAATGTAAATACAGCCTTTCAGAAGCACAGAATAAGCACTCACTCACGAAACGGTAAGGTTTAGAATCCATTCAAACTCACATTGTTAGCATTTAGCACTGAATAAAACACACGAGGCTTACCTGAGGTGATCACTGTCATATAGGTCTCACATGTTCAGCTGTGAGAAATAGAAGCCGTTTCTAATATATCAATTCGAGGTGTTGGTTAGAACTAAAACTCCTTTTGATATGGAAAATATTCCCTCTATCGCGTGCCGTTGCTTTTATTTAGAACACAGTTTAAATCACTCGCTCCTGTACTCAATCTGGCATCCCACGCGTGCGTTTATTTTGATCTAGGAGTGCAATACCTAGTTCAACCACTGGGTGTCAAGCTTACATACAGTACTGCACTTTTAAAGTCTGGCTTTTCTTGCTCTGCTCTTGTAGTGTGTTTAGTTTTAACATCGGTCTAACACCCGAATTAACTCTTTGCGTATAAGTGTTGTTTTGGTCATAATAAATGAACATTACTATTTATTAATATTAATAATAAATTAATAAGACATCAAGTCAAAGTTCTGAATTTATGTAGAAGCTGGGTTTTGAACTCAGGGAAACCCACAGCACAGTTGCTCAATATGCCACCACACGGTATACTATGCTATGTGCCATTTTGTTGTTGTTGTTTTGTTTGGACCCTGCAGCTCAAATGCAGATTTGTTAGGTCTCATAACATTTGGGAAATGACTTAATTTGTTGGGTGTTTCGTAACTCTTCAGAGCAGTGATTGAAACAGCTGCTCTTTGGGATATTGACTCTGTCAAAACATTTTGTATCCACCATCTCTAGATTTTATGGAGTGTTTTCTGCCTGCCTGACCTTAGCCTGTTTATTGGATTAGCTCTTTTGTTGCTGTTTGCTTCTGTTTAACCTTGCTTGTATGGAAATCTCTTACTAATAAAGCTGCATTTGGAACATTACTCTGTTGTCCATTCAGTCATAACATGGATTTTTTTTTTTGTTCTGACTGACGCCATTGTTGTTTTCAAGAGTTCACACTTAGCTGATGATTGGTAATAAAGCGTGTTTGGCATGCTGTCCCGGGGGAGAGCCCTGAGCTCAGAATATCCTTGAGCCCGGGGCTTCCTCCCGTTTGTAGGGTGACAGGAGAGTCTGAGCTCAGGTGGTCTCGAGAACTCCCCTGCTGTGAACTACTATATATATCTGGCTAAGAGTTGCCTTAGAATGCTATTTTGATTAGTCAATTTTTCTATGGTGCCTGTCTTTGAACGGTGGGAGGAAACCGGAGAACCCGGGGAAAACCCACGTGAACATGGGGAGAACATGCAAACTCCGCACAGAAACGCCAACCGTCCCGGAGGGAACGGACCAGCGGCGTTCTTGCTGTGAGGCAACAGTGCTACCCACTGGCCGCCGTGCCGCCCTATTGGACAAGGGGAGGAGTAAGGGTGGAAGGGGGGATTTTCAAACGAAGATGACTGGAGCAAAGCACTCTGGTAATTTATAGTGTGTCCGTGTTCATCTAATTGGCGCAATATGCGGAGTTAAGTGATACCAGCTGTGTTCAATCATAAGCACGTGATCCTATCGAAATTAGTTTGTAAACAAACCACACGTTGTTGTTTTTCTTTCCATGTCTTGTCATGTTTGTTTTTAAGACCTTTCTGCAAAGGTGCTAAAACACTATTAGGACACAAACATTTCACTACTGAGTGAATTATTATTATTTATTTTGTTTTTGCATTGTACGAAGCAAAATTCGTTCTTCTGGTTAAAAAATAAATTTCAATGTAATATCACGGTCATGATGGAAATGCGCAAATTCTGAATGGTGACTGGCCGCCAGAACACAGTCACGTCAGTGAGTTTTCTGCGTTTCTGTGCATTAATTCATGAGAAAGCAATGGTTTGATCCAATCACGATGCACTATTATGAGGGAAATTTTCATCTGAAAATGTAACACTACTATGAATGAAAGGGTGGCACGGTGGCGTAGTGGGTAGAGATGTTGCCTCACAGCAAGAAGGTCGCTGGTTTGAGCCCCAGCTGTGTCAGTTGGCATTTCTGTGTGGAGTTTGCATGTTCTCCCCGTGTTGCCGTTGATTTCCTCCACAGTTCAAAGATATGCGCTATAGGTGAATTGGGTAAGCTAAACTGATCGTAGTGTATGTCCTGGTCCTCCAGGTTGGGGGAAACACCAACATGGTGCAGCTAAATGGCCCATCCCAATACTATTGTTGTACCCTTTCCCCTTGGCCCTTGAAACAGACCGTGAAGGGAAAGGGCTTCAAAATTTACCCCTAAGAAATGGGACAGCACTACAACACCTGCACACGTCATCATATGTCATCAGGATCTCCAGTTGTGTTATGGAATAGTTTTTCCAGTTGCGATATTTTTTGGTATTTATCTTCAGGAAACAACTGAAGGCAGATATTATGTTATCATAACGGTCTAATGTGGCAATAAGATCGTAACTGTACTGCAGTGACGTGCGGTGAGGTTTGTGGCTGGTGAGGCACTGACTCTTTCAAGTCAAAAGTCCACCCAATATATTTGCCAACTACCGATTGTGTTTCATTTATAATATCATTATTCTTTCTATACACATGGCAGGTACGTATTGGGCCAAGGAAGAGTGTAATCCCAAAACACCCAGCTGGATGCTACAGACATCTAAAAGCAACACACACACAGCACCACGGTGGATGCGCTCTCTCTCTCTCTCTCTCTCATTCATTCTCACACAAACACACACACACAAACAGCACCACAGCGGATGCGCAAGCTCTCTCTTTTTTGCTTGCTCTCTCTCTTTCTATCTCTCTCTCTCATTCACACACACAGGATTCACACACTGGTCTTACATACAGTTCTTGTAAATAAAGTCTTGACATGACTTGAATTACTTTGAAATGATCACAATATCCTCTGTCCCATCCTTTGAAGCAAGTCCTTTAGCTCCGGCGTTGGTCGTCCTTTACTTATTCACGTTTTGATTGAAAGTGCAATTTTGAGAAATTTTTAAGCTGATATTTGATATTTTTGCAGCCAGTCAAAGCTAAAAATAAAATAACAGACTCCTATTGAACTTTACTGCGTAGAAGAAGAGCAACCAGTAAACAAGAACAATGTGAGCTCACACGCGCCCTCTTCAGTGCGGCAGAGCTACTGCCTGCTTCACCTCATGTCTTTTCAGTGCGCTTTATGTCAGATCCTAACACTAAATATGTGATAGACATATGTGAAATACATCACCGATTATATGGAAAGTGAGGACATTTTAATAAAGCCTTACATTGGTAGCATAGTGATCAAAAGGCGCGCGCTCAAACCAGTTTACAAGGGATTGCGCAATCTGACGTGAGGCACGGCTCGGTGCTGACCCAGCTCGCTTTCTACGCTGTAATTAAACAGGAGATGCGCAAAATACAGCGATTTTATCATAAAAATGATTGAATTCATTTAAATCATACAGAAATTGCATTTATAGCACAGATCAGTGGAGAAATATTTATTTTATTATTACTATACATCTCATGATGACAGGTGATGAGGATGATGACAGGTGAGGCACTGCCTCCTCTGACCGCACGTCCCTGCTGTACTGTGCATGTACACCGTGGCCATATTCATGTATGTAAACACAAGAAAACAACACTAACATTATAGCAGACACTGTAAACAGCTCATTCTCTGCCACTAGACTTTTCTCACAGGGTATTCGAGTGTCAGAATGTTGTGGGACTGCTGTACAGGTGTTATGATTAGGGATTATAGATCGTCAAATTTAGCGTTTTTTATTTTAGCGTTTTTTTTTAAGCAAGACGGTAAAACATGAACGCGGTTATGAATATATTAAAACATGTGCTTGTTTGTTGTAAAAATTCGTAATAATGACAAAAAATACTAATTTGTGGATCTCCTGCCGTTGTCGCTGGTGTTTTCTGGGGAATTTTCTTACCCCGTGTTTTCGAGTGTGGTCCTGACAAATCTCAGTTCGAAGGGGTATTCACCCCTTCCCCTTAGTCCTATGCCTTCATGCTAAAGAGAATTGGGACACACCTACCCCTTCACGTGAACGCGCAAAACGAGGGGGTAAGGGGTTGGGATTTGGGATTGAGCCTAAATATCAACTTCAATATGAACGGTCCTGGGAATAAGTAAGTATTATAAATGAATTTTTGTTTTTTTGCTGTTTTCCCCACAACGCAAGGCGATTAAACATGGTTGGCTTGCTGCGGCCTAGTAACATGCGCGGAGAAGTAATTTGTTTACTTGTGAGCTTTCTGAATCTGGGAATAATGGAAGTTGTGGCCAGTTGTATTCTTTAAAAAAGATGTGGTTCAATTTCATGTTGATTTTTGTTGTCTCCACATTTTTTGGTGTGTGCTTAAATATAGTTTGTTTATTCCTATGGCTATGTAATATATTAATACTCTTTCAAAATTTAGAGAGGCCAGCAGGGGGCGCTCAACCTGTGGTCTGTGTGAGTCCTAATGCCCCAGTAAAAGTGAAGGGGACACTATACTGTCAGTGGGCGCCGTCTTTCGGATGAGACGTTAAACCGAGGTCCTGACTCTCTGTGGTCATTAAAAATCCCATGGCACTTCTGGTAAAGAGTAAGGGTTAAAGCCCGGTGTCCTGGCCAAACTCCCTCTCGGCCCTTACCCATCATGACCTCCCAATCATCCCCATCCACTGAATTAGCTCTATCACTGTCTCTCCACTCCACCTATAGCTGGTGTGTGGTGAGCGCACTGGTGCTGTTGTCCTGTGGCTGCCGTCACGTCATCCAAGCGAAGCTGCGCACTGGTGGTGGTTTGGAGAGACCCCCCGCCTATGATTGTGAAGCGCTTTGGGTGTATGGCCATACATGATAGATGCGCTATATAAATACACATTACATTACATAAATTGATAAGACAGGGTAACTAAACTATAATCAACCAAACTGTGGGATTCAGGGGATTCTGGAGAACCCTCTACTTCCACACAGCTCTCAGAACTGCTGTAAATGCTGCTCAGAATCTTCTTCCATCTCTTCAGCGTGTGCAAATTAACTGTTTTTATGCATGTAATAAAACTGCTTTCACACCTACAATATGATGCCTCTGTCCGTGTCTATTCCGAGAGCCTGTGTGAAGAATTAGTTTCACTTCCTCTGTATCGACCTCAGTCTTTCACTCAGAGGAAATGGGCGTCTCTCTGTCACTTTCAGCTTTTCATGTTCAACCAGGAAGGAAAGAGTCAAAGCTGATCTGACCAGGAGAGTTTGAGAAGAGCTGAATCTACTAATGACAGAAGATCAGTGAAGTGAGAAGAATGAAGATCATCTGGACTTTCACTCTGCTCATGATTCCTGGTAAGAGTCTGATCACATCCTGATCCAACAATCACATCACTGAAGAGACTAAATATAATGACTAAACTGATGTGGTGAAATGACCTTTAAAACACATTGAAATTATTATATAAGTGTTGTTATAGATGTTGTTTTGTTGTAGGTGTGTTGAGCGCCATCAGTGTGACGGGATATTCAGGAGGCGGAGTCATGATCACATGCAAATACAGGATAAAAGATAACAAAAATGCAAAGTATTTTTGTAAAGGACTGCGGTCATCATCATGCTCTGAGCTCATCAAGACTGAGACTAAAAGTAAAAATAAATGGGTTCAGTCTGGAAGATTCTCTCTGTATGACGACACAACAGCAGCAGATCTCACTGTGACCATCAGAAAACTGACAGCAAAGGATTCTGGGACTTATTACTGTGGAGTTGAAACATATGGACCTAATCCCAGCACTGAGGTGATTCTGAAGGTCATAACAGGTGAGTAACTGAAAGCTTTAAACTCATGAAGATCCACAACATCACCAAACTCAACACTGACTGCAGTTACTGTATTACACCTATTTAATGCTAACACTTTAGATTACAGCCCCCATTTTGTATAATTAGTAAATCAACACTTATTGCATACTATTGTACAATAATTGTGTGTATAGAGTATCTTTGTGTAAGTATAGGGGAGCAGGATGAAAGGTTTAGAGAAACAAGGGGCTGAACAAATACCACATTATTTTCCATCCACTAATGTTATATTTAACCTGTAACACACTCTACGTTTTCGCCATAATCAGTCATAATTAAGAATGGCTATGATTAATCAATGTACACTCAGTTGTTGATTATGCTTTAAATTGATACACTGTACAATATTGACATTGTTAATGTGCATGGTTTTGAGGCACATTGACCAGATCTGGGTACATTGAGTCTTAAATGGTAAAATCTGTGTTCAGCAGGTCCACAAATCAGGACAGTGAGAGGATATTTAGGAAGAAACATCATTATAAACTACACATACGAGAAACAACACAAGAAACAGGAGAAATCTTTCTGTCACACTGGACAATATAGTTGTTTTACTCTAGTAAGTATTAAGGGATCAGCTAAATGGAATCACAGCGGCCGATTCTCCATTCATGATGACAGATCTGCAGGTCTCTTACGTGTGTTTATCAGAGAGCTGAGTTCCCATGATTCTGGAGAATATAGGATTACAGTCAGAGCTTCTGAAGACTACAGCTTGTTCTCTGAGTTTGATCTGCTCATCACAGAGGGTGAGCCGCGTTCAGTCATTCCTGCATTTGTTGATGTGCTAGAAGTGCTGAAGATCTGCTTTAACTGTTGATCTGAATCTCCAACAGCTGCTTGCTGTCAGAAGAGCATCAGTCTATCAGCTGCTGCAGGAGGATCTGTCAGCGTCAGCTGCAAATACCCACAATCCCACACTGCTGATGTCAAGTTCATCTGCAGGAGATCTGGAGCTGATCTCTGTGCTGAAGAGACGCGGTCTGAGGAGGAGAGCGGAGGAAGAAAAGCTGAGGGAAAGATCCGGCTGTATGATCACAGAGAAGAGCAGCTCCTGACAGCAACCATCAGTCATGAGAGTCCAGAACATTCAGCTGAATACTGGTGTGGAGTTCAGTCTGCAGGACACAAGAGCTTCATCACACGAGTGATCATCAACTTCACTGATGCAGGTCAGTTTCTCAATGGTATTAAATGGTTGGTTCACTTCCAGAACAGTCATAAAGAAGGTTTTTCTCAATTTAGTAAACTTCAATGAAGTTTGGACCTCTAAATTGTAATTCACATGCAGCTTCCCCCCTATGCCCTATTCATTTAGAACATTCTAACATTCAAAGTTGGAATTATTTAAAATAATAAAGCATTAAGTTAATCTCTCTTAGGTGTAATTTGCTTTCAAAGTATTTTTACAGTTCAGTTTTAGCGATCTTCATGTTTACAATTGTGCTCCCTTCGCAGTGCACTTTGAAAACATTAATATCATTTTGAACACAGCCTCATAGCGAAAGCTATAGGTATATTTAAAAGCGGAAATTATGTTACAGTACGTCTCCAAAGCTTGTGAAAATAAAAAACATAGCATGCGTTAATTCTTTTATTTCATTGGGGTTATTTATTAAGTTTCTCTGCTGTATATGACAAGGGTCTGTTGGTTAGAACTTTCTGCAATGGTTTGCATGTGTCAAATTGTATTTTTTTTTAATTAATTAACAATATCCTAAATAATAACAATAATGATAATAATAATCATCATCATCATCATCATCATCACCATTAATATTGTTAATATTATTATTAAAGTAAATATATTTATAATAAATCGCCTCATTATTTATTTATTTATTTATTTATATGATTTATATATGATATTAGAATAGGGTTTTTGCAAGTGATTTTATGTTTTAGAATAGAATATGTAATGTTCAACTTCTCATTAATATTAGTAAAGCAAACACAGGCTCTATGTGCCATTTACTTATATTTTTAAATAATATGGAAAGCGAGTGCGTGTTTTTACCAAAACTAATATTGGAATTTATATTAAATGCGTGTTTGTGTAAAACAATATCATTTGCACAAAGAAATGATGGGGTTAATCTCTAAAGAAGTTACTCCACCCCGTTTAGAGCATCATTATGGGCATTTTACGTTATAACTAACGTGGTTCAAGCGATGGATCTGCGACAGAGAAACTGTGGGTTTTGGGAAACACTCGTCACTACATCGTTCTTTTGCCAAATGATGCATCGCACTAAGATAGTTTAGCCGCGAGTTACGTCGTTGTTTGGGAAACGCACCCCAGAACACCGGCCCTTCAGGACCGAGTTTGCCCACCCCTGGATTAGACACTCACAGCTGAAGCTGCTTTTGGACTGATTACTGCACTATAAATACAGCACACTAACACACAGTTGTTGCTGGGTCTTGTTTACTGTTAAGTGACATTCCAACGCATTTCCTTTGTCTTGCTTTGCTGTATTTTGATCCTCGCCTTGTTTATTTGTTTATCCTTGTCTGCTGCCTGCCTTCTGACCATCTGCTTGTGTATCTGACTAAGGCTCTGGATTGCCTGCATACATCCGTTTGCCCCTGTGTTGACCATTGCTTACCTGACCTAATAAACCTGCATTTGGATCCGCACCCCTGTTGTCAGCATCACAACACTGTTACAGTGGGATTGCATATAGTTTAATTTGTTCATCTTGTGGCCCAGTTGCAACTCTTTCATGACGCGATACTGCTCCGCGACTCTCTGCATAAAGTCAAATACTCATATCTGATATCTGTGTTTGTTTTACTGTATTGTAAGTTGCTTTACTGGAAAAAACAGGCTATTCTTATAGATTAATATGCAGGGTTATTTTAAGCGCAGCAGTGTGTTTGACAAAGCAAAAAACACAAACCGCAGTAAAAAAGAGGAAGTGTCCTCACAACTGCCTGTATACTCATACTGTATATCCCCTTTTAAGTTGTGCATGCAAATTAATGTTTTAATAAAGGATTTACAATTTTTTTATGCAAATTAGTATGTAATTACTAATTCAGTACTTTGTTCCATTAGTTCATGTTGTTCAACAAATAAAATATGTAAATAATTTATGTTGATTTTTATCATTTAAATATTAGCATTTCATTGATCTGCAAACCTGCTGTCATTTCTTTATGAACCACTAGGGGTCCCATTCAGGAAATCTTGTTATATATGTTTTGATCAGGGGTGCCCAAACTCAGTCTTAGAGGTCCGGTGTTTTGCATAGTTTAGTTCCAACCCTAACCAGACACACCCAGGCTAGCTTATCGGGACACCAGACCTCCAGGACCAAGTTTGAGAACCCCTGGTTTAGATTAACTAGATCAGGGGTGCCCAAACTCGGTCCTGGATGGCCAGTGTCTTGCATACTTTAGCTCTAACTTTCTTCAACACATCTGCCTGTAAGTTTCTAGAAACAGCTTGATTAGTTGGTCCAGATGTGTTTTATTGGGGTTGGAGCTAAAATATGCAGGACACCGGCCCTCCAGGACCGAGTTTGGACACCCCTGAACTAGATCAACAGCGTATGAAGGATATAAATGTAGTTTTGTTGAGAATGTCTACAGCAGTGTTTGAATACAGGGACTGAATATCTGTGCACATATTCTGAGAGTGTGTGTGGTAATTTGTAATTTCTGTAGTGTTTAGTGTTGCAGTATTTGTGTGTTCATGTGCACAGTGTTTCTTAAAGAGATAATTCACCCCCAAAAATATATATTTTGTCATCATTTACTCTCTTTGCAAATGTTCAAACCTATTTGAGTTTCGTTCTTCAGTTAAACACACACACAAACATATTATATATATACAGTTAAAGTCAGAACTATTCGCCCCCCTTTGAATTTTTTTTCTTTTTTTAATATTTCCCAAATTAAGTTTAACAGAGCAAGGAAATTTTCACAGTATGTCTGATAATATTTTTTTCTTTTAGAGAAAGTCTTATTTGTTTTATTTCAGCTAGAATAAAGGCAGTTTTTAATTTTTTAAACACCATTTTAAGGTCAAAATTATTAGCTCCTTTAAGCTATATATTTTTTCAATAGTCTACAGAACAAACCATCATTATACAATAACTTGCCCAATTACCCTAACCTGCCTAGTTAACCTAATTAACCTAGTTAAGCCTTTAAATGTCACTTTAAGCTGTATAGAAGTGTCTTGAAGAATAGCTAGTCTAATATTATTTACTGTCATCATGACAAAGATAAAATAAATCAGTTATTAGAGATGAGTTATTAAAACTATTATATTTAGAAATGTGTTAAAATATTCTCTTCATTAAACAGAAATTGGGCAAAAAATAAACAGGGAGGCTAATAATTCTTGGGGGGGGGGGGGGGGGGGGGGGGGGGGGGGGGGGGGGGGGGGGGGGGTAATAATTCTGACTTCAACTGTATATATATATATATATGAATTGCTTGTTGATGCTAATAGGCCGTTTGGCCGTTTTGGTGGGCAGAACACACTCCCGCTGATTTACACAGCCTGTAAGTTACAGTTTCTCTCACCCAATCAATGATGAACAGAACCAGACCAGACTAACTCAGCATGCATTGTTTTAGCGGGGTATGATGTGCAGTGGTTTGAATATGTAATATTTAGCATTAGATTACATGTTAAGGTAAATACTCCTGTGTGTGTTTGTGTGGCGAAAAAACAAAACATTTTTTTTTTGTAAAACTGCTCTTATTCTTCTGTGTATTTGTATTAGATGTTCCAAACATAACATCATCATCATCATCATCATCATCATCATCATCATCATATTTTTCAACTTTAAAAACTCCACTGAGCACAACTGTTTCTGAAAAGTCTAACATCACATCATATTTTAACACCATAACAGGTACTCAAGTGCTGAATAAAAGCATGCAATCTGATATTTGGCTCAACGTCAATCCGATTATTAAATCTCCTGTGTTTCCAGACTCTTCTCTGATCATCCCTCTGGTTTTGGTTGTGCTGCTTCTGATCATCGCTGCTCTCTTATTACTGTTTCTCTATAAGAAGCACCAGTCTAAAGGTAAAACTCCTGCTTCACTCCTACGGATGCAGAAACTCTCAATTTACAGAGTTTACAAGATTTGATTATATCGCCACCTAAAGGCTGCAACAAGACATGAGGAACATACAGATACTTCATTACATACAACAGATCAGTGTTGAAATGTGATATACTGTCATTAAAGACTTGTTTTCAGCAGGTGGTGACTCTACATCTCACACTGCACATGGAAATACTGAAGCGGTTAGTTACTGTCACTGCATAAATTGTTTATCTTCTGATGATAATGAGAATTAAGTGTATTGCTTTCCATCCTGAAGATCATCAGAGCTCTAAATAATTTCTCTGTTTCTCCTCAGGTTTCAAATATTGATTGTGATTACGAGGAGATTAAAGACACTCGCAAACAATTACCCAGAAACCCCTCCGACTCTTTTAGTGCTGTTTACGCCACTGCTCAATTACCCAGAAACCCCTCCGACTCTTTTAGTGCTGTTTACGCCACTGCTCAATTACCCAGAAACCCCTCCGACTCTTCTAGTGCTGTTTACGCCACTGCTCAATTACCCAGAAACCCCTCTGACTCTTCTAGTGCTGTTTACGCCACTGCTCAATTACCCACAAACCCCTCTGGCTCTTCTAGTGCTGTTTACGCCACTGCTCAATTACCCAGAAACCCCTCTGGCTCTTCTAGTGCTGTTTACGCCACTGCTCAATTACCCAGAAACCCCTCCGATTCCTGTCTTTACTCAACAATTCAGGAAGCCTCTGGTGACTTTTAGATCTGAATCTCGTCTGCTGAGGGTCTGAATTACTCAGTGGTGAATTTCCACAAGACACCAGACCGTCCTGACAGTGAGGAGTCATCAGGAGTGCAGTGAATATTACAGTGAATATGCTGCTGTCAATCATCATCTCACTGCTTGAAGAGATTTTAAACCCACAGTGTGACGCTTCAGTCATGCTCTATTTCTGTATTTATAACTTTCAAAGTGTTTGAACTGAATCATGAAACTTTTGAACTGTTTGATTTGAAGAGATGCAATGGAGAGTCTGAATTAAAAAAAAAAAAAAATTGTGTGTGATGCTTCAGTCATGCTTATTAACAGTTTATTTTAAACTAACTTTATTAATATGTATTATTATAATATTTACTAACTTATAGATGTCATATTTTTTTAATGTCCACCAGAGGGCAACATGTGTCAGAGAGAGGCTTAAGTAATGAAGTATAGACCAATTACCGACCTACGTCACACATGACGTCACACGGGTCCCCGGTTGCAGAAAAAGACCTGCTGCTATAGCAAACATGTCGTGTTTTGCGGTAGGATGCCAAATTCGAAAGCCAAAATATAGAAAACTTAACTTTTACCTTACACCACACTACTTTTAATGCCAACTGCAGACGTCTTTGGCTAAAAGGGAGCTGAATGAAGTGACGACCTAATTATAAATGCTGGACTCTGCAGTTCTCATGTTATATCAGGTAAGTTTAGGCTATGCTGAATCATACACATTACTCATTTTTGATTGCAGCAATGATTTCGGCAAAACAGTTACATATAGTTAATTAAACTGCGGACACTGAATGCTAAGAATGAAACGTGAAAGTGTAAGTTATTAAGGTAAAGTTGGTTTTATATTCACACATTCATTCAGTGACAACTTGTTACACACTCCCTATATTGTTTACCATGGCACTTTGAGTATTCGCTCTGAAATAACCTGCAAGTGTGACTTGAAAACAACATTAACACTGTTTATTTGACTGTGAACAATGTTGTACTTTGACAGTCATTGGCTGCTAATATGATTTCGCTACTTAGAGTTTGCAAATAATACGTTTATGAAATTATATTATTAAGGGGAAAGTCCGAATGTGCGAATATAAAACCAACTTTACCTTTATGTGCAAGTTCACATACCCTAGGCCTGCCGTAAGTTCAGGTGTAGTTCGCTGTCAGAATGCTGTTGTTCTGCTTGGTCTTGTATAACGTTAGCTCCGTCTTTTTTTCCTTGTCTTTGGCTCGGCAGATCCTCGGTTTTTAGCACTACATAGTTTTTAATCTGGTAATCATGGAGCATTATTTCTTGCACATGACCACACAGAACACAATTGTTGGCATCCAAACACTTGTAGGCCTTTAACTTCTCTCGTAAAATCCATTGGAGTTTCAATGAGATTGTATATTTCGGGCTGGATGCTTGGTCATTTCGTCTTATTCAATATCCATTGGGAGGGTGTTATCGCAAATGGACCTGTCAGACGAGCGCCGCTCACTTTAACGTTAATTTTGCCGAATCACTGTGCTTATTACTGGGTGACAAGCTGTTATAATACGCTGAAAGCATTATGTAAATAATATATATAATATATAATCAATATATCTTATTTCTAAAACAACAACAAACTCTGAACCGCATTGATGTCATTCCCTCGCTGTAAATGCTAGCGCTCCCGGTTTTTTTCTGCCACCTCCCTGCGCGCGCATCCTGAATGTTTACAAACATGGTAATTGGTCTATAGGAAAAAGAGCACATGTGCACCTGTGTTTGTAAAACACATGCCCAGAGCCTGTCTGCTTTCTGTTTGAATCTGTAAATCTAAAAGAAGGATTTTTACGCAATTATTTATTGGATTTTAACACAGTGATTAAGATCTTCTCGCTATGGATGAGAAATGCCACAAGTCTGCATCAAACATGAGTGGATTTCCCAGATTGCAGTGCCTGTGCTTCAGGATGAATGCACACAAGATGATCAAGTATTGTGCTCTTTACTCTCCTTTTATGTGCTGGCTACTTATTAAGCTTCTAATGAGTGTGAGTGTTTTTGACAATAGTCAACATGGAATTGAGGCCTGAAAAATGAGTTTTTAATTAATAAGTAGACAGGCTTAAACCTGGTGTCATTGAACTTTTGTAGTTATTGAATTAATTAATAGAACTTTTGAACTGTTCAAATTTAATCTTGGAACTTTTAAACTGTTTTAAAAAAATGAGAACTTTTGGACCGTTTGAACTAAATCATGGATCTTTTGAACTGTTTTAATTGAATTATGGATCTTTTGAACTGTTTGAAATGAATCATGGCTCTTTTGAACTACTTTAATTGAATCATGGATCTTTTGAACTACTTTAATTGAATCATGGATCTTTTGAAATGCTTTAATTGAATCATGGATTTTTTGAACTTCTTTAATTGAATCATGGCTCTTTTGAACTGCTTTAATTAAATCATGGATCTTTTGAACTGCTTTAATTAAATCATGGATCTTTTGAACTGCTTTAATTAAATCATGGATCTTTTGAACTGCTTTAATTGAATCATGGATCTTTTGAACTGTTTGAATTGAATCATGGATCTTTTGAACTGTTTGAATTGAATCATGGATCTTTTGAACTGCTTTAATTGAATCATGGATCTTTTGAACTGTTTGAATTGAATCATGGATCTTTTGAAATGCTTTAATTGAATCATGTATCTTTTGAACTGTTTGAAATGAATCATGGATCTTTTGAACTGCTTTAATTGAATCATGGATCTTTTGAAATGCTTTAATTGAATCATGGATTTTTTGAACTGCTTTAATTGAATCATGGCTCTTTTGAACTGCTTTAATTAAATCATGGATCTTTTGAACTGCTTTAATTAAATCATGGATCTTTTGAACTGCTTTAATTAAATCATGGATCTTTTGAACTGCTTTAATTGAATCATGGATCTTTTGAACTGTTTGAATTGAATCATGGATCTTTTGAACTGTTTGAATTGAATCATGGATCTTTTGAACTGCTTTAATTGAATCATGGATCTTTTGAACTGTTTGAATTGAATCATGGATCTTTTGAACTGTTTGAATTGAATCATGGATCTTTTGAACTGTTTGAATTGAATCATGGATCTTTTGAAATGCTTTAATTGAATCATGGATCTTTTGAACCGCTTTAATTGAATCATGGCTCTTTTGAACTGCTTTAATTAAATCATGGATCTTTTGAACTGCTTTAATTGAATCATGGATCTTTTGAACTGCTTTAATTGAATCATGGATCTTTTGAACTGCTTTAATTAAATCATGGATCTTTTAAACTGCTTTAATTGAATCATATATCTTTTGAAATGCTTTAATTGAATCATGGATCTTTTGAACTGCTTTAATTAAATCATGGATCTTTTGAACTGCTTTAATTGAATCATATATCTTTTGAACTGATTTAATTGAATCATGGATCTTTTGAACTGCTTTAATTGAATCATGGATCTTTTGAACTGCTTTAATTGATTCATGGATGTTTTGAACTGCTTAAATTGAATCATGGCTCTTTTGAACTGCTTTAAATGAATCATGGATCTTTTGAACTGCCTTTAATTGAATCATGGATCTTTTGAAATGCTTTAATTGAATCATGGATCTTTTGAACTACTTTAATTGAATCCTGGATTTTTTGAACTGCTTTAATTGAATCATGGCTCTTTTAAACTGCTTTAATTGAATCATGGATCTTTTGAACTGCTTTAATTGAATCATGGATATTTTGAACTGATTGAATTGAATCATGGATTTTTTAAACTGCTTTAATTGAATCATGGATCTTTTGAACTGATTGAATTGAATCATGGATTTTTTAAACTGTTTTAATTGAATCATGGATCTTTTGAACTGATTGAATTGAATCGTGGATCTTTTGAACTGTTTGAATTGAATCATGGATTTTTTGAACTGCTTTAATTGAATCATTGAACAATTGATGGTTACAAATGGGTCTTGGGAAGTTTTAACTGAATTGCTTAAAACAAGTAAATTGTGTTGTTACTTAACCACACCCTCGGCCACTTATAGTTCTTATAAATCTTTTATCTGAAGGATGGTTTTCCCAAATATGATCATTTGCTGTTATTTTGCTTTTCCTCTGCTCATCGAATACACCTTTTTTATTTTACACGTAACATTTAAAGAAGATTTTGAGCTGAAACCACTGAAGATTGCAATGTGCTGAAACGTCTGCTGGCTCTTACTTATCAGATTGAACTCATTTGTACTTTGCACTATATTAACTTATAAAGTATGCGAAGGCTTTCTTGGTCTATATATTGGATTCAGTTTGCAGCTAGCCATCCATCCCTGTTTATTTTTTGAGCATTTCGTTGGCTTTACACACTTGTAGAACAAAAACATATAATAACACCCTCAAAGTAATACAACTGATCTAATATTTCAATAGTATCTGGCTGCAGACTTGCACATGCAAGCTTAGACATCAGTCTCAGACACATGCACTCAATGGGGTATATACACACAGACTTTTAATTTTCAGCCAGCCCAAGCGCTTCCAGTGAACTGTCGCACCATTACAAAATGGCCACATATAAGATCTGATTTCTTTAAAAAAAAAAAATCACTGATCTTCACTGCCTGATTGATATACCATGTAAAGTAGGTCTCAGACCAGACAAGAAGCACTGTGTTAAATGACATTTTAAATTCCATTTGGAAATTAGTTTTACCTCAGGCCATAGAGCTAGTGATGTCACTGTGAGGGATAGGGTTAGGGGCGCGGTTAGGTGTGCACATTAACCTTCTCTGATATTTAGACCTTCTGTTCTTCCATTGACACTGAATAGAAAGTTTGTTAAAAGTGATCAGGTCTTAAAATATAAGACCTGATATAGAATATAAAAATATTTGTGACATTTTATTTACATATCATTATGGAAGTGTATTTTAGGTGTATATTTATTAGTGCTGGGCCGTTATCGGCATTAACGTGCTGCGTTAACGCGAGACTCTTATCGCGCGATAAAAAAAAATATCGCCGTTAATCTATTCTCAAAGTTAGGTTAGGAGCTGGGTCTATTTTACCCAAGCTGTGATAACTTTCACCTATTAGCGCGGATGGATACCTGACCGGTGAGCCGTCTGCCCTTCTGAATCAAATCAGCAGGCTTGCTGACTCTAACTGCAGGTCGGCAGTTTCATTTTAACTCACGGATATTTCATTCATTCCTTCGTGACAAATTGGGGTATTAAACGCAAATACAGAGAGAATGTTATGGAATTTAATAACGCATGCCAAATGGTAAGAAAAAAAACTTCCGCATTTCGCGATGTGTGTGTGTGTATGTGTGTGTGTGTGCAGTCCTTTACTGACTGCCGCGTGTGGATCTTGTTTACTTCAATAATGCCACTAATATCTGCATACTCCACATCTTAATTCCATTTCTGTTTAGTTCAGTGATGACTTTAGATGGATTAAGGTAATAAAAAAATCGCTGTTTGGAGCTTATGTGGGCCTACAGTTCAACATTGATGTTTAACTGAATAAACAGTAAACACAAGTACATCTTATTGAACATCATTTATTTTCATCACCAATTATCATAGTAGAACAGTTTCTCAAGCAGTTTGTGATGCATTTTTGAAACAGGAGATGAGCCCCTAATAATATTTATCTAATATATATATTTTAAATGTTACTTATTCTTTCACAATTTTTGGCGGAAGTTCAAAATAAAGATTCCACAATAGAAACAATTTTGTTTCCATTAACAGTCTCACAACCAACAAAGAATATACTTTCGAAACATTCCTTGAATATTCAGAGGTGACATGTATAGCTTAATGGGAACGATAGCAAAATGTTTCTAAACGTTTTTTTTTTTTTTATCTGAGATAACATCAGTCTTGCTTTTTTAACCCTTCAGCTGATTTACGGGTTAAAAATGCCCTGGCTAGTGGTGTAACAGATCACAAATCTCACGGTTTGGATCACATTATAGTTTTGTAGTCTTAGATTGGACCATTTTTTGGATCAGCCAAAAATAAGACAAATGTAATTTATTTTCCAATTATTACAAAAACAGCACTGCAAGACACTTTTGGCTTGAACAGAACTTAGAACCTAGAGGTGTCAAAATTAATTGTTTCTTCGGTGCACCGCGATGCAGACGCGGACAATTCGGTATCGGTTCAGTAATAATCATAACCGGTTATTATGTACTGACGTCATTTATCTCACATGCGCTATGTAGCCGTAGCTTACTATGGCGAGGGAGGCGAGCGCGAGTATTTACAACGCTCTAACTACGTGAAAACTCTGAAACTGTGCACAATTTCACTGCGTGTGTGTTTGCATTTGTTTATACATTTAATACAAGAATTGCTGTGCTGTGAAGAAAATATAAAACTGTGTATGGAAAGAATCGTCAATGCACCGTGATGCACCGAGATATCGAATTGAACCGAATAGATGGCATGATAATCGTAACCGAACCGTGAGACCAGTGTAGGTTCACACCTCTATTAGAACCTGTAAGTTTATTCAAAATTAAATGAAGAAATAGCCTGTTGAATAAAAAGAAATTGTATATTAGTCAGTTCTGTGAAAATTTCACTGTTACTACTACTGTTGCTGATGACACTAAATGTATAAAGTGTATATTTTGTATAAAATGTATATTTAAATGTATATTTATTCTCATTTTCAATAAATGACTCAGTTATTCATTCATAAAACGTCATGTTTCGTTGCTAGATGTATGATTTTTGAAGAATTATTCAGTGGCATATTGCTAATGGCTGGTTGTCGCCACCTATTGGTTAAATAATGTAATTGCTGCCTACAACTTTCATTATTGAGTGTCAAGTTAAATGCATATGATGGTGATTTTCATCTTTACCATAAACATGAGTGGTTTTACCTAACCAGTTTAACTATAAACTGTTATTCCAGTACGTCTGTGTTATTTGACTGTTTGTAACTTCATAACTAACTCAAAAGACTATAGACTGAATCTTTTAGGAATAATAAACATATGCAAATCACCATCATTTATAGTTTATGTTGTGTGGGTGTTGAGATCCTGATCTTTTAATGATTAATCATGCAGCGTACACAGAATGCATTATTGCAGACTTAAGTAGTGACAGAAAACACCTTTAATAACCTTAGAAACCCACCACATCCTGAATAACCCACCACAACTTTTTCCGTCGTCAAATTTTGGCAGAGGCGATCTCTCTGTGATCAGTACAAATGTATGATTAATCTACAAGTTCAAACAAGTTATTAATCTGTGGGTCATGTGTGTTCCAAACTGTGGGATGTGATGCGTACGAATCACAGATCAACCGTGATCTGTTACAGCCCTGGCACATACAGTATATACAGAAGGTGATATCTATGAGTCTATTATGTCTATGTCTGTGTTCTATGAAGTGTATTTGTTGTCCTCGGCATACCTGCCAACATTTGGTTCGTAAATTCCGGGAGACCCCCCAGGGGGGTGGGGGGTGGATTACGTCATACGCTAATTTGCATATTACTGACGTCATCACGTTCTACCATATCGGTTTGTTTAACAGCCTATGGTAAATAAATGGGGTATTTTATAATCGCACTACGCTTTATGTAAGCTTGTCAATTTAACTAAATTTATTGCTGTTTGAATACAGTATATCATTATAGATGAGTAGGGAATTTGCAGTAATCTCTCAGACGTAATAAACTCAGACAAGTTCTGAAACTCTCACTTAAAACATCTCTGATTGTGCAGCAAGAATAAACGGTCAAATTAAATTGTTAAAATAAAGGAGAAGCAGATCGGGTTGACTGTACAAGGGAAATACCTTCAAACTGCCACCTGTTCTAAATCATTTGCCGTCGGTACGCAGAGAGGTGCTCTGCTCTCAGGCTGCAGGGGAGGGGCTGGCGGCATCACCCGCAGCTCGTTGAGAAGAGTAGGGACGGTACAGTAATGGACAAACGACAGTCTATAAAAATCACTAGTAACACACAAAAAAGTCACTAGATTTGTCGTTAGTCGCTTTTTTGAAAATTTGTCGCTAAGTTGGCAACACTGGTGCAAACTGAAGAGCGGGGAGCGGGAGGAGTGAGAGGTTTGGGGAGATGGGGGGGCGCGCGAACGGAAGAGCACAAGCACCAAGTTTTAGCCCGGACTGTACCAAAATACTGAGGTGCGGGGGAATTCCGGGAGTTTACCGGGAGACAGAACAATATGGGAGACGGGTCTGAAATACGGGAGACTCCCGGGAAAAATGGGAGTGTTGGCAGGTATGGTCCTCGGATGGTTGGCATCATCTCTTCACATCAAGTGCTGTTCAGGTCCTAATTTATTAGATCAGGTGTGTTTGATCATGGTTTGAGCTGAACTCTGCGGGAAGGTAGACCTCCAGGATCAGGGCTGAGCACCCCTGGTTTAAAAGTATCCGGATCATTTTTTGATCAGTTTATTTCCTAAGTACAGTCCGGCTGCTCCAGCTATGAACAGACCCCCTCCGGCCAGCAGTATCGCTGGGGCGAGCACCAGCTCCGTCACACCCAGCACCACACCTCCGGTCACCATCGCCGCTGCTCCCACCGGCCCCACTCCCAATGCTACTTTATGCAGCGTTTCCTTGACTTTCTCCAAATACACATCTCTCTCTATTATTTTCTGAAACCTCTCATTCGTGTAGTACTGCCATCTGTTTCCCTCTGCCGTCTTCTCGATCTTCTCCAGGAGTACGCTGACCTGAGTACAGTTCTCAGAGTCTTGATTATTAAACGAGTGATATCTGCTACTAAAACTCTCTGCAAACTCATGAAAATCAGGACTGTCTTCATTATTTTTGTCGATCAATTTCTCCAAATCCACATGAGTGAACAGAATGATGGAGTAATGTGCAGCATCTTCTCCGATGTTCTCCTGAAACCAGTTCATGATGTTTTTTTCCTCCTCTATGAATCTTGAATTGACTTTGATGACCAGCAGGAACACATGAGGACCTGGAGCTGACATGATGACCAACTTCTGGATTTCCTTCTTTGTCGTCTTCTGAGACGCATTGGTCAGTCCTGGAGTGTCGATAATGGTGATGCTCTTTCCACACACGTGCGCTTCACGGAGCTCGCAGGTTTCTGTGTTTGGGTGATTTTTCCGCTCAAAACGCTCCTGATTTACAATGGTTTCCAGAACACTGGTCTTTCCTGATCCAGTTTTACCCAGCAGCACGATCCTTGGTTTTCCGGACCCTACAAATAAAATGTAAAAACAAATCAAAGATGTTTTAATGCAGATGTTAAAAATAAGTACACTATCTGACAAAAGTCTTGTCATTGATCACAGTTGTAAGAGCAACAAATAAAAAAGTGGCAGAAAGTGGATTTTTCTGAAGAATCATCTGTTGAACTGCATCTCAATCATCACAAATACTACAGAAGACCTTCTGGAACCCGCATGGAGCCAAGATTCTCACAGAAATCAGTCGAGTGCGGTGAAGGAAATATCATGGTTTGGGGTTACAATCAGAATGGGATGTGCAAGAGATCTGCAGAGTGGATGATCAACATCAACAGCCTGAGAGGTATCAAGACATTTGTGCTGCCCATTACATTACAAACCACAGGAGAGGACAAATTCTCCAGCAGGACAGCGCTCCTTCTCATACTTCAGCCTCCACATCAAAGCTCCTGAAAGCAAAGAAGGTCAAGGTGCTTCAGGATTGGCCAGCCCAGTCACCAGACATGAAAAATATCGAGCATGTCTGAGGTAAGATGGAGGAGGCATTGAATATGAATCTAAAGAATCTTGATGAAGTCTGGGAGTCCTGCAAGAACGCTTTCTTTGCCATTCCAGATGACTTTATTAATGCGTGATTTGAGTCATTGCAGAGATGTATGGATGCAGTCCTCCAAGCTCATGATGGAGTCAGACACAATATTCATTCTGTTTCCACTGCAGCATGACTTTATATTCTATACTGGACATTATTTATGTTCAGTGACAGGACTTTTGTCTTAGCAAAGTCAGACCTTACTGTCCTAATTAAATCATTCAAAATCAAGGCATGATCATATTTGTGGTCGAATAAGCGTCATCTAGAGGCCTTTGCCTTTCATATTAGCCAATTCTGATTCCAAATGACCAACTAGAAGTCAAGTTATTATTTGTTGTTCCTAAAACTTGCAAAGGTGACAAGACTTCTGTCAGGTAGTGTACGTTAAATAGAGAAGATCTTAATACATAATTCAGATGGAACAACCCTGGTTTTACATACAACCTCATCATTTATTAATGATGAAACATTTTATTAATAGTTTCTTTGGATGTTTGTTGTAAAGCGACCTTGGGTGTCTAGAAAACCATTAACTCAATAACCTAATTGTATGTTGAATGACTTTTCTAAAGTTACCCGGAAACTTACCTGGTTACCTACTATTTCTAAAAAGGTAATAAAAGTACAGATATGTGCTAATGCTAATGGCTAATTTGTTGCAGATTTGGATATGAATTTGGTTAGAACTACAAATTTAGGTATAAAGTGTTAAACTACAAACATGGCGGACAAGCAGCAGTGATGGCTAAGTGGAGAGGCTTAGGAAAATATGCTTCTTAATTCATATCTAACCTAGTTGAAAATATTTCTGCATTATTTCATCTGCAACCACATTGTGAACTTGTATAAATACTCTATTCAGAGGTATTTAACCTCTGAACGCCTAAACACCTTAGGACAGGGCTTCTCAAACTTGGTCCTAGAGGTCCATTGTCCAACTTGCTTCAACACAATGGCTGTTTCTCAATATGTGTTCTTCAGTGGTCTTGCGTCCTCGTGTAACATCATCATCAGCTGCCAAAGTTCAGTTCCAATACTCAAGATGGCAAGTACAGAGGACGCGTGAAACTTCCCGGATGTGTTCTTGATATAGAGGACGCACCGATGCAGACTTGAGCAGCGATCTCGCTCTAGAAGTCCCAGAAGTCATTGCGACTGAAGGTGGGAAGCGCAGCATTTTATTTAGATTTATTATTAAAGTTCACAGATATCACTTATTTACCTCAGGAGCTTCCCTAAATGAAACAGTGAAAATAAACATTACCATGGACATCTTAATAAAGGAATAAACACATTAAGAGTGTTTGTTTGCTGAAATTCGTATTAAAATCTGTTTTATTTATATTGTGCAACGTATATTGATAGTGTTTTTATGCAGAGTATATATTTTGAAAACGGGGAAAAACAATAAATCGTTGTATGGCTGCTGTAATGTTTAAATAATTTTTTCATTTCAAGCGCGTGAAGGTCACGTGACTATCAGGAAGAACACAGCATCTCATTCCTCACAGGACGCATTCCCTGTTCTCGTGGTCTCCCGAGTTCGTTCTTCCGAGGACACCTGGCAAGACCTCTCTCCACAAGAACGCAAGTCCGTTCTCTGCATTCTTGGAATTGAGAAACAGCCTACATTTCTAGAAAGCCTAGTAAGTGCTTGATTAGCTAGCCCAGTTGTGTCTGATTGGGGTTGGAGCTAAAATCTGCAAGACACCTGACCTCCAGGACCGAGATTGAGAACCCCTGTCTTAGGAGTTTTCTCCGTACAAAAAAACCCCACAAAAGGCAGATTAGCCTCCCGGTGCTTCTTTTATATGGCCAAAAATTAAATATTAAAGAAGTGTGGATAATGTGTTGGGCAACATAACACTCCATTAATGAGGAGGTAGTATCTCAAAGCTTGCACACTTTTGTTCTCAAAAGAATGGGCTTTTTCTTTACAGAAACTTCATGATGATGAGATTGCATGTAGATTGCATGGTTAACATACTTCTGAATACACTGTTCTGCATTTATATGCTGCGTATAAGCCATGGAAAAAAAAAAAAATTCAGAAATAACAAATAATTGTGTATTTATTCCACTGGACTGACTGCGATGGCTAAATTGACTCTTTGATTAGATTACATGAGCTGGACTCACTGGTCAGATGTGTTAGAAACACAGCACGTTAAGGACACCTCCTGGTTATAAGGCGGTAATGCAAAAAGAAAAGCTTAAACGAGAAGTAAACAGATTGTTATTGTTTGCTGGTGTAAACAAATATAATTATCATTATATGTACGTTTATATTTACCATCCTTAGTGTGAACGACTCTTTAGAAAGCTGTAGAAAGCTGAAAGCTTTCTAGAAACATCCTTGCAGGTGTGTTGAGGCAAGTTGTAGCTAAAATCTGCAACCTCCAGGACTAAGATTGAGAACCGCTGCTTTGGGAGATTTCTCCATATAAAAGACCCACAAAAGGCAGATTAGCCTCCCGGTGCTTCTTTAATATGGTCAAAACTTTAATATAAAAGTAGTGTGGATGATGTGTTGGGATGATTGACAGGGCTTGTAACTAAGCAACATAACACTCCATTAATGAGGAGGTAGTATGTCTCAAAGCTTGCACTCTTCACAATATAATGTGCTTTTTCTTCACGAAAAGACTACGTATTTGTAGCACATAGTATAAGTAGGCGAATTAAAATGCAGCAAAACCCACTTACAAAACTGTTCTCTGTTGAGTATCTTCCTCTGCGCTTCCTGAAACATCTCATCTGTATAATGCTGACCTCCGTTTTCCTCCACCAACTTCTCAATCTTCTCCAGCAGTTTGTTGACCTGTGTTCGATCACTCGTGTCTTCATTACGGAGCGAGTGAAATCTGCCTCCACACTCGTCAACAAGAGCCTGGAGTTCGTCACTTTCTCTAATATACGCAGCTAATGTTTTCCTCTTGAGCTGATCGGCGTGAGTGAACAAAACAATGGTGTGGCGAGGAGCTTTTTCTCCAAAGTTCTCCTGAATCCACTTCACCGTGCTCTTCTCTTCATCCGTGAATCTCACGCCCAGTCTGACCACCAGCAGAAACACATGTGGACCCGGGAGACACTTATAGACGCACTTCACGATTTCATCCTTCATCTTCTGTTTGCTCATTGTCGTATCGAACAGACCCGGAGTGTCGACGACTGAGATGATCCGCTCTCCAATCTCCAGCTTTCCACTCTCGCAGGTTTTGGTCACTGAAACGGCTGAGAAGTTCTCCTTAAAATATTTGTTTTCCAGTATAGTGTTTCCCGTTGAGCTCTTTCCCGATCCAGTTTTACCCAGAAGAACGATCCGCACATCAGGCGAATTCAATCCTTGAACAGAGAATGTAAATAGAGTTAGCTTAAAGGGGGAATCCACTAAAGAGCAGTTTCCCAAACTATATAGAGGTCACAGTTTTTCCTATAATAGGGGTGCTCAAACTCTGGAGGGCTGGTGTCCTGCAAAGTTTAGTTCCAACCCCAATCAGATACGCCTGAGCTAGCAAATCAAGCTCTCACTAGGCTTTCTAGAAACATCCATGCAGGTGTGTAGAGGCAAGTTGCAGCTAAAATCTGCAGGACTTCGGCCCTTCAGGACTGAGTTTGGGCACCCCGTGCTATATTTTTTTCTTCTAGCGAAAGTCTTTGTTTTTTTGGCTAGAATAAAAGCAGTTTTTAAAGCCATTTTTAGGTCAATATTATTAGCCCCCTTAAGCAATATTTGTTTTGGATTGTCGACAAAACAAACAACTGTTACACAATGACTTGCCTAATTACCCTAACTTTACCCTAATTAACCTAGTTAAGCCTTTAAATGTCACTTTAAGCTGAATACTAGTGTCTTAAAGAATATCTAGTCTAATATTATTTACTGTCATCATGGCAAAGATAAAATAAATCAGTTATTAGAAATGAGTTATTTAAACTATTATGATTAGAAATGTGTTGTGTATTTCTGTTAGTCAGAAATATAGGAGAGGGCTAATAATTCAGGAGGGCTAATAATTCTAGCTTCGACTGTATATATATGTCCACATGAAAAGCGAAAACGCACTGGAATGCACTGTCGAATGCTGAACCAACAGGTGGCAATAAGTCTTTTTTTGCTGATTTCACACCAAATGCGTAATTATTTTCATGAGTAAGTTACATATAACGTGGAAGCAAACACACAAAGAGAAGCAATTTACCACCGTGCTGTAATTCGCCTTAATTGTGTCTACCTCAATTGGTGTAAACCAAAAACTATAGAATACACAAGACAAGTCGCTCATATAGTTTTGAATGGGAAAAGATTTAACGGTCAATATGGCGAATGAAACCCCGTCTACTAGTACAGGAGCTACTTGTTGATCACTATAGACTGACATTCCTCCGGGGGAGAAACTCGAACCAGATGTGTGCTTTTTTATGACAGTTTGGGGGTCAACAAACATGCTGTCATCTCAGCGAATACTTGCTTCACAGAAATGGGAAATAAATACAAATAAAGCTTGAAAGCTTTACTTTTACATGAACCAAGCGCACTTGAAAAACAAAAGTTTTGTAATCTGTATGAAACAATCATGAGGTACAGCCTGTGCTGTCAAAACCACATCACATGACAGCGACTACTCAAATGCCCCACTAACTTCCTTTCGAGTGCACATGTGCATTAGCTTGGGCAACCTGAAAATATGCCGATTTTGTTTGATTTGGACGTTTATAAATGAAACTTATGAGACCACTGTTGTTAAAAATTATTGGTGATATGTAATGTAATCGTAAGCTTGGCAAACAATTTTTTTTGTGTAATAAGTTTTCCCATTCAGACAGAATGTCCGAGCATACTGCCCAGGAGGCATTTTAAAGATAGCCGCAGTGTGAAATGACTAGCCTTAAAGGAAATTTGTTGTGAACCCAGTCAGGTTGGCCAATCAGAAAGGAGAAATCAGTGTACACACTGATGTCATAAGGGCCAAAACTCTGGTTTTAGTGGCCACACCATCCAGAAAACTGTTTCCATAAAGTTTCTTTTCAGTTAATGCAGCGTTTGTGTGGATGAACGGCTAATCTGTGTAGAAATATTGTTTTTTCTATTTTTGAAAATATCTGTGTTCATGTGGACAGGGTCTTTAATAGGTGGTTTTTTTCATATTTAATCCATTCAGATGATCTCCGGGTCTGGCGGGAGCACTTTTAACTTCGCTTAGCTTAGCATAGACCATTGAATTGGATTAGACTCTTAGCATCTTTCTCAAAAATGACCAGAGAGTTTAGTTAATTTTTCTATTTAAAGCTTGACTCTTCTCTAGTTACGTTTTGTCTTGTACTAAGACTGACATAGCATTGTATTTTAATATATTATCAGAATGAAAGTATAGTGCCTAGCCATTTTGTCCTAGAAATTAACAACTTTTCTTTTTTTTTTTGTCTGTCTTCGTACACGATGAAAGAAACTTGGTCATTTTTGAGCGAGATGCTCTAGTCCGATTCAATGATATATGCTAAGTTAAGCTATAAGTACTCCCCTCAGACCGGGAGATCAGCTAAATGGATTCAAAACATGGTAAAACTGTTTAAATCTAGACGAGCTGTAAAATTAGCCTATTTGCAAAAACAAGTGGAGTGTTCTTTTAACAAATCAATGAGTCGGTGAGTTTGTGAGATTATTTAAAATTTGTACTTGTGGTGTCGTCCTCTGTTGTTTTCTCTGTCCTCCCATGAGCCTCTGCTTTCTGGTGTATGCGAGAGAGTTTCAGTGATGTTTCTTTTATTTGCTTTAATGCAGCAGATGGTTTTCCCTCTGAAATCACAAGTCATTCGACATGTCACAAACAATTCATAACTTTTTTATAATGATATTGAGAATTTCAAATATGACTTGGATACACTTTAAGAAATAAAGGTATAAAAAGGTACCACATTGGGCTAATTATTTTCATGAAGGTATAAAAGTTGTTTTCACTTTCAGTATCTGTATGTGCATCCATGCTAGCGATAGTGCATATATTGCATGGTTAATGTACTTCTGAATACACTGTTTTGCCAATATATGCTGTGTAAAAACCATGGTAAAAATGATAATTGTTAATAAATAATACATGAATAACAACTAATTATGTTTTTTTTTTCACTGGACTGACTGCGATGGCTAAATTGATTGTCTGATTAGATTACACGAGCTGGATTCACTGGTCAGATGTGCTAGAAGTGCAGCACGCTGAGGACACCTGCTGGTTAAAAGGCAGAAATCCAAAAAGATAAGCATAAACAAGAAGTAAACAGATTGTTATTATTTGCTGCTGTGAACACAAATATAATTATCATTATATGTACGTTTATATTTACCATCCTTAGTGTTAACGACTCTTTAGAAAGCTGTAAATTTGCAATATTTTGACTGAATTTAATAGTCTTCTGCTTTGCATATTTATTACTTTTGGCAGTCTTTACTACTGTAAATGTTTGTTTTTCTAGTTTGACTGATTAGTTCAGCCCAAAACAACAATAATTGAGCTTTTTTTATCAGCAATAATTAGCGAAATACTCATTTTTTTCAGTTTATTGGTATTGATAACGTTCTGCTCTTAAATATGGCTGACTAATGATGAATATAAAAGACACACTCTATGATATGTATCTTTAGGGTACAATATGGATCATTTGTGTGCTTATGCATCTCTAAGGTACTTAAATAGACCTTCTGAAAAGCTACCATCACTTGCATAGAGCTAGGCCTGTAAACAATATTATATCGAATCACGATAAAATTTATTTCAACAACAATAAGCTCTGGATTTTTTACTCTACATTGATCTAAGAGCCAATCACACAGCAGAAATGTGCAACGATAGGAATCCAAAAGTGTGTTGATATTAGAGATCGTCCACTGAAAATTTATAAGCCGAATATGTTATGCCATTTAATGGACCCTCTAATCTTTGTGGCTTCAGTCATTTTTAGGATACTCTTTTAAATCTAGAAGCATTAACATTATATGCATTAACCTACATCATTCAATATGGAAAATAATTATCAAGATTGCATTTTTGCCATATTGCCCAACCCGTTTTTGACGTTAAACCGAGGTCCTGACTCTTAGTGATCATTAAAAATCCCAGGATGTCCTTCGAAAAGAGTAGGGGCTTAACCCCAGCATCCTTGCCAAATTTGCCTACTGGCCTCTGCCCATCATGGCCTCCTAACCATCCTCATATCATAATTGGCTTCATCAATCTGTCTCCTCTCCACCAATCAGCTGGTGTGTGGTGTGCAATGTGTGGTCTGGCGCAATATGGCTGCCGTCGTGTCATCCAGGTGGATGCTGCACACTAGAGGTAGATGAGGACATTCCCAAACAAAATGTGTAAAGCGCTTTGAGTGTCCAGAAAATATAAATGTAAGAAATGATTATTAATTATTATTATTATTATTATTGTTATTATTATTAACTCTACACTGACATCTTTTATACCTTTATTTCTTAGACTGAAGAGTTTATTCACACATGTTGGGTTTTCATGTTTTATGAGGACTCTGTTTAGACTTACCCCCGGTTTCACAAACAAGGTTTAAGGCTAGTCAAGATTAAATTGCTTGTTTGAGCTGTCTCAACTCAAACTAACTTGCAGTTAGATGTCTCAAAAATACATCAGTGTCATTTTTTTTCTCCAGGTGCACACCAGTAATATATTTTTTCTAAGACCATTTTTATAAATGTGGCTTAAATAGCCTAATTTAACTAAGGCCTAGTCCTGGCTTAATCTAGGCCCTGTTTGTGAAACTGGGCCCTAGTGTTTTAAAAAGTCTAAGCTGTTCATTTATTTTCATGTGCGTACTTGTCTGCAGAGGAGTGCGTGGGTGTGTTTTTTTTTATCCTAAAAAAATAGAAACTTTTTGTTTACAGTCTTTAATTCCTACTGGAAAAGCCAGTTTAAAAGTTTCTGTTGCACAACTGGGGAAAACGTTAAATGCATCAAGTTCTTTGTTTTGTTACAGCAGATTACAATTAAATTAGTCTAAAATTGCATCAATAAAATGTAATCATGTGAAACCAGCCACCTAAATAACACAGAAATAAAGACTCTTTCACAGCCATATACTGTAAACATGTACATAGAAATGGCTGGAAACACTCAGTTCTGTCTTACCTGCTGAATGAATGTCATCTTCTTTTGAAATCAGACGTACTACAAGAAAACAAATGTGGTATTTTATAGATACTATAAATTAAATGTATCTCGACAGCTTATTTCTACATTTTACTGTTAAAAATATCACGTCAACATGCTTTATCTTAATTTCAACTTATTGAACAATGTATCATGATTCAACTTAATTTTTTAAGTTACACAGACTGTTTGGTTACACTTTATTTTGATGGTCTGTTTGTTGAATTTAAGTAACATTGCATCTACATGCCAATTAATTCTCATTAGATTATAAGTAGACTGTTGGGGTTGGGGTCAGTGTAAGTTGACATGTACTTGCAATGTTTCTTATAGTCAGTTAAATGTCTGTTTAGCAGCAGTATCACCGGATATTAGGCAGACAGTCTACTAATACTCAAATGGACCATCAAAATAAAGTGTTACCGACTGTTTAGATCAGTTTCGTTGAAGTTAAATTGACTCATGTTAATTTGATAACTTTTAATATTTAATGTAATTTTCAGTGTATAAAGCTGCAGATGTACTCACCTTTTTCACTCATCTTGCTTCCGTTTGGTTTATTAAATATAACTCAATCTCGTATTATCATCATGCACGCAGTGAAATAGAAAAACAGTTTCGCTCATGCTGAAATGCTGACTTTATATGCTGTGTGTGTGCGTGTGTGTATGCAAACAGACAGCTCAACCAATCAAAACTTTACATGAAGAAAAAAGTCATTTTACATGTTTATCTGCTGCTGAGGCAAGATAACAGATGCTGTGATATATGAGATGTTAAATATGACTATTTCCATGTTAGTTTTGTACTAATGTATGGTGACAACTATTTTCTTGTAGGAATGTGCATAAATGGTTTGGTTTCATTTTCACTTCGTTAACAATGCAAAAATAATACAAACAGATGATATCAGGGGATATTGTAGTATCCTTCTATTAGGAAAATAACTCTGATGATGATGTTAATAATAAATTAATAATGATTGCAACTGTCTTTTCGTACAGCAATTGTTTTCAAAAACTGTAATCTGTTTTACCTCCGCTATGTAAAGTAAGGGATAATGTACATCCAGCTGGTTGTTTTTGCAGAATATCATCTTTTGTATAAGACTGAAGGGTGTATTCAATTCATCTTTATTTCTCTAGCGCTTTTACAATGTAGATTGTGTCAAAGCAGCTTAACACAGAAGTTTTAGTAGATTGAAACGGTGTCAGTTCAGTTTCAGAGTTAAAGTTTAGTTCAGTGTGGTTTCATTTTCACTGCTGAAAGTCCAAACACTGAAGAGCAAATCTATCGATGCGCAGCTCCACAAGTCTCAAACCAAGTAAGCCAGTGGCGACAGTGGAGGAACAAACTTCACCAATTGACCAGGGAAAAAAAAAAAACTAGTGAGAAACCAGGCTCAGTTTATTCTGTGATAACCACCGGCGGAATGTTCTTTATCCTGATTATTACATGACTACTGACCACAAAACTAACCTACTAGACACTAATATTGATCTGAACTGTAATTATTTATCAGCTCTTTAATTAACGGTGCTGCATGTAAGTTTCTGACTCTTCTAAAGCATCAAAACACCATAATGTGTGTGCAGATATTTAAGAAACATGCTAAGTGAACATACTTGTTTATCTGAAAAACAATTATAAAGTCAGATATTCTGTTTTGAAAATGTGTTTTCTGTGCCAGAACAGATGTCTTTGTTTTGTTTTTTTTAACCCACCCAATGCCACTTTAGCCAATTACAGTTCAGCACCCCGGGTTGCCTTGGTGGAAAACCGCATGTTTTATTCATTCATTCATTCATTCAGAAAGGCTCTGAAAGCATGCGTCCGTGACCGAAATGTGACCTCCGGTGGACAGTAGCAGACTCCAAAATGAGACGCAAATTCAGAGTTCTAAGGTTATTAATTCGCAAATGATATAAATATTATGAGCGTAAACATTAGGTGAGCAGGTTACATTGTAACCGTGTGTCCTAACAACACGCTTCATGACGAGATACGCAGTGATGAGCAGTTTGGCTGTTTGCACCAGACGAAACACGACAGAAATGTAAATACAGCCATTCAGAAGCACAGAATATGCACTTACTCATTCTAAAGTTCACTTTCAAATGCTTTATTTTTTTTTTTCCAGATCTGAGGTGAGCTGCTGCTGCTGCTTGCAGTAGTATGGCAATAAATGTCATGTAAAAAGGCATTCAAACACACATTATTAGCATTTAACACTGAATAAAGCACATGAGCTGTACCTGAGCTGAGCTAATCATTGTAATCCTGTTGTTCTGCTGTGAGAAATAGAAGCTGTTTCTAATATATCAATATGTTTCCATCCACCTGTTTTTATGCGCATTTTGGATATGTGCATTAAAAAAACGGCAGGTTGCGTATAAATTTTGAAAATGCGCATAAAAAACATGCACATAACTGAGTAGGATAAACTTTTTATTCGATAAGAAAATATGCGCATAAACTACGATGAAAACACTTAACGCACAAATTCCAGCGTGCGCATTAAAAAAAAAAGGTCATGTGATTTTGTTATAAGAGATCATGTGATGATAAAAATGTGTGTAAATAGACAAACCAGCAGGCGGAGCACACTGCAAAACATCTAAATTGTTGTTTTGGTCATTCTAAAATGCCTTACCATTTAAGTATTAGTGTTATTATATTATTTATGACCTCCAGAATCAGGAGCGTCTGTGCTCCACGTCTGACACCTTCAAACGCCACTGCTCGTTCACTTCGTTTCAGGATTGCCTTCTGAGGCGCAAGTCATTTATTAGATGAAGAAAAGATTGACGCAGCTTCTCCTACTGAAGCAAATTCAGTTTTTACTGTTGATATTTAGCGCCAGTTAATCAGGAAGTGACAATTTTGTTCTCTTTGACTCG
Source organism: Danio kyathit (assembly GCA_903798195.1). Lineage (NCBI taxonomy): Eukaryota > Metazoa > Chordata > Actinopteri > Cypriniformes > Danionidae > Danio > Danio kyathit. Next base: position 74,216,485 of record LR812519.1, read on the forward strand.
TTGGATGGAAACGCAGCTTTATTCGCACGTCTTTTATGCGATGATCCAGTTTTGCGCATAAAGTTCATTTGCATTTTTGGATGGAAACATAGCTAATTTGACACATTGGTTAAGACAAAAACTCCTTTTAATATGGAGAATATTCCTTCTATCAAGTGCCATTGCTTTAATTTAGATCACGGCTTAAATCACTTTCTCCTGTCCTCAATCTGGCAACCCGCGCTTGTGTTTGTTTTGATCCAGGAATGTAATAACTAGTTCAACCACTTGGTGTCAAACTTACATACTGCGTAAAATAATGAAATTTGCCCTGCGCGCTCGCGGTTTTTAAGGAAACTTTTTGGTGCGTTAATCAAGTCAATATATTGTTCAAGAAGGTAATGATTCGCACTCATCAAGTAATTGCTTCGTGTAGTTTTTATTTTTACATTCTACGGGTGACTCAAAAAACACACACGTTTCAGCACAATGCCTTCCTCGGTGTGTAACACAATCTAGCCACCCAATATATATATATACTTTCACCTTCAAAAGACATAATTTCACAGGTAAACAGCATATTTACATCAATACAATGAAATTTCGACAGTTCAAAATATTAAAAAATACATTTGTTATATTGTATCAATTATTTAGATGGCTGTTTGATGATTATCAATAGTCCCTTTTTGATGTCTTTTATAGGTGAAAGTATATATATATATATATATATATATATATATATATATATATATATATATATATATATATATATATATATATATATATATTGTGTGGCTAGTTAAGCGTGTTAAGGTGAAGGAAAGATTGTCTTTAATCACTGAATGATTGTCGTATTTACGATGTATTGATATAGGCCTATATTTTACATATGATGATAATTGATGTATTGTTTCTTTGTGCAATAATGCTTTTGAATATGAAGGTAAATAGTCCTTGTGTGATTGGTTATGGAATGTTAAAATGAGGATGAGATTTTTTTGGAGTGGTCGTCTAATGACGCAATGTGATTGACTGTGGGATAAAAGGGTGGAGTAAGGGGATTGTGTTACACACTGAGGAAGGCATTGTGCCGAAACGTTTGTGTTTTTTGAGTCACCCGTAGAATGTAAAAATAAAAACTACACGAAGCAATTACTTGATGAGTGCGAATCATTACCTTCTTGAACAAACTTACATACTGCACCTTTAAATGTAAAGCTTGCTAAAACAAAAACAAACCATACAAGACTAACTTTATTTATTTATTTAACTATTTATTTATTTATTAAGTTGCAATATGGCACCAAACTATCATGTGTGTGTATATATACGAATTATCAGGTCTATTTATAATAAAATTAAATTATACAATGAAAACATGTGAATTTTTTTGTTGTTGTTGTTTGTTGCTTTTCTTTTTTTTTTGCATTCTTGTCAACATGCAGTAACACGTCAGGAGTTTTGGGATGCATTATATAACAAGATATGAACACAGTAGATTTTTTTTTTTTATCTGTTGTAAATCTGAAAAATGCAAGCCAATGAGTGACGTTTGTTTGCATGTTTCTCATATTTGAATAAAACTTGTGTTACTCTTTTCTTTTCTCAGAGATGTTGTGCTAATGCATTAACAAGAAATGTGAAAATTGTATTTGACAAAGTGAAGCTAAAAGATGATCTGGGCTGGCAGAAAGACCAGATTTATTAGTTTAACAACTGTAGTTGATCCAAAGTGCTTTACTATAATAAAAAATAAATAAACTAGAATTAAAAATAGAAGAAAAATAGATTAATAAACACTAAAGTACAGTTATTTCAAAATAACCGGCCTGATTTACAGTACAGTCATCATGTGGTGCGTGTACTGTATGTGCGTGTGTGGTCTGATGTCTTGACTGGAACAGAGAGACTTCATGCAGGTTTAGACACGACTGCTAAACTCTTTCAGTTCTGCAAACCAGCCACAGTGCTTTCATATGTGTTTTAATTTCTCAATCTGAGGGAGGAACAAGGAAGTGATTCATTTAATGTCTTTGTCATCATGCTCTCTCTGAAAGACGAAGAAAGATCCTTTACTTTAAAGTAAATACAAACAAAGTAAATTGCTGGGCTATTTCAATCCAAATATAGGTGCAGTAAATATGGGTTATAAATGTAGTAATATGTACATGTAGTAATTATTAACTCGTTTTGTCCATAATTCACCTTCATACAGGTTAAAATGCACAATATTTTTATTATATTGTACGTTAAAATATAGAATAGTATGTTAGAGTCATGAATGGTGACTATAGCTGAACATTTACAGTAAATCAGGCAAAAGGGGAAGTGTTAAAAGGGGAAGTACTGGAAGTTGCTCCACTTGATTTTAGTTCCTTTATAGACATTGATGAGGGATGAGTGCTGTTACGAGCATGTCAAGTCAAGACAAGCCAAGGCCAGTGAAGTGCGTGCTTGTCGGAGACTCGGCTGTGGGAAAAACATGCCTTCTGAAGAGATATATCTCCCAATGTTTTCCAGAGGAGTTCATCCCTACTGTTTTGGAAAATTATACAGCTGATGTGATGGTCGATGGGCATCCAGTGAAGCTGGAACTGTGGGATACAGGAGGGTTTGAGGAATATAACAGGCTTCGACCAATTTCCTACCCTCAGACGGACGTGCTTTTGATCTGTTTGTCTGTTCTGGATCCACTGTCGTTTGAGAATGTCGGCGAAATGTGGATTCCGGAGCTCAAACATTTCTGCCCGAAGAAGCCGATAATTCTAGTCGGGACTAAACTTGATCTGAAAGACGACAAGGAGACCGTTGAGAAGCTGAAAGAGAAGCAACAAACCCCTGTCGCCTTCAATCGAGGCCAGGCTAAAGCTGAAGAAATAGGAGTTGTGAAGTATCTCGAGTGCTCAGCATTAACAATGACGGGTGTTAATGCTGTGTTTGAGGAAGCCGTTCGTGCAGTTCTAGACCTGCCCGCAGTGAAGAAAAGAAAGACAGACGATGATTAAATGCCTGAAATGATTAAATGATCAGGTTTGGATGATGGCCTTTAAATATGTATATGTATTTTATAGGTATTATAAAATAATGTATAGCCAATGTGGTAGTTTGACTGTATTACCTCAGGTTTGCTTTATTTTCTAAATAAATTACATGGTCTGGATTGCATTATTCTGCTTATACTACTTATACTGTGCATTAATTTCTAATAATTCACCGATCCGGAGGTCATTATTGTGCTTCCCCTCTGGTCTCCGCTGTTGAGATGTTGTATTCGAGTTTATTTGTCAGGTTTTTGTCCTCAAACATCTCCTATGTGTAGCGCTAGTGTCTTCCACATCTCCTTCAAAGCCTTCTGTTGTGTTTTGATGAGATTTCTAACTGTTGTAGCTCATTCAGTGGAGTGATATTGAGCTGTAACGTGCTCGAAACCTGCCGGAACTACTTTGTCTGTGCATATCTGACAATAACCAAACACTTTAGAATGGCCATCAGCCAATCAGAATCAAGCATTCAACAGTGTAAGTGAATATAAATCAGTTTTCAAGTTGAATGTGTTATTTAAAAACAAGCACACTTGGTTTGTAATAGCACTGGTGCACACAGACATGCTGTATATTGGTTTTGAAACTGTCTAAAGGGATTTGTATTTAAAAGCGAAACACTTTTAACAGATTTCCATGCAGTTTGTCTTTTTCTTTCATGATAGATCTCTCTTAAAATCCTCAAAACCAGATTCTCTTGCATTCCCATGGCTTCTCTGTGATCTTTATTTCTGAGGTTTTGCTTTTGCTGGTTGGTTTGGTTGTTGGTTTTAAAGGGAAAATTCACCCCAAAATGAAAATTCACTCACTACAAGTTCTTTTTCCTCTTCAATACAAAAGAAGATATTTTGAAGAATGTTAGAAACCTGTAACCATTTACTTCCATAGTAAACTGTAAAAAAAAATCCGTAATTTTACTGTTTATTTCTGGCAGCAGGGGTGTCGGGGGAAAAAAAAAAAACATAAAATAACAGCCGTTAAATTACAGAAATTTACTGTAAAATAACAGAGGTTGAATTACAGAAATTTACCAGAAATTTAAATTTAAGGAAATTTCTGAAATTTATTGTGCATTATTTTACAGTAAATTTCTGTAATTTAGCAGCTGTTATTTTACGTTATTTTTTCCGACACCCCAGCTGCCAGAAATAAACCGTATAATTACAGATTTTTTTTTTTTACAGTGTAGGAAAAACATGTTTTCAACATTCTTCAAAATATCTTCCTTTGTTGCTTCTTCAGAAGAAAGAGGTTTGTGGCAAGTGAAGAGTGAGTAAATGATGACAGAATTTTCCTTTTTTTTTTTTGCTGACTATCTCTTTAAGTTGGGCGACACAGTGGTGCAGTGGGTAGCACTGTCGCCTCAAAGCCAGAAGGTCGCTGGTTCGAGTACGAGCTGGGTCAGTTGGCGTTTCTGTGTGGAGTTTGCATGTTCTCCCTGTGTGGGCGTGGGTTTCCTCCGGGTGCTCCGGTTTCCTCCACAGTCCAAACACATGCACTATAGGAGAATTGATTAACTAAATTGGCCGTAACGTATGTGTTGGTGTGAATGCAAGAGTGTATGGGTGTTGCGGCTGGAAGGGCATCCGCTGTGTAAAGCATATGCTGGATATGCTTGCCTGCATCCCTCTATTTTGTATATTTGGTAATTGTTTTATTGTTCTCATGTGTTGATGGATGAGATGACAACTGTGTCTGTATGTTTCTATGTTCTGAGCAGGAACCTGCTGAAAAACAGCATTTACGCTGAGTCAGGCCCGATTATCTTTTAATCTTTTCCTGTTTAAAAATTTTAAATAAATAAGTTGGCGGTTCATTCCACTGTGGTGACCCCTTATGAATACAGGGACTAAGCCGGAAAGAAAATGAATGAATGAATCCTTTAATAAATAATAAAAAAAAAAAAAACAATAATAATACTTTTTATAAATCTTATTAGTAAGTATTTGATTTGATCTATTAAGTACTAATCTCTGAGAATAATTCTCTATGAGACAAATATGCATTAGAGGAGTTTCAAGTTCACCACATAAAGTACACTTTATATGACAGTAAAGCTCATCATCGCCCTCTGCTGGCCTTCATTAACACACATGAGACTCTTAAAACAAATGCACTAAAGCACACTAATGTCTAAAACAGTGTCAACTGTGAACTGGTGTGTTTCGTTTTACCTGCTCTGCTTCAGCATCTTTTAAACTAACCTGATTTTGGATTTTCAGGAGATAAGTAAGCTTAAACATTTATCATTTAGCCGTTTCAATTTTACTTTCACTTTCACTTCCCATTACACTTTTAGTCAGGGACGGATTTGGGCGAAGCCCGCGGCCACCATAGACAAAATCCCACTCATAATAATAGATAACTCAAATTATTTCATTAAAATAACATGGATATCGTCTATAGATTAATGTTTGTACGTGAAACTCTCATAATCACGGAAATGTATCACGAGATTTTCCAAAAATAGCACTGAGGGACAAGGAGTGCTGCGGACTCTCGGACAGAGCTTGCATCAACTTCAAGTTTCAAACACGTCTTTTCAAGTAAGCATTTAATCCTAATACATATATTATTTTGATTCCTTGTTTGTTTATTGATATATAGACTCTTTCATTGTGGTGATGTCATTGACCCATGAACATTTCCTGCTTGTTGTCAAACTATTTCATAACCGTAACAAAGAGGCAATTCAATCATAAAATCATTTATTAAAATAATTGAACTTTTATTCATGCAAAATTACTTAACTCTGTACATTTTGTACATGGTATCTGGAAATTACTGAAAATGTGTCTCAATATACATGAAGGAGGTCCTGAATATCAATGGATACAAAGTCAGTGCTTTTAGCCTTTGGATGGCAGAATGCATTATTAAATCCACAGTTAGCATTATTTAATGCACCAAAGTAACGATGAACAACTGTATTTTTATTATCTAACATCAACAAAGATGAAAAAGACTCATTGCTCATGCATAATGGTAAATGGATTAACTAACGGACCAATATTTTACCCTAAACACTTAATATTTTAGATTTGTATGCAGTTTGTCTTTTCCTTCATGATAAATCTCATTCATAACCAGACTCTCTTGTATTTTCAGGAGTGAAGTGGTTACAAATGATTAGAAATTGAAAATCAAAGTTAATTTTTTTTTTTCTAAGTCTGTACACTTTCATTTTATGAACAAGAAAATAGAAAATAAATATCGTAAATTAATGGAATGTGATGCAACGATTTACATCTTTCCGATTGGCTACTTCTGCCTGTGGACTGTATATCTAATGAGGGGGAGGGGCTTACTGCTCAAACAATACACAGACTCTGACGTGAAGCAGCAGGAGCTCCGTGTTTCCTTTGTTTTTTAATAACATTATTGTCCCTCATCAGGTATGAAATGTTGAAATTGTTATCAAAATGTGTTGAATATACATTAGGGATATGAAAGCAACAAGTGTCATCTGTTAAATTAACTTGATAGTGTATATATATATATACACATACATACGCTCTGCACTGTAATTCCAACGTCAACAGTGATGATTTAAATGTCAACTGAAGAAACGGTCGAGTGATTGTATAATATATGTATCACAACCCATTCTCACCCCGAAGGCGTCAAAATCTGAAGCATGGTCAAGCACCTTGCGCGTCAGTATGAAGACGCTGAAAGCACCCCCTGGCGTCAGTATACCGACGCAAAAGGAATTCCATTGGTTTCAATGGGTTGCCCTGAGGCGTCAAATGGAGACGCTCAAAGACTAGTTTAATTACCAATTGATGTCAACGCAATTTTTTAAACCTGGTTTATGCCTATTATCGCAGTTTTCTTATTTAAAACTATGTGATTTTGGTTTTGTTTATGAAAAGCGTCTGTAAACAGGGTCGAGACAACTGTAAATAAGGATACACGCAGGTCAACGTTACTTCCATTCAACGGTGAGTTTAACATCGCTCAGCTATTGGTCAAACTGCTTCACCGGTGAGTTCACCGATGAGTTTGACTCCATGACACGTGCAACAATACGTGGTAGGTTAATGCTGCATAATGTATTTTTATTATTATAATTTGAGATTAGTTGGTGTTGATAAATATGTTATATGTCATATACTTTATATTGAATGAGTGAAATTATAGTCGATTGCCCAGTTTAGGGTAAATATGCCTAATAATATCATAAATAAAACTGATTAATTCATTTTTATTTGTATTTTTTTACTTCAAAAAATATTACATTCAAAGTACTAAGTTTAAAAAATATTTTAGCTGATCTTTTTATTATCAAATTATTCATTGAAGTTGGGGGTCATTGTATATCGCGCTCTATTTTTTTACAGTCTATGGTCGCGATCCCAAGGTTCATTGCGATCCCAAGGTTCACTGCGGTTTTCCACCCGGTAAGTAAGAAGTAAATAAATAAAGACGATTTGTTGATTCAGATTAGGGGTTTGCTTAGAACATTTATGAAATCAAGGTAGCTATCTCCTGATGCAGTACATGACTGCAGACTTGATATGAATAAAGCATGTACTGTAAACTAGCAACGTTAACTAATTACATCCAAGTTTATTTATTAAAAAATATATTTTTTTCCCACATTTAGTCATGCATAGCTCAGAACTATATAGTTATACATTTTAAGATGAGGAACAGTTACCAGATTGTTGCTTTCCACAACAGTAATCGTCCAAAATCTATATAAATGGTGCAGATAAATGAATATATGCAATAAAAATTACCTCTAATAATAAAATTGTATTCGTAACTGCATAAATATTAAAGCAAATCAAGAGTTTCTCAAAAGTTTAAAGGCTACATTGTAACTACAATTATTTCCCATGCCTTAAAAGAAACAAAAAAGGTAGACATAACAGAAATTCTGCATGTCTGAGCACATTTTATTCATTGTACAACACAAAACTAACCAAAAACTGCTTAATCTACCAAATATATATATATATATATATATATATATATATATATATATATATATATATATATATATATACAATTAAATTCAGAATTATTAGCCCACCTTTGATTTTTTTTTCTTTTTTAAATATTTCCCAAATGATGTTTAACAGAGCAAGGAAATTTTCACAGAATGTCTGATAATATTCTTTCTTCTGGAGAAAGTCTTATTTGTTTTATTTCGGCTAGAATAAAAGCAGTTTTAACTTTTTAAAACACATTTTAAGGTCAATATTATTAGCCCCTTTAAGCTATATATTTTTCTGATAGTTTACAGAACAAACCATTGTTATACAATAACTTGCCTAATTGCCCGAACCTGCCTAGTTAACCTAATTAACCTAGTTAAGCCTTTAAATGTCACTTTAAGCTGTATAGAAGTGTCTTGAAAAAATATATAGTCTAATATTATTTACTGTCATCATGACAAAGATAAAATACATCAGTTGATAGAGATGAGTTATTAAAACTATTTAAAACTATTATGTTTATATAATGTTAAATGTGCTGAAAAAAAATATTTTCTTTGTTAAACAGAAATTGGAGAAAAAAAATAAATGGGGGCTAATAATTCTGACTTCAACTGTGTGTGTGTGTATATATATTTTTTTTATATATTTTTTTTTCTTTGCTCTTTTCAGGTCCTTCAAATTACTTTAAAATTCCAATTTATTTTCTAACAAGCAAAAGCTAAAGTCACTTTTAGAACCCATGCCTATATTGTTAAATTGCACTTGTCCCTCTCTCTATCTCTGTTAACATATTTGTATTTGTTTGATTAATCCATGACCTTGTGTCTTTCAGTCTGTTTCTGCCTATCACTATGAGTGATACAGAACTCCATGAGCAACCTATGAATCTTGATACTCGAATTGATCATCAAGATCTCAAATATAAGCTCAAGTCTTGATGACAACTTGGTGATCTGCAGGAAGCACCACCAGTAAAGACACCTGAATCAAGGGTATGTTGGAGAAAGAGACAGACACATTGTGTAAGGAAGGCCAAGACCGATCTGGAATCAGTCAAGGGTTAGTTTTTCATTCCATGTATATTAAATATCTACAATGTTTAGACATATATGGTTGTATGAGATAAAATTTACATGTATTTATTTTTCCACTACTATTGTATTAACGGAAAGAGACACATTAGTTTTACTATTACTATTGTTTATTAAAAACATTATACTACAGTATAAGCTCACAAAAGATTGTGCCTTAACTGTTTAAAACAATTTGTTCTGGGTGTTGATAGTGGCCAACCTTTTTTTTCTTTATCAGAAAGTATTTTGTTTTGTCTGAATTGTATGACACCTTATAGACCATAAACTGATTGGACTGTCGACGTTGTTGTCCAGGAAATTAGAAGACTGCTTATGCTGCTTGTCTACTAGTCTTAGGATAAGTTGGAATTGTTATAAATGTTCATTTTCTGTTGCTTTTATCTGGTACAGATCATAGGAACTCTGATCTTCCCAACTGTGAGAGGGCCTTGCTCCAGTGACTGTTGGTGTGTATTTCATTGTTTCCATTAATCCCTGTATCTGTAGACCTAGGTGACAGTGGGCTAGAGTAAAAATTTGGTTTTATTTAAACTAAGGCATAATGATGGCCTTTTTATCTCCGATTTGGTCTTAAAGTATTAAAGTGATATATCCTAAAATATTTTTATATTCTTTCCATTGTAGGTGGAAAAGATGTTGGTATAATTATTTTTAATAGACTGCCAAGATCTCAGCAGACAGTTTTCTGAGATATTTTTGAGTGGGAGTCTGTGCGATACAAGGTGGATAGTATTTGCAAGGAAGAGCCCTTCATTTGTCCTTCCACACCAGATATACTGCCAATTTAAGTAGATGTGAACCATAAGCATTATCATTTCAAGAATGCACTAGGTACTTTAAACTGTATGTGTTGAAACTAAATTAACAAGAAAACACCTCTTTGATGTTCACCTAGTAAAATTAGATTATAATATATAAACTGTCATGTACTTGTTCTGTACTGTTTCTTTTTTTTTTTTTGCAAACACAGGCATTCTTTGAATGTGTATTTACAGCTAAGGATTAAGGATTAACAGGAATATTTGTGGACTACATTAACTAATGACACAACCTCCAAAGAGTTGCAAAAAGCTGTCCAAAGTTCCAGCACCCTCTTTAAGCCCTTAATTTTGGTGTTTCATGCCAAAGCACATTAATTTAAATGTGAGATAGGTGAACTACGTGATTATCTTAAACTGATGCCAAAACTTTGTTATTGGTTTACTTATTTGTTTGTTTGTTTGTTTGTTTGTTTGTATATGTTAACCAGGTGAAACGGAGTGAGGCATACCAGAATAAGTGTGGTTTAACTCTTGGGGAGGAGGTTGGAACAGTGCAATGTTTCCTCTCTAGGATTGCAGTGACCAGACATGCTACTGTAACTCTCATGGTCATGTGCTGGAATTAGCAGATGTTCAACAATTTGGCCATCCCGCTGACCTGTTGATATCAGAAGGTAACGACATCCAGTAGAATTTGTCTTAGATGTTCAGTAACCTATTTGAATAGTATTATGATTTTTCATTGCTTATCACTGTAGACCACAAAAGCTCTGCAAAGCAAGTTGCAAAACAGAATCCATGAAACTGGCAGTGACTGGAAACCAACTGGAAGACTGGGTCTGTGATGTAGAGGAGTGGGCAGACGGTGAGGGAGTTATTATTACTATTACATGTTGTCATGAATAATTGTAAGTTTTACTATTTTTTTTAATTTTTTCCACTAGCAGAAGCAAAGACAACAAAAAACAGCAATGATGTGGATGTCTTCGCCTTATGGCATGGTTTGTACACTAGACTTCTGCCAGTTTTGATTCTTTAAAAGTTGATGTATAATCCATATGATTGATACAACTTTCTTCTTATGAATGCATTTCAGACTCTATCGATCTAACAACGAGGAGAAGGGCGTTCAACATCATCATGCTAGTAAGGATTCTTTAGGAGAAGCAGAGGATTCTTGTGGCAGAGATGGCCAACCACTACAAATACCTTTCAACTCATCCTGGTTCCTTCAGAGAACTGTTCTGCTTGTTTGCCATTGAAAAGTATGTATTTATATTATTTGGCACTAACATAAGCATAAGGTTACCCAGTCCAAAGGATGTTAATAAATTTTAATGTTGTTGTGTTTTTCTTTTAAGATTCGACATGGGGCCTAAACGAAGAGGGGTTGAAAGGTCTGTGGATCATCATTCTCGGAAAGGAACAAAATAACTGAGAAAAAAACAACAATACGAGGGTGCTAGAGACCTGCAAGGTACCTGCAAGTTTTGGCTGGAGCAGAGAACATACATTTTTTTAAATAAAGCTCCAGCTGATGAGTATGACATTGACTACGGATTTTCTTTTAATGTAAAGAAAGAAGACAATGACCTTAACTCTGAATCTAAAGCATGTAATAAAATCTGATTTTGATCATAACCCAATTGTTGTCTCTTCTTCTCCAAATACATAGATATGTACAATATGTATGCATGCCTCTAAAATCAATTAGTGGTGTAAATTAAGAGCATTATTGTAACTGCTTACATGTATAGATTTGAGGTACTCTATATGAAAATAAAATAAATGCATTAACTGACATTAAAAGCTTTTAAAATATGAATTTTATGACAAAGAATGTGTATTGAATTTTTGCATATACTTGGCCAAAAAAATGTATATTATTATTATTATTATTATTATGGTCAACTGCTCAGATACCTCCAGTCAATATGTGGCTGAGACAGGTAACCAGACTTCTACCACATCAAAGATCTGATGTGTTCTGGCACATTTGGTCCTCCTTCTGGATTTTTCTTGAGGGTACTCAGTGACTATATGTCTTTCTAAATTTGTTTTATAATCTCCTTTCATTTTTGTTTTTGCTTTGAAGTATTTGTATGCATTTGTTAGAATGTCTAACAAAAACTGCTGTACGTGTTGTACAAGATACCAGTACCACTGTTGTTCTGTTTAAAAATAAAATAATATTAATAACAATAAAATAAAATAAAAATTGTATAATATTCTATTTAATGCAAGAAAATAAAATAATGCCAAATAAAACATTTTCAAAACAAACAAAAAATAAAATATAAATTTTTTTGTATACATAAAACATCTCAGTAGCTTATACTTGCATATAAGTACAGCACAAAATTATTTTACTTCTAGTTTAGATAATGTGAAGGCTTGCATTTTTATTTTGTTTAATGGCTTTGCATTTTTAATCATTTGGAGGTTTGAACTATTCACAGAATTTGTAAAGATTTCTTTTCATCATTGTAACCTCATTTCCCACTATTTTCATAGTTCTTACAATGTAGCAATTCTTACAAATCATTTGATAAATAAAAAAAATAATTAGCAAATTAACCCATGATGAAAACAATAATTAAATGCAGTGTCTACAAAATTATCCAGATTGAGTTTCACCACAAGACACAATAAGTTGCATGGCGCAATACTAATTTGAAGAAATATGGTATGATAAAGGAGAAATTTTTATTTCAGACTTTAGTCCTTGGCTGAAGAAAGACAACAAAGGCCACGTTTGTCAGTATCATAGTGTAGTATGCTGTGTAATAACTAAAAACTGTTTAAAGATTATTATAGGGACACATGCAGGATAAAGAAATTATGTGGAATCATTATTTCCTAGATTAAATACAAGTTCATCCATTGTCACTGGGGTGGTACCTTTTCAAAAGGTACAAATTTGTACCTAAAAGGTCCATATTAATGCCTCAAGGGTACATAATAGTACCGAAAAAGTACAAAAGTGTTCCTCTTAAAATTTTATATACTTTTGAGGTACCAATATGAACCCTTTAATTACAAACATGTACCTTTTGAAAAGGTACCACCCCAGTGACAGCTCGCATACCTTTATTTCTAAGTGTAGTTACACAAGTTGAAAATTTAGAAAGTAAATATTAATAATGTTATTTAGTAATGTTCAGATAAAGAGTTGTTTTTAAAACAAATACAATGCCTTTAAAAAAGTTACATTTATAAACATTTACATATTTTAAAATAGCTTTTATCCATATTTCAAATAAAGTGTAAACAATTAAACATCAAACGACCATTATTGAAACAATTTCTTTTCCAGAATTAATCCAGTGTCAGAAAATCCACACATATTATTCTGAACACTTACTATTCAATGAATTAACCAATTACTCATATAATTTGTGAGGAACATATATCATATTGGTGATAACTAGTGATTTAAGAGGATACTAATGTTGTACAGCTTATTTTTTTTAACACAACTGTACATGTGACAATACAATTTGTTGTCTATGTTGAAGATGATACATCTGTATAGGTTTTACTGCTCTACTCCCAGGGGATGTGTAGAGCCCCATAGAAAAGGAAAAAGTGTTCACATTGCAAACGGCTCTAACTCGAAGTCAAATTAGAATATATAAGAGAAAATCCGCAAGACTATTACCTATGTTATGATCAATAAATAATGTTGGACATAGTTTTCTGATATGTCAATAAAAGCTGTTTAAAAAAAACACTCATTGTAAAATAACAAATGTATGCCTGGCTTTCATATATGTCATAAATATAGGAACAATGACATTATTTAGATAGTCTTATGTTAATTTAAGATAGTATTTATTACATTTTATTACAAAAAGGTTTTAAACTACATTACCCACAAGCCTTTGTCACTATATAGATGGGACGAGAAAAACATGGCTACTAAATTGTAGTTCTTTAAAAGGTGCAGTTAGGGTTAAGTTTAGGGTTACGATCTTGGTTAATCGGTAAATATTTGAAACATAGCGATATCTCATTGATAAATGACACTGTTAGGAATGTGGCAAAGTTAGCAAAACATAGTTAGCAACACGAAGCATCTTTTAATTTGGCTTTAAAGTTAGTCCAACCACAACGTCGCAATCTACGTCACACTTGATGTCTCTATTTGGTAATCTTCCGGCTGAAGGTAGATTATAGTAACCTTTTATTTTAATATTGAAATTCATATTAATATTACATGTTAATTATTATATCTTATTAAAAATACAAATGTATATTTACAGTGACAAATTCCTTTGTGGGGGTAACCTGATGTGGAAAATTATCACAGTGAAACCAGATCATAGGCTGTATACTACATTTGAAATGAATAATAAAATAATAAATGTCATGTTTGAAAACATATATAGTTCAGCATTTCCTCTAAATGAACCCTGCATCCTGTAGGTATATAAATATAAATATTTCGTCACCTTAGAATTATAAGGTTCTATCTGACATTTTTGTCAAAATTGAGTTATTGACATATTCTTATTAAATGACAACTTATTTACATTATGGGATGTTTTTTTATAAGTTGTTTACATTTTAAGACTTTTTATTAAAAAAAAAACTAATGTTACACACATACTGTTTGCTATGGAATGCAAACTTTGAAGCTCAATATCTCAAAATCATTAAGAACGCAGATAGAACCTTATAATTCTAAGGTGACGATTTGTCAAACTTCATGACAAATTTAGTGCCCATTAAATAGTAAAAATAGAAGTTCATTGTAAATGAGTATGCAAATAAACACAATACATTTTTAATGAAATATTTTTATAATGTATTTATAATACCACAAACAATAAATCACACAAACATGCAAACACCAAAAAACTGTAATTTATAACAGTTTTTATTGCAATATTTTATACCATACATATATAAATGGTTAAAACAATTATAATTGAAGGAAATGTATATTTTGTATTATTATTACTATTATTGTTATATTTATTTGTTGGTATTTATTTATTTCACATCTGGTGTGTCAAGCTCAAGTAAAATTGCACTGCAAAAAATCTTTTCAAATGATGCCTTTGGAAATGCCATTATAACAAACAGCTTTCACAACAACAAGTCATGCAAATTATGTTTATAATGACAACTTTCTAAACTTAAACATCAAAAGTGGCTAAAAGCTATGACACTATTCAAAAACATATTCAAGTACTTACTGAAGTATAGTAAAAACATTTTTTACGAAACACTAAGAACCAAAGTGTGCTTGGCGAGTCCAGGTGTTTATGGTGACTAGAGTGTCATATTGAAAACTGGTTGGCATGAGGAGACTTGGGAGTAAAGTGTCGGGAATTCCTGGAAGGCTCCCATGTGTTATCCCAGGTTTTGCCACTGTAAAGTATCAGAAGTGCACAACATCATTAAAAAACAAAGAATCAAGATGATTGTTAGGTTTGATTTAGAAAGTTCAGTGATATTTATTTATATCTGTAAAGTGTCATTAAACCTGGCACTCTTGAATTAACTGCTTAAATAAGTTAAACAGTTTCAGCATGTTTCATGTATTCCAAGCAGATCTGACAGTTCTACAGAGTCAGAGATGAGAATAGTGACTGCACTGATCACTTCTTGCTATTTAAAACACACTGTTTGACTCATCAATTCTTTGAAAGCTACAACAGCATACAGTGCTCCATCCTAAAAACATTGCTAAATTATGACAAATGTATTGCTTTACATGACTAAACATTTATTTTATGCCTGCATGATTCACTGCTATTAGTGTAACCCGTTACACTCTTAACCCAAACTAGTTGACTTTATTAGAAAACTGCATAAAAACCTGTTGCCTTAAACCACTTATGTTTTTACACAAGGTGAAATTAAACAGCCCTACTTGAATTAACTCAGAACCTTTACAATCTTATTGGACTTATGGTAATATGTTAATTCAAGTAGGGCTGTTAAATTTTACCTTGTATATAATGTAAAGGGTTTAAGGCAATGGGTTTCTATACAAGTCAACTAGTTTGGGTTAAAGGAATAGTTCAGTACTTATTCTCCGTCAAGTGGTTGTAAACCTTTTTTTATAAAACTTGCAAGTTTCTTTGTGTTGAAGTTGAACACAAAGGAAGTTTTTTGAAGAAAGCTGAAAAGCTGAAACCCCTGACATACATAGTAGGAAAAAAACAAATACTATGTAAGTCAATGTTTACAGGTTTTCATCTTACTTTAAAATAACTTTTTTGTGTGTTTAACTAAAGAAAGCCACTCAGACACATTTGGAACAAGTGAAGGATAAGGCATTATAACAGAATTTTCATTTTTGGGTGAAGCATCTCTTTAAGAACATACTGAAAGATATGTCCTACTCAACGTAGCTAACTTCAGCTACGTGTGTAGCCCCTTGAGTACTTAATTAGAAATCAAAACAATGATCACGTCAGTCTCATTTTATGCCCTTTATATCATATTGGCCACAGAATGGACTACTTAGTGTTGCAATGAAATTAAACAATTAATAAAACTATGACTTACCACACAATGCAAGACAACCAGTCAACTCTGCCCTTTCTGTACACAAAATGAGGTTCCAGCTTCAAAATGGCACCATTACACTGATCCTGAGTGGGGCGGTTGTGCTGCTCTGTGAGGTTGTGACTGTTCAGATGCTGTGCTGTGAAGAGATCTTTATTAGAAGTACATTCTTTTCAAATCTGTACATATTAACAAAGAAAATACAATGATTTAAAATAATGACTAATTCTGGACAAAAACCTTACCCTTAGTCAAGATGAATTCATATGGCCTCTGCATTCTATTGCTACAAGTGTGGAAGACAGATGAGTAATTATGTCTGCAACCCACTTATTTGCAGATTTTTCTACTGTTTTCCAATAAATACATTGGACTTGTAATCCAGTGTCTAAAGTTTCTGCATCTAAAATGAATAAAAACAGATGTGACATTAGTTAAACCCACTAAACTATTAGATACATTAGTACTGCATTAAGCAATTGTAGTGTCATTTAAGTGTAGTCTAAAATGAGCCTTAATCTGTTTAAGATTATGATTTAAAAAGCATGTCTTGCATTAAAAAATCCTGCCTCTTGTTATACATATGATCAATAGTAAATTTCTGAAAAGATCCAAGGTAATCCTTGAGTTTTACCATTACCATCATGACTGACACTAATATTTGACAGAGAAGACAGCTTGTTGTGTCCCTTTACCAAACTTTCTGATATACTAAAGCTTATGTTATACTTCGAATAATGAAACGTTGCGTTTTAACTTAAATAAGGGCATAATCATCTGCAACAATCTGCTTTTCTTAACAGACTTATCCCACACACATATACATACATATATACACATATCCATGCTTATTTTTTCCCCAATTTATGTTTAACAGAGAGCAGATTTTTTCAGCACATTTCTAAACATAATAATTTTAATAACTCATTTCTAATAACTGATTTATTTTATCTTTGCCATGATGACAGTAAATAATATGTTACTAGATATTTTTCAAGACACTTCTATACAGCTTAAAGTGACATTTAAAGGATTAACTAGGTTAATTAGGTTAACTAGGCAGGTTAGGGTAATTAGGCAAGTTATTGTATAATGATGGTTTGTTCTGTAGACTATCGAAAAAAATATAGCTTAAAGGGGCTAATAATTTTGACCTTAAAATGTGTTTTAAAAAATTAAAAACTGCTTTTATTCTAGCCGAAATAAAACAAATAAGACTTTCTCCAGAAGAAAAAATATTATCAGACATTCTGTGAAAATTTCCTTGCTCTGTTAAACATCATTTGGGAAATATTTAAAAAAGAAAAAAAAATCAAAGGTGGGCTAATAATTCTGAATTTAATTGTATATATATATATATATATATATATATATATATATATATATATATATATATATATATATATATATATATATTTGGTAGATTAAGCAGTTTTTGGTTAGTTTTGTGTTGTACAATGAATAAAATGTGCTCAGACATGCAGAATTTCTGTTATGTCTACCTTTTTTGTTTCTTTTAAGGCATGGGAAATAATTGTAGTTACAATGTAGCCTTTAAACTTTTGAGAAACTCTTGATTTGCTTTAATATTTATGCAGTTACGAATACAATTTTATTATTAGAGGTAATTTTTATTGCATATATTCATTTATCTGCACCATTTATATAGATTTTGGACGATTACTGTTGTGGAAAGCAACAATCTGGTAACTGTTCCTCATCTTAAAATGTATAACTATATAGTTCTGAGCTATGCATGACTAAATGTGGGAAAAAAATATATTTTTTAATAAATAAACTTGGATGTAATTAGTTAACGTTGCTAGTTTACAGTACATGCTTTATTCATATCAAGTCTGCAGTCATGTACTGCATCAGGAGATAGCTACCTTGATTTCATAAATGTTCTAAGCAAACCCCTAATCTGAATCAACAAATCGTCTTTATTTATTTACTTCTTACTTACCGGGTGGAAAACCGCAGTGAACCTTGGGATCGCAATGAACCTTGGGATCGCGACCATAGACTGTAAAAAATAGAGCGCGATATACAATGACCCCCAACTTCAATGAATAATTTGATAATAAAAAGATCAGCTAAAATATTTTTTAAACTTAGTACTTTGAATGTAATATTTTTTGAAGTAAAAAAATACAAATAAAAATGAATTAATCAGTTTTATTTATGATATTATTAGGCATATTTACCCTAAACTGGGCAATCGACTATAATTTCACTCATTCAATATAAAGTATATGACATATAACATATTTATCAACACCAACTAATCTCAAATTATAATAATAAAAATACATTATGCAGCATTAACCTACCACGTATTGTTGCACGTGTCATGGAGTCAAACTCATCGGTGAACTCACCGGTGAAGCAGTTTGACCAATAGCTGAGCGATGTTAAACTCACCGTTGAATGGAAGTAACGTTGACCTGCGTGTATCCTTATTTACAGTTGTCTCGACCCTGTTTACAGACGCTTTTCATAAACAAAACCAAAATCACATAGTTTTAAATAAGAAAACTGCGATAATAGGCGTAAACCAGGTTTAAAAAAATTGCGTTGACATCAATTGGTAATTAAACTAGTCTTTGAGCGTCTCCATTTGACGCCTCAGGGCAACCCATTGAAACCAATGGAATTCCTTTTGCGTCGGTATACTGACGCCAGGGGGTGCTTTCAGCGTCTTCATACTGACGCGCAAGGTGCTTGACCATGCTTCAGATTTTGACGCCTTCGGGGTGAGAATGGGTTGTGTATCAACATAACTAACAAAGGGAATATATTTACAAAGTAATTACAAAGTCACAAAGTGATATTTTAAGTCTCATTGTTGGTTACAATGTATAAAGATAAATATATGTGTAGGTCGGTTATATGACTATGTGTGTGTTATATGACAATTAAGTTGTGAATAGTTTATGAAGAATTATATAATGACTTTATAGTAATCTGTAACAGTAATGTGCAGGAAATATGTATGTAAATATTTTTTGATATATATATATATATATATATATATATATATATATATATATATATATATATATATATATAATATCTGTGAAGATGTTTACATACAGTATGTTATGTTTTACAGTGTTGTGAGAGTATACTGTTAAGTGCATTCATTAAAAAAAAAAAACAATACACAGACTCTGACATGAAGCAGCAGCAGCTCCGTGTTTCCTGTGTTTTTAATAACATCATTGTCCCTCATCAGGCGGTGAGGGCACTACATATGCAGTTTGTCTTTTCCTTCATGATGAATCTCATTCATAACCAGATTCTCTTGTATTTTCAGGATTCTCTAGGATCTTCATTTCTGAGGTTTTGCTTTTTTGTGTATTTTGCCTCCTAGTGCTGTTGGTTTAAGTTTAGAAGGAAAAAGAAAGTCACAAACTTGTGATGATAATTTTGCTAAAGCAATATTTGGTGTTTGTTTGATCCATTAAGTCCTGATAACTCTGAGAATGATCTTCTATGAGACAAATATGCATTATAAGAGTTTCAGATTCAGCAAATACACTTTATATGACAGTAAAGCTCATCATCGCTCTTTACTGGCCTTCACCGGACGCTTGGCAAAATAAACTCTAAAATACAATGTCTTACTGCAGGGGTGTCCAAACTCGGTCCTGGAGGGCCATTGTCCTGGAGTGTTTAGCTCCAACCCTATTCAAACACACCTGAACCAGCTAATTAAGACCTTACTAGATATACTAGAAACTTCCTGGCAGGTGTGTTGAAGCAAGTTGGAAATAAACTCTCCAGGACACTGGCCCTCCAGGACCGAGTTTGGACACCCCTGTCTGTTCTGATGTGTTTTCATGTCCTTCTCCCTCAGTACTGACTCTTGATTAATAAGAGATACTGCAAATTATCATAATGTTGTTGATGTTTTGACATAATGTTTTATCATTAAACATTGTTAAATGTCTGTCAGGTTATGTGCAGTTTTGTTCAACCAACCAAATACTGAGATATTAGCCTTTTTGAATAGGAACTCAATTGTTTATGTGTACATCTGCTTTTTTTATGTAATATTGTCTAATTTATGTCTGTTCTGGGTCACTTTGCTCATCCGAACAAAGCAGACAGAAGAAAAGTCTCTGTTCATAATTCATTAAAAAGTGCATTCTGTTTCTGATTATTTTATGTTTTGAGCGTCCTTTTGTCTTTAGTTAATTGCAATGCTGTTGTAATACACAATGTCTTGATTAATATTTTCATTAACAATATTAAAGGGTTTTATATTACCCTTTGATTTATTTTCATTTATATATTGTATAAATCTACAGTAAATTTGAATAAGTTGCTCAAGTCTTCAGTAATAATACATGTAAATCATCTGCACTGAGATTTTGGTGAATATTTAGATTGTGTCGACATGTGGGCGGGTTCAAGCATTAATTAGGGCGGGGCTTCATTTCGCACCAGATATATATATATATATATATATATATATATATATATATATATATATATATATATATATATATATATATATATATATACACACATATATATATATATATATATATATATATATATATATATATATATATATACACAAGTCAGAATTATTCGTCCCCTTTGATTTGTTTTTTTTTTTTTTATTTTTTTTTTTTATATTTCCCAAATTATGTTTAACAGAGCAAGGACATTTTCACAGTATGTCGTATGTCTGATAATATTTTTTCCTCTGGAGTAAGCCTTATTTGTTTTATTTTGGCTAGAACAAAAGCAGATCTTAATTTTTTAAACACCATTTTAAGGTCAATATTATTAGCTCCTTTAAGCTAATTTTTTTTTTTTTCGATAGTCTCCAGAACAAACCATCATTATACAATAACTTGCCTAATTACCCTAACCTGCCTAGTTAACCTAATTAACCTAGTTAAGCCTTTAAATGTCACTTTAAGCTGTATAGAAGTGTCTTGAAGAATATCTAGTCTAATATTATTTACTGTCATCATGGCAAAGATCAAATAAATCAGCTATTAGAGATGAGTTATTAAAACTTTAATTATTAGAAATGTGTTGAAAAAAATCTTCTCTCCGTTAAACAGAAATTGGGCAAAAAAAATAAACAGGGGGGCTAATAATTCTGACTTCAACTGTGTGTGTGTGTGTGTGTGTGTGTGTGTGTGTATATCTTATCCTATATATGTCTTTTCTTGGTTATTAGTTTGTGTTGAACCAAATTTTAGACACAATTTCTCAAAATGTTAAAGTTCTGTTTTGCATTTCTCAATAGTATCAGTGAGTGATTCTACCTCTAGGTGTCGCTGTTTCCCAATGAAGAAAACATAATTATCGTGGATACTACAGTACATCCACCAGTACATCTTTTTATATTATACATAAATGAATGTCGCAGCACTAAGGACAATTGCCATATAGTCAAATATGCTGACGACACAGTTTTTTTTATTTTTTTTTATCCCTGTTAACAAATACAGAGTGTAATGACAGAGATAATCATAATGAGTTTTTTAAGTGAACTTTTTTTAAGTGAACTACAACTGAACATCACAAAAACAAAAGAGATGGTAATTGATTTTAGAAAAAATGCCTCAGAAGTGAAACCAGTGTATTTGAACGGAAAACAAGTTGAAAGGGTACAGGAATATAAGTATCTTGGTACAATATTTGATACCACATTAAAGTTCCAGCAGAACTCAGAAGCTGTTGCTAGGAAAGTGCATCAGAGAATGTATGTTCTTAGAAAACTGAACTCTTTCTGTGTAGAAAAACATATACTGAGAACTTTTTTTACCACCTATATAGAGAGTTTATTAAGCTTTTCCTTTTTATGCTGGCTCTCCTCACTTTCCGTTAGAGACAAAAATCGACTTCAAAACTTGCTCCAAGATTATTGGTTTACCTCTGCGGAGTTTAGCAGAGTTACACAAACAGCAAATGTTAAGGAAAGCTCAAAGGGTGATAGGAGATGACTCCCATCCTCTAAAGCCTCTTTTTGTTCTGTTGCCATCTGGAAGAAGGTTTAGAAGCATCAAATGCTCTTCTAACAGATATAAATTTACCTTTGTTCCTGAGGCAATAAGGCTTTACAACCTTACAGTCTAGCCAGTTTTAAATTTAATTTTTAATATATGGGTCTTTCCTACTCACTTAAAACAGTTGGGTTAATAATAACCCAACAGGTAACCCATAGATGGGTTAATTTGGCACCGACCTTCTGTTGGGTTATTTTAACCCAATCCATTGGGTTACTGAGGTTAACCCAACAGTTTGGGTTACAAAAATAACTAATTTGTTGGGTTATTTATTATAATAATAAATTATTATTATTATTATTATTGTTATAGTAGTAGTCATCTTTATATGTAAATAAAAAAACACAGCTTTAATACATTGGCAATGCTTTATTTAAATCCATGAATTTAGTGTCATTCTTGCAACAATAACAAACACCTGAGAGCAGTTTAGTACATCCCGAAGCATCAGGACAAGAGGATTCTGTGTCTGTTGCTCCTCCTCCTCTAAGTACTGAACGAAATAAAAGTATACACACATGAATTAAATGATGTACAAAATTTATTGTCATAAATAATGCACCTGGAGGTCGCAAATCAACAAATTCTTGTTTTGCCTCCTGGTATGAGGGCCGAACCATCTTGCTGCACAATCTGTATGGCAGTGGAGAAAGGATAGCTGGTAGAGTTGTTAAAGCATCATCTCCAAAGCGGGATCTCCAAGAACAGAAAAACACAAACAGAAAAACACACAAACAGAAAAAAACACAATAATTAAACTCAAAACAAGCCCCTCATATCAAAAGTGAAATGCTAGTTGGGATTAAAACAGAGCTGTTATGCAGGATTTTCTCACCATTCATTAAATGTTTACTTGAACTGGTAGATCCAAGGCTCTCTTCTCTTTTTAGCAATACGTCAGAATCCGCAGTGATGCATCTCCCCAAACCTCAAAAAGTTTATCTTTGGTGTGTGGGTTTAAAAGACCCATCCTGAGCAATCTAAAAATAAACAAAAACAGCACTTAAATCCATGCACAAACAGTACACTGGATATATTAAAGGGAAATTTCACACACACACACACACAAATAAATAAATAATAATAAAATATACAAAATCTGTGAAGCACCCATCCACTTATTCACGCTCATACACTACGGCCAATTTAGTTTATTAAATTTACCTATACTGCATGTGTTTGGACTGTGGGGGACTTGCAAACTTCACACAGCAATGCCTACTGACCCAGCTCCAGGCCTTGATGGATTCGCCTCTGCTGCTCCTACCTCTCCATATACCAAATGATGTTTGCTCCGACCTTAAAACAGAAATTTTAAATTTGCACATGTATGCAGGATCAAATAACAACAATAATCATGTACACTACTTACCCAGTTTAGCAATGGAGAAAAGATAACTGGAAGGTTGCAAGTGGTCTCCAGGGGTACATTAAACAGATAGAGAGAGAAACTATGAAAATGTGCACTTTTAGCTGCAGGATTAGTCTTTTATGCGAGTTCTTAAGGTGCATCACATTTGCAAATTTGTTGGGCAAAATAATAAGGTCTATTTTACATGGTCAATTGTGCACTGATGTTCATCAGTGTGCTTAATTCTCATGCCCAGAAGCTTGCAAAAGAGTCAAACGCTTGATCACAGATTTCTACTGAAATAACTGAAACCTGTCAGTAAATTATCATAACGCAATAATTAATATAAACACTTTAATGTCTGTAATATCTCAATTTATTTGGTCAAATGTTCCAGGAGGGGAGTTCTGAAATCTCTGAACTGTGCTGAGACTCTATACCAGTGATCTGTACTTACCTGTGGCCTCATGCCTGATACAGTCTAATACTAAATTCACACTCAAATAAGGCACAGAAACACTTTTGTAAGAGGCATTTGTGTCTTTACACACCACCAGTGCTGTTCAGAGATTAATAAATGCATTTACAGAAGAATTACAAATGTATAATTTGATTTTATGAAATATGGTGACGTAAAGACACCTTTACAATATATGATATTGCTTAAGTGTGTGTATCGGTGCATTTTTACATCATGTAAATATTACAAAATACAGAGCTGTTGTTTTCTTACCTTTCTCAACAAGATTATCAAGGAGGTCCAAAGCTCGCTCTGTCCAGCGCAACCTACAATGAACAAACAAAACGAAAAAAAAAGACTACAAATTAGCATAAGCTGACAGACAACATTTATTAGTTCAGTGGTCACAACAGCATCACTAAAATCTCACCTGATTTGAAAACTGGGCAAGGACAATGCATGTTTAATGTTTTTTGTATTATTGTTTATTAGCATATATTACTACTATTATTATACAAAGCTAACAGATGTTACAATTCGTATTTATATGGCTTATATTTAATTGTTGTATGACATATATAACTGATTAAACATTTATATTAGCATTTAACATTATCAGGGTGTGGTTTCATAGTATAAGATGTAGGGAAAATACAATTTTCAGGGCCTTTAATATAGTACACACAAACGGTAATAATAACATTTAACTTTCAATAGTTAATAATCAAGTACCTTGAAATGGATAATGAATCCTCTTCTGAAAAAGATGATAAAGCAAGCTTCTGCTCTTGTCCAGGATAACTTCATGACTACAGTCTACAGAAAGAAATCTTGTGATCCATTCAGCGCCCTCTAGCGGCGAATAATAGCCAATAGTAATATGCTCCGATTTTGTACTTCTTAGGAAAACCAGCAACTTCCTGAATGAAATGTAGCATATATATGTGTCCATATTAGCATTTAGATGTTACAATATAGTTTCCTAGCGAAAGGACAGTGTTTTTTAAGACAACATACCTTAACCAAGACTTGACGCGACTCGGGAGTCCGGGTTGATATCTCTGCTGGGTCCTAAAGACGATAATGACGGCGGAATATCTCAAATATGAGTATTATTTCCTCCAAAACAGCTGTAGAGATGAACACGGAGGTAGAGAAAGCATTTTTATCCGCATATAGGTCGGCTATGAAGCGCGCGCTTGTATCATCAATAATTAAGAGTCCAGGTGACACGGATATAAAAAACACGACACGGAGAGGCAATTTGATAAAACAAAATAACATTAACTTACTGCGTTAGAGCTTAAATAAACTTTATAACGCACAAACAACACCACGTACGCATATTAATACAGCTGTTCTGTGTCAGTTCAATCAGTTGACTGATGAAATTAAAAATTTTTAACCCAACTGGTTGAGTTATTAAAATAATAACCCAATAAAGGTTTAAAATAACCCAACAAAGCACCAAATATTTTTAACTCAACCATTGGGTTAAATTAATAACCCAACGTTTTTTAGAGTGTATGTTTTTTAGCACTATTTATGAAGTTATTATGAAGCATGTTGGATTTGTGATTTGTGTTTTCTAATACTGTTTGTAAGCGATTTGTCTTTTTATGTGTTTGATGTATCATGAAATGCTTCTAATCTAATTGCCCCCGGTGGGATTAATAAAGTTCTTAAACTTAAAACTCAAAAGACTATTAGAAACCTGTGGCTCCATTTGGTAAATAAGTTCATATTTGTGCATTTCTTGAATTTGTAGCCTTGTGCAGGTCAGGATTGTTTTTAGTGTGATAGCTTATAATGTAAGTGGATGTTAAGCTGTTCTGTTTTGTTGACTGATTAACAATCCTGAATTACACCCTTCATGTTGGATGAATGAAACTTTGCCATAATGTTCTATCATAATTTCATAGACTCTGTATTCATGCTGCTGTTTTGGCCATAAGGGGCGTGTCTAGTAAATATATCAGAGATGCAAAGGGGTGTGGCCTAGCTAAATTATATGTGTGTGTGTTTCTTTTCATGCAGTCAAACGACAAAATATTTTGACAAAAATCGCATGGTGCACCTTTAGTCGATTTCTGCAATGATAATACGTGTTAACTTTCGGGACACACTTAATGAAAAAAAGAAAAACAAGAGTGTGGAAAATAATGTTACCATATATGGTTCTTCACCTAATAAAGGGTTAATTAATAATGTGAATGCCTTATCTGCATATTTAAACATCACAGAACATTCATTCATTCATTTTCATTAGCCCTAGCTTAGTCTCTTTATTCATGAGTGGTCGCCACAGCGGAATGAACTATTCCAGCGTATGTTTTACACAGTGCATGCCCTTCCAGCTGCAACCCAGTACTGGGAAACACCCATACTATGCCCAATTTAGTTAATCAATTCCACTATAGCGCATGTGTTTGGACTGTGGGGGGAAACAGAAGCACCCGGAGGAAACCCACACCAACACGGGGAGAACATGCAAACTCCACACAGAAACGCCAACTGACCCAGCTGGGATGACCTTCTTGCTGTGAGGCGACAGTGCTAACCACTGAGCCACTGTGTCACCCCATCACAGAGCAATAAGATGATTTTATTCAGTATAGCTCGGTTTTTCTATTCTGTTGTGTTTAATATCAAGGTGAAAATCATCATGCACTCTCAGAAATAAAGGTACGAGAGCTGTCACTGGGGCAGTACCTTTTCAAAAGATCCATATTTGTTGCTGAAAGGTCCATATTAATACCTCAAAGGTACATTTTAGATGCATTTGGGTACTAATATGTACCTTGAGGTACCACTGTGGACTCTATAGGTACAAATATGTATCTTTTGAAAAAGTACTGCCCCAGTGACAGCTCTCGTACCTTTATTTCTGAGAGTGCATGAAATAGGGTGGGGCCATCACTACTTTAGGGCGGGGCTATCAGTGCATCTCATTTCTCTGAATTAATCCATTTCTCATTCTTTCTTCATTTTCTTAGCAATACTCATCTTTCAACAATCCCATAGGTTTCCAAATAACGAAATCATGCACCACCCTATTTTTTTATTTATTTTTTTTCCATTTCAGGAAGTAGATGTGTGCATCAAGATAGTAGAAAAATGACTATCTTAACCTCCATTGCAATGCTGACATGATCTCCTGTAGTGTCTTAAACTAATATCAAATATGATAGATCATATGAATCATTCTGAACCCTACAAAACCTTAACCTGGACATTTTAAATCAAACACGCTTCAGCTCTCTGCCTCATTGGAAAGTAAAGAAACCCATAGTCAATATGGATTTAGGACATCGGAAGAAAGGAGCAACTCATCCCAATGTATACAGACAACAATATCTGGATATTAGAAACCAATATTCTCTACAAGCACCAATATTCACAGATGGTTCAAAGATGGAAAATGGCGTAGCAGCAGCAATGGTGACTGGACAACAAAGTTATGGAGTCAGTCTGCCTAAAGAATGTTCCATATTCACAGCTGAAGCCCGTGCTTTACTTTTAGCATTGGAGTACATAGAAAATGTCCAACAAAAGAAATCTATTATTTTTACAGACTCCAAATCATGCCTCCAAGTGATGGAATCTTTCAAAAATGATCATCTTTTGATTGATAGTGTTTTAACCAAAGTTCACCAACTACAAAACCAGTTTTATCATATCATTTTTTGCTGGATTCCAGGACATGTCGGGCTTACAGGAAATGAGCGAGCTCATGCAGCTGCTAAAGACGCTTTGAAGCAAGTGGTGAACAAATGTCAAACTCCTCCTTCAGAGATGAGACCTTTGGTCAACGTTTACATTTTAAATAAGTGGCAAGAGGAGTGGGATGCATTGGAAAATAATAAATAACATGAAATCCAACCTGAAATCTCACACAGAATTTTAAGACATTTTAAGACTAGAGTTGATCAAGTGATTTTCACCAGTCGTATTGGACACACAAGACTAACCCATGGCTTTTTACTTAAAGATGAAGACCTAACACAATGTTTTTACTGCACAATTCCTCTTACAGTAAAACACATTTTACTGGACTGTCCTGCTTTTAATGATTCCAGAAGACTTTTTTTTATTAAATAAACTCTCTTAAGGACATTTTTAACTAAAGCTACGTTCACACTGCGAGGCTTAGTGCTCAAATCTGATTTTTTTTTCTCAGATCTGATGTTTTTGCCTCGCTGTTCACACTGTTGTTATAAATGTGGCCAGTATCAGATTTGCATTGTGAACAGATCATGGTCGTAAACTGACCCACATGCACAGAAGTATAGTTACAGACAACACAAAATGTCTCATTATGCACACAATGTGTATACTGTATGAAGCACGCTGTCAGATTATGCTTAATATGATTATTGCCCTTTTCACAGACAACCGTGGTGTATTACATGAACTGTAAAGGGTTGTTCTGCTACTACTAATGTGTATTTCGGCATTTGAAACCTAAAATGAGTCCCTTGTGATTGAAAACACTGATCATTTGTGATTTATGACAACAGCGGTGCGCGTCTGTCTGACCACCGGTGTAGTGAACTCATCAAGGGTTAATGAGCAGCCGCAGACTGAACTGTGAAGGCGGAGTTGGTTTATCTCCGTTTGCAGTTATTTTATTTTACTTCGTTATAAACAACAGACACGTGCAGATGGGGGGTTTGGGTGCTGGAGCTCCTGCCCTTTATTCTCTCGGAGATAATGTTTGTCCTTAAAATGAAACTGCCCCCTCCTTTGTGCACCGATCCACTTTCCGCAACACCCCCGACGCTCTTTAGCATCGCGATCATCCCGTGTCCCGATGGTTAACCAGAGTGGTTAACAAGCACCAGTTTTGCCTTCAAAATCTTTTTCAAAATGAACAACCAACTTTCTGTGGTAAAGTAATCGTCCTGTGTGTTATTCTACTATGCTGCAGAGGAGTAGATGATGTCTGCAGCACAGAATGATGATGCATGTCGCTCGAAGGTTATGTAAAAGTCACATGAAATCCGACATAACCGTTTACACTGCGGTCGCATTGCAAAACATCAGATCTGTGTGTGATTTAAGACTACATATGAAAGTGGCACAAATCTGAAGTGAAAAGATCAGATTCCATGCGGTTTGGGCTCTTCACACTGTCAAGACCTGAGTCACATATGGGCCAAAAGATCAGATTCAGTGTGCAGTGTGAACGTAGCCAAAGTGACACCGGGAAAAATGTTAGAATTCTTATCAAGTATTAATTCTAAAAATCTTATTTAACTTGTGCATTCATTTGTTTGTTGTTCTTAATTGTTTATTTATTATTGAAATGTTCTTGCCATGAAAATAGCCTTGGTTGCTGACATGGCAATAAACAAAAAATACATTACATTTCTGAACCCTACACTCATACGGTAACACCAAGCTGATCTCACCAAGTAGGACATATTCCTGGATGAACATCTGTGTTGATCCCGGAACAACATTCCAATCAGCCAATCAGAATGAAGGGATATGTTTATCATATATGCTAAGTTTAGACTTTTGGTATATGCACTTCTACATGAGTGTTATACAACTATTAATCCCTTCTGATTTTGGGAATAATGTACATGTATGGTTGGGTTTAGGGGTAGGGAATAGATACGGATTACATTTTTTAAACAAAAATGATGTTCCAGGGTCAACATGGACGTTAATCCAGGATTACGTCCTACTTGGCAAAATCATGAAGTGCCATACAGTACCATTAGTAATTGCTGCTGTGGGAGTATTAGTTTCAGTTCCTCTCTCTCTCTCTCTTGGAGGAAGTGGGCGTCTCTCGGTCATGTTCATCTCTTCATTATAAACCAGGAAAGAAAGAGTCAAAACTGATCTAAACAGGAGAGTTTGAGAAGAGCTGAATCTACTAATGACAGAAGATCAGTGAATAAGAGAGAAGAATGAAGATCATCTGGACTTTCACTCTGCTCATGATTCCTGGTAAGAGTCTGAACGCAGAGTAAATGACTAAAACAAAACAGCAGACTTATAGCTGAATGTAGAAGATGCTGTCAGTTTTATATATAATATGTTAAATGTATTAAACCGTTGGTTTGTTGTGTAGGTGTCATGAGTGTGACGGGATATGCAGGAGGTGACGTGAACATCACATGCAGATATGAGACAAAATATGTCCAAAACGCAAAGTATTTTTGTAAAGGAAAGAAGCCAGAGAGAATCAAGCATCAGTGGTGCTCTGAACACATCAGGACTAAAGAGAAAGAGAAATGGGTTCATTCTGGGAGATTTTCTCTGCTTGATGACAGAATATCAGCAGCTTTCACTGTGACCATCAGGAATCTGAGTCTGCTGGATTCTGGGACCTACCAGTGTGCAGTTCAAAGATCTAACAGAAGAAACTCCTACAGTGAAGTGAAGCTGGACGTTATTACAGGTCAGAGTTTAAACCCATGGCAATTACAATCCCAGATTCATAATTAATATATTTTAT
Source organism: Danio kyathit (assembly GCA_903798195.1). Lineage (NCBI taxonomy): Eukaryota > Metazoa > Chordata > Actinopteri > Cypriniformes > Danionidae > Danio > Danio kyathit. The sequence goes on from LR812519.1 coordinate 74,247,158, forward strand.
TACATTTGTTGGTTTAATTTGATGCATTTCCATTGGTTTTCATTGTTTTTATCTATACCTATATTTGTTTTCACTTCATCTGATTTTGAAGTGCAGCAGTAAGCTCATGTTTACAAATGTGTTAGACATCTGGCTGTTTTTTGCTCAGCTAAAATAACCAGAAACTAGCAACACCGGAAGCCCTGCACATTCACGGTGGAAATATGTCTTCATAACCTCTTAAAGGGTCACGAAACACCAGAACACATGTTTTGAGCTGTTGACAGTCATATATGTGTCCCACGCTGCTATAAACACTATCAGGACACATATATTGCACTAAAAAGTGAAAATTGGTTGTTTTTGCGTTATTTTGAGCAAATGCGTTCTTCCGGATTGAAACTAAATTTTGAAGCTGCGTCACGGCCATGAGATACTTAGGTGTAAATCCAGCATGGAGAGTGGCTGTCTGTTCCTACGAGTGCATTGTGACGTCTCTGAGTGTGCGGCATTAATTCATGAGAAAGACTTGGTTCAAACCAATCAGCGCGCTCTATTGTGTATACGGCGCAACTTCATTAATATGCATGATAGCTCTGGAGACTGTTTATCTGTTTACAGCGTTCAGAGGGCAGAGAGACGCCACGTTGTGTTGCTAAAACAAGTGGAAGAACGAGAATTTGGAAACACGGGTCGTCGGTGTTGCGTTTATTAGTGTGCTGCAAGGAAGGTTTTGTTTTCATTTTCCCTCTATGAGAGAGCAGCTGGACTCACGTGTGGATTACAGTGCACGCGACAGAAATGCGTTTGTAAGGAACATTTTTACCCGAGAGCTTTTCGCATCTGGAAATGGTGAAATCCGGATTTGCCGCTCGTCTCCTATTAAAAAAAGACACAGCTCCAGTGTGATTGTCTTGTCTCTACAGATTTGGTAAGTGTGTGCAGTGCAGTGCACTTTGTTTAACCCAGATGGCAAAGTTACTTCATATCGTCAGCAGTGCTCTTTCAGTTTTTAAAGACATGCAATAGTCAAAATGTTTGAGTTACTAAGTTTACAGTATGTTAATATCACTGCAATATTATAGTAAAATATTATAAACTGAAAGATCTGCTGTAAATGCTGCTCTCCGAGTGTAAACATGTAAACACAAACTATTCCCGTGGTGCAGGATTTTCGCCGTATTTTGCGACAGGATAGTCTATACACACACAGCTTTCTGACGCTACCTACAGAGTACATAAGTTACAGAGAAATGCGGAGGATTTTTTTCTCTCTTTCGCCGTGCGGTATCAAACACTCCATTATAACTCCACTCTCCAGCAGTTCCTCGCTTTCAATATCTCGTTTGTCACAGGGGACATGCATGAAATGTTCCTGAATAAAAAGTGAAAGTGCCAAACTGCAGTTAAAGTTGACAAATTAATAATTTGGCAAGTAATTACATTACTGATGTCCATGTAAACACAGTCACTGTCTTTCTCCCCTGCGTCTGCGTGCCCAAACGGAAACTCCTATATTTGCAAATCCTCCCTCTATCCCTCCCCCGACACTCTCACCTAAACGGAGCTGGACACGCCCACTTTTCCTGACTTTTTCCAAACTAGAGGTGTGAAAACACTCTGCTGAGACAGGGGGGTTTCATGGCCCTTTAAGGCCCAAGGTGTTTTTTACATGCATTTTTTTATTTCTCTTTGCTATTTGGGCTTATTGGAACCTAATTAGAATAAAAATCTAAGTATCATCTTTTGATATGATGTACTTTTAGAGAAAAATGATGTCCATATATGTGGACTCGTGGTCCCAATTTACATAAAACACTTTTTCCCGAATTTTCTTTTATGCATATTTAACATAGAATTTTAGATTTTTTTTTTTTAACTTGCTTTGACTATCAGAGAGTAAAAACAAAAAAAAAATTATCTCATTTTGGACAGTTAAAAATAGGGTTTGGGACATTTCATATGCTGCAAAACAGTTGCAGGATGACACGGTATGTCTGTAACAAAATATAAAACATTCAAAGTATTTTAAATAGCCACTTGTGCTGTCCACATATGTGGACACTGGGGCCTAGGAGGTTAAAAATCAAAAATGCTAAGTTTATCTAAATGATTGCAAAATTATTAAAGGAAACCTGGTTATTAATGCTTTTACATGTAGATTGCTGTATCAAAGTAACTTGCTTTACAACTGTAAGTAATCTTTAGATCTTAAATTATGCCATACATTACTGTTGTTCAGTAAGGTCTGTCAAGAATCAGTCCCTTGCATACAATTCTCAAGCTTTTAACTGATATATAGTTTGTCATGGTTGTCATCATCTTATGGTTTAAAATTTGGTGAAAGCTGTTACCACACAATTCATTCTTTACTTCTCCATTTTGAGTTCTTTCAAGATGATGACTTTTAAGTGAAGCATGTACTCCCCTGAACAAATGTGAGATTCATAATCAATATATCACTAAGAACAAAACTACACGTTTTTAATGGTTTTAGTAGTAGCAAAGAATGTTTAAAATGAATAGTTATGTTCAATTCATTCTTAAGCTGTGTCTTATTATATCCTGTCATTTGTTGCAAGCCTGTATTTCCCCTTTAAGTCGTCAAGACACTTTCGTGTCAGCTCAAACAGGGAAGCGTGTAGTGAAGTGTGTGAAGACGTGAGTGTTAATGTCTGTGGGTTGTCTGTGACATGTAAAAGTCTGTGGCTTAGAAAATCCCCTGTATTAGCCCTGTTGCTACAACAGTGAAGGAACTCACTGAATTAAGACCAGTTCGAATCAGGCTTGGAATGCTGAGCGCAAATTCCTTCATTTGCTCCAGGGCTTGTACCATCAGCATAACAAGGCGCCAATTCATTTGACTCTCTTCCCCCAATACTTTGGCCCAAATGGACAGAGATGCGGCCGCAATTTTGGTTAATCGTTAACCTTCTAGACAAGGGAGCTTTTTCAAGACCGCTCCATCATGAGACTTTTGGATGACCATCATGTGATCTCGTGGCCATGTGCTCGCCCCGAGACATTCTAATTTCAGCCAGATGGACAGAATTTACTGACAAAGAAATGAAGGAGAGACCTAAGACAATTTTTATAAAGGTTATAACCAAGGCAAAATTTGATATTTTGAATGACATTTATAGGTACTGATGTGCTGTGTTTATTCCAACCAACCAGGTTCATAATGTGTGATTTCACCCTTATAACAGGCTAAAATGATCTGTATGTGTCTGAAATGCTTTGTGTTTGGATTTAAACGAAACCTTTTTTTATTTGCAATATATTGGTGTAAATGAGAATTTTGTAATACTAACCGTAATCGTCTTGTAACATTTGATGTCAGATAGTTACAATCTTACCAGAGATTTTACTACGTGAAATCTCCTGCAGTTGTTTAATGATTAAACCTGATTACCCTGGTACGGGGCGTGGCCCCGCCCTTCATCTAGTCGGTCATTGGGTGACAGTGTTAGAAGGATGGATCAATATGTGTCCCTTAAAACCCACTGCAGCCTCAAATCTCCGCCTTTTAGCATTAGCTGGCTTACGCCCGCCTGCCACGCGATCGGGTCACCACAAACTCTTCATGCAAACTTCGTAAGTCTTGGGATCCCCCGAAATCGAACGAACTTCTGCGAACTGACTCTCTATGCAGTCGGTTATCCCGGTAACCCACAGCAACAAGCTCCACTTACGCCCGAGTGAATCCCGAAGACGTCACCAAAGCCATCCTATCAGGAGCACCACGTGTTTCCTCAAGCCAACCCGGCGAGGGAAAATCCAGTCAAGAAGACTTCAACAACTAGCGCAAGTACACGACAAGTGTTGTCTCTTTCTGATCTGGTGCATATGATTTTAAGCAGTTAAAGACGAGTCAAATCTTTGCTTTTGTGGTTTCTCAGGTGATTCTAAGATCTAGTACGAAATACTAGATGATTAGGGACTGTTTGTCAACTCATTTTGCATCCTCTGAACTGCCTGTGTGTGTGTGTGTTTGTGTGTGAACGTGTGTGTGCGTTTGTTTGTTGTTTTGTTTATTACGTAGTTAGCCTCATGTACCGTAGTGTAGCTCAATAAATCTTTGTTCTCCTTTGTAAGAACTGTGTTCTTGTTTATGTGCTTCTAAGTCATTGCCTCAAGCTATAGATCGTGTTACCTTGCTAAAATTTAACCCTATTCTGTGTTATGTTATTATCGCTTGGCCACGGAAATATTATAGACAAGATTAGTAAAATGTGATGTCTCTATTTGCGGGACAAACTTCAGATAAAGTTTGAATCTTTGATCTGATTCAATCCGACTCAATTGAGTCGAATCAATGATTCGAATCTTCAAGATCCGAGTCATTGATATGAGCTAATAATTCCCAATCGATCTTTTAACGTAGATTGATTTCTAACAACAGTTTATTTCTGTTTTAGAGAGAAATGAAGCCCAGACAGCATCATCTTTCCCATCAGCTCAGACTCCACTGATCACTTCTCCTGTTCAAGGTAAAGCCACACTCACTGCTGTCTGCTGGGCTCTTTTGACTCTTCAGAGTGATTCACTGAATCTCTTGTTTTCTGGCTCGTTTCTGACTGTCAGCTTGTTATGACCCTTCAGAATGATTCACTGAATCTCTTGTGTTTTCAGACTCGTCTCTCGCTGTCGGTCTGTCTGTGCTTCTGATCATCAGTCTGATTCTGTCAGTGATTCTCTGGAGAAGGAGGAGGAGGAAGTCTCCATCACTCAGTAAAGCATCTCCTCTTTTACATATACTTTATTATTATTACTGGCATTTTATTTCCCCATCCAGTTCTTTTTTCCACATTAGTTGATTAGGCTTGCTATCATTCATCAAGACAATTAGTTTCCTGCTCCTTCAAATGAGAAAAACAAAAGGTTAAAATGTGTTGTAAACACAGGAGTGAAGTTCGGATCATCTGTTTTTCTCCTTACAGGTACTGATTCTCCATCCAGAACATCTCACACAACACCAGCAGCCTGTGACTCGGTTAGTACAGTTGAAAACGTCTACCCAGAGACGTAAATAATGAACCTTTTATTTAATCTAGAAACAATTCTTCCTCCTCACAGGTTTCTCCCTCTGGTTTGGTTCAGAAAGTCTCTGGTGACTCTCAGATCTGCATCTCGTCTGCTGAGGATCTGAATTACGCAGTGGTGAATTTCCACAAGACACCAGACCGTCCTGACAGTGTCAGTTTGAGGAATCATCAGGATTGCAGTGAATATGCTGCTGTCAATCATCATCTCACTGCTTGAAGAGACTCAGCATGTGAGTTATAAACTGATGCATTTGAAGAAACTGTCTGATTCAAAGCGTAAAGGATCCAGAACAAACACTGAACACCAAATGACATGTTTTTGTGTGTAAGCAAATAATATTTAGCATACAAATTCATTATTATGTCAGGGGAATTCAGTTTTTTATATGTATTTCTGCTGCATTTGCACCAGTTGTCAGGTGAAACCTTAAAGTCCACATGAACGAGAACACTGGAGGTGGGTTTTTTTTATATATTTTGTTGTTGTTTTCCATGATTTAGAGTTCAGTTGTTGTTTTTTCTGTCCAACTCAAAGCCCCAAAAAGCAGGTGGAGGTTCAGGCTCTCGGTTTAACTGTAAACATTAAAGAAACCCACAACAGACCCTGAAGCTGAAGGTTGAGTATGAGCAGAGAACCAGGAGCTCCTTCAGTAATTCTTCTTCAGCATTAATTTAAGTGATAAATGTGTTAGTTAATATTCTAAATGTGTTTGATCAACAGAATGTCCATATGTGGTTTAATAACTGATTTTCAGAACAACCTGAGTCAAAAAAGTGAATGTTAGAATGTTTTAAAACATGGGTCTCAAACTGGATTCCTGGAGGGCCGCAGCTCTGCACAGTTTTGCTCCAACCCAAATCAAACACAGCTGATCCAACTAATCAAGGTGTTCAAGACTACTGGAGACTATTAAGCAAGTGTGAGTTGGAGGTGGTTGGAGCTAAAATCTGCAGAGCTGCGGCCCTCCAGGAATCCAGTTTGAGAGCCATGCTTTTCATTTGTTTACATTCATGTTTTAAAGGGCACCTATTATGCAAAAGTCACGTTTATGCTGTGTTTAAACACAGTTGTGTGTCAGCAGTGTGTGAATATATCCAGCATCTGATGGTCAACATGAATTAATTGTATTTTTTATAATCAGGCTTGACAAAAACAGTCTGCAGAAACACTCTGATTGACATTCTCCCTTTGTATGATGTAATCAGAGGGGGAGTGAGAAGCAGACGTCCATTAGACAGTAGAGTTTTTGAACCTGCCACTACAGATTGTAGCTCCGCCCTCTTCTGAAAAAGAGCACAATCTCATTTGCATTTAAAGCGACAGTCATTAAAACAGTACAATTAGTATCAAGCCTAAAAGGGTCAGTTTCAGAGAGCTAGAAAACATTATTTGCGTGATATTTTGAGCTCAAACTTAACTACACACTCTAGGAACACCAAAGACTTATTTTTTATCTTGTAAAAAAGGGAGTTAATAGGTCACTTTTAATATACAGTTTATGACAAAACCAGTTTTAAAGAACGTGACAGAATTCTAGAAATAGATTTTTCTTTATGGCTCTCTCGTCTTCATCTATGTTAAGATGCTTTCACACAGTCTATAGAAATAAAGATGCATTGAATTTAACTCATCAGTGAAATCATCATTGGACTGCAAACTGATTAGATATAAGAACATTAGTGTTTATAAAATTACTGCAAGTGTGTAACCAGGTGATGGTTGTTAGGGGTAAATTATTTCTAATGATGAAAAAGGGAGTAGGAAAATAGACAAGACCCTTTAAGAAACCTCAGGTGACGTCATCACGTGTATGTGTACGCGAGCGTGCGCGCGCCCGGAAAACAATGAGGAAGTGACTGTATGTTGCTGTATGCGCGAGCGATCGTCGATTGTTTTGAGTGAAATATGACATCCAGTTGGATGTTGACGCAGGATTGCGTTGGTCTGTGAGAACGAGTGTCTATGCAAGTGGTAAAACTGCATGTACAGATGAAGCTGTTTACAACTGAGGTGTTTTAATGCACAGTGGGAAACACAGGGAAAAAACAACTGCCACTACTGTATTCTTATTTCTAGTAATAGTGAGACACGGTCTGCATTTATTTGTTTATTGCACACAAGAGAAATAAGAACTTTGTATTACCTGATATCTTTATTTTTTTTGACTGGTAAACAGTTTGTGGATAACTGTGAAGACATTTCCAGCACTGTAATTGTATTTATTTTGTGTGTTTTATTTTGTTGGGGTTTCAGCCCTTGTTAAAAATAGAAACAAAGTCTCCTAACCTAAATTCTAAGGAATAAATGTAAACCCCACTGATCTCTGTTGATCTTGTGTATTAATTTATCTGAGGCCACAAGTGTTTGATTAATTTTTTTGGAAAAATAGGTTAAGTAGGTTAAAGGATGTGCAAGAGACATGTCTGTGCTTGTGGTTTGCTTTTGCTCTTTCATTTATATTATTGCTTTCAAAGCTTTTTGCAGGAAGTACTTTAGTGCCCACTGATACCACATGTTCCACTTCACTGTCATCTTTATTCCTTTAGCACTTTATAAATGGTCAAAGCTGCTTTACGAGGATGGAAATTAATTAATTATAATATTCGTTGAGCAACAAGTATGGTTAATTCAGCTGAAATGTAGCTCTGTTCATCAAATTGTAGCTGTTCTGAATATATAAAACAGGACGAGCACTATTTATTGACATTGTTAGTGATATTGTAAAGATAATGAAGACACCGAACTTTTTACTGTCTGAAAATATAGCGTTAGCTTATGTTCTTTTTATGCTCCATTGTACATTGTAACATTTATGTTCATTTTAGGTTACATTACAACTACATGCAAACTAATTCCCATCAGGATATTATAGACTCTATGGTTAGGGTGAATGTTAGTGTTATTTAACCTGTTCTTTCAAAGTTTCTTACAGTCAGTAAAAGTGTTGGCAGTTGGTGTTTAAGTAGACAGTCTAATACTCTAATGAGATTTTGTCGGCACGCAGTTGCAATGTAACTAATAGTCAACAAAATGTGAAAAGAGAAAATAAAGTGATGATGTTCTGTTCACTGCTACTTTGATTTAAACCTAATCTTATAGACCATTTCAATATGGTCATGTCACTGGACCATTAACATTTCCTGCTTGTTGCCAAACTATTTCATAACTCTAACTGTCATGATTTCGCCAATCTGGTCTTGTTAATTCTTGTTTTGGTGGCGGAGTCCTGACACTACTCATGTTTTGTCATTGTGCGTGTCTCTGTATGAGCGGCGGTCGTGGGCGTGCTTGGACCCTGCGCGTTTCCGCTCTATGCGGGCGCGTAGGGTTTGGGCGTGTTTACGATTGTGCACTCTCGTCCGGGTGTTTCTGTTAGTCTGTTTGCAGCGTGGTGTTTCAGTTCCAGCGTCTCTGTCAACTGGGGCTGGAGCCGACACTGGCGGGTGCACTGGGGCTGAAGCCGACACTGGCGGGCGCTCTGGGGCTGGAGTCGACACTGGCGGGCGCTCTGGGGCTGGAGTCGACACTGGCGGGCGCTTTGGGGCTGGAGTCGACACTGGCGGGCGCTCTGGGGCTGGAGTCGACACTAACGGGCGCTCTGGGGCTGGAGCCGACACTGGCGGGCGCTCTGGGGCTGGAGCCGACACTGGCGGGCGCTCTGGGGCTGGAGCCGACACTGGCGGGTGCACTGGGGCTGGAGTCGACACTGGCGGGCGCTCTGGGGCTAGAGTCAACACTGGCGGGCGCTCTGGGGCTGGAGCCGACACTGGCGGGCGCTCTGGGGCTGGAGCCGACACTGGCGGGTGCACTGGGGCTGGAGTCGACACTGGCGGGCGCTCTGGGGCTAGAGTCAACACTGGCGGGCGCTCTGGGGCTGGAGCCGACACTGGCGGGCGCTCTGGGGCTGGAGTCGACACTGGCGGGTGCTCTGGGGCTGGAGCCGACACTGGCGGGCGCACTGGGGCTGGAGCCAACACTGGCGGGCGCTCTGGGGCTTGAGTCGACACTGGTTGGCGCTCTGGGGCTGGAGTCGACACTGGCGGGCGATCTGGGGCTGGAGCCGACACTGGCGTCTTCTTCCTCCTCCGTCTCCTCGAGCGAAGATACACAGGACTAGGCTCATCCAAACCTTGGCCACTAACTTCACCCGACTCTGGGAGTGCTGAGTGGTCTTGGATGGGTTCCTCATTTGGAAGTGCTTCGTTACTACTCGTTGCTCTCCATGTTTCAGCTTGCTTGTCGTCTCCGTCCTGATGTGGTCCAGTCCTGATCCCTGCCAGCCTGCCCAGTCCAGTTTGTTTTGTTTGTTTATTATTTGTTTGATTAATGTTTTTTTCCCCTCTGGGTTGTTTGCTTTTCCCTTTTTGTTTTATTTTATTATAAATGAATATCCTTACTCTGCGCTTGGGTCCTCGGCTCCTTTTTCCACTAACCCTACCGTGACAGTAACAGGAGGCAATTTAATCATATCTTAATGTCAAAACGGCTGCTGTAATATTATTAACCGCCGTGTTTAGTCATAGCATGTGATCCTCTCGAATTCAGTTTGTAAAGCTTCACATAGGTTTAGGATGTAGTATATGCATGTGGATATGACCTTGTTGATGAGATGCATGTTCAGTTAACAGTCGTCCTCTAGTGGAATATTTAAATAATGCAGTTTTCGTGTAATTGAGTGTTAGTCTTTATATAGTGCAGATTCAGTGTTTGTCCAGCAGGTGTCGATCTGTGTGAGTGAGCAAAGTCTGAAGACAGAGGAAGTCACTAAAGCAGACTGATGTAGAGATAGAGAGATCCACACACACATCATTCAGCATCAACAACACACTCGACTCAAGTCACAATGAAGATCCTCCTCATCTTCTTCTTTTTGACTTTACAGCTGATCTCAGGTCAGAATTCTTCTCTTTCAGTCACTGGATACTCTGGAGGAAGCCTGATGCTGGATTCTGGGAAACTCTGGTTCAGTGACTCTGCTAAATATCTGGCTAAATTACCAGACTGGAGGACAATAATAAAGGATAGGAAACATGATAGATGGATTAATGAAGGGAGATTCACTCTGTTTCAAAACAATGATGGAAACCTCATGATCTTCATCAGAGATCTGAACACAGATGATGCTGGAGAATACTGGATCGGTGCTCTTTATAATTGGGGTGCAGATTTGACGTTACATGTGGAAGAAGGTCAGTGACATAAATAGAAATCTAATCATTTTAAAGCCTTAGTTGAAGTATTTCTTTACTATTATTATTTACAGACTCATGTTGTGTGTCCAAAAGAGTGATTGTGACTGTTGGAGAAACTGGCAGCTTCAGCTGTGAATATCCTCATAATCATATTAATGATCCCAAGATCATATTCAGAGAGGAGAGAGACTCCATTGAGATGATTTACAACACAAACAATAAGAAAGAAAGATTCAATATGTCTGATGACCGACAGAGAAACTCATTCAGTGTGAGAATTACTGCAGTGACACCACATGATGGAGGAGTTTATTTATGTGGAGTTTGGGTGAACAAACACTCGTACAGTTACTACATTATTAATACTGTACATCTGGAGATTATGAGTGAGTAGAACAAACGTGATGTGGGATTATATCTGTGAGCAACCTGAGAAGTTGCATTATGTACCAAATACTGAAGTGTTTTTATTACCATAATAATGAATGTTCAGCTTCCCTGTTCTTGATCTGCAGTGTCTCCAGTAGTGAGACGTGAAGGAGAATCTGCTCAGATCTTCTGCCCTTATGATTCAATCTATCAATCAAAGTCAAAGTCTCTCTGTAAGGGGAAGTGCTCCACTAGAGACACAAATCCTCTGGATGAGACTGTGAGAGAAGAGAAAGAGAGACTGACTCTGCATCAAGACGTCACAGCAAGTGTCTTCACTGGGACCATCACTGGACTGACAGCAGAGGATGCTGGGAAATACTGGTGCGCAGTGACATTAGACAGAGAGCTGAATTATCTTTACACTCATCTGATGGTCATCATCAACCAGGGTGAGGAAGCTTCACACATCTGAATGTGGAAAACTAGGCCTGTCGACTGATGTTCTTGTGTTTCGGATCATTTCCAGAGCTGAGCTTGACTAAGTATGAAGGAGACGACGTGTCCATCCAGTGCAGACATCATGATGGAGATCAGAAAAGCTTCTGCAAAGCACATGAAGCCTCCACGTGTGTGAAGGATGGAGATTCATTGGAGACCATCAGAGATGCTCGATTCTCTATCAGTGATGAAGCGTCTGCTGGAGTCTTTACTGTCAACATCACTGATCTGAGAGCAGACGACTCTGGGGTTTACTGGTGTGGAGCTCATGCTGTCACTAAAGTGTATTTAAACGTCAAACAAGGTAAAATATCCTTATTTAATTAATTTGGTGTAGCCTCGGTACTTTGAATTTTTTTAGATATAGACTAAATGTACCACCAACTATTCCAGCATATGTTTTACAACGCAAATGCCCTTTCAGCTGCAACCCAGCACTGGGAAACACACATTCACACACACACACACTCATACACTACGGCCATTTTAGTTCATCAATTCCCCTATAGCACATGTGTTTGGACTGTAGGGGAAACCGAAGCACCCAGAGGAAACCCACACCAACATGGGGAGAACATGCAAACTCCACACTGAAACACCAACTGGCCCAGCCGGAACTTGAACCAACGACCTTCATGCTGTGAGGCCACAGTGCTAACCACTGAGCCACCGTGCCGCCCTTATATATATATATATATATATATATATATATATATATATATATATATATATATATATATATATATATATTTGATAGAAGAAAAGCTGAAAATGAATCTGGAAAAGTGTTAAAGTAGTCTGTTGCTTTCTCTTTAACTCAGTGTTTGTGTGTTTTCTTTCAGATTTCTCCAGCATCATCATCATTATTATTAGTGTGTGTGTGTTAGTGCTGCTGATCAGTGGATTCATCTTTACCGTGTGTAAATCAAGACAACGGAGACGAAGTGATGCTCCGTTCAGGTCCATTTACTGCACGGTGATGCATCCGTCTGTTTCCATAAGCATGAAGAGCGTCTCAGTGAAGCAGCAGTCGCATTAACAAAAGGGATATCTACACAAATATGAGCCTTTCATAGAGAGAAAGGATATCTGAGACAATTTCCAGGACCCTCAAGAGATCTTTCTGAACTATTTAGAGCGGGTGCTGGTGTCAGATCACCATGAACACAGTTTGGAGAAGGTTACTTCTGAAAGTAGTGCATTACAATATTGAGTTACTCCCCCCAAAAAGTTAACTAGTTGCATTACATTTAATGAAAAGTAATGCGTTATGTTACTTTTGAGCAGAGGTGGGTAGAGTATTCAAAATCTATACTCAAGTAAAAGTAAAAGTACTTGCGGAAATCTTTACTCAAATAAAAGTAACAATCTCAAAAGTTACTCGAGTAAAAGTAAAAAAGTATCTGATAAAAAAGTACATAGTTACTGCTTACTTTTCATTATATATATATATATATATATATATATATATATATATATATATATATATATATATATATAATATGAAGAGTTCAGATGCAAAACCCTCTAAATCCTTCAGACCTCTTTTCTTGTAAATGAGCATTTTCTATCAGGCTCCTCTGATTAGGTCCAGAAGTTTCATGTTATAGATAATGAAAAGGTTATTAGCTGGTAAATAAAATATATTTGTTTTCAAAAATGTTGCTTTAGACTATTCTTTGGTTTTTAACAAGGTAGATTTTCTTTTGCATCAAAACCAGCTAAATCCACTTGTGCTTTTTTTGCAAAAACCTCTAAATCCACCTATTGAGACAAGACCTGTAATTATTGAGCCACCTATTGTAATCAGTTGAAAAATCACTAAGGATGCAAATTATTTTACCAAACATAAAACACATTAAACACAACCTAAAATTAAACATACATGAATATGTGAAGTGGCGGTTCATTCCGCTGTGATAAACCATGGAGAAAGCAGAAGAAAAATGAATGAATGAAATCTGTCCAGTAAATGCGTTAATCAATAACATTAAAACTGACATTAATTAAATTCTAACTACCTGTTGTAGTTTCTGATATTTGGGATTCAGGTTTAATGTAAGTAGAGCAGTGTAAACGTTGTAAACTTAGCTTGTTAGATTCAAATAGTTTAGTGTAAAAACATAATATAAAATATATAATATAAAAAGCTTATAAGAGGTATAATATGAAGTAATATAAATAATGTCTAGTTTTACACATATTTATATTTTTAAAAATAGCTCACATTAGTTCTACTGAACGAAAAGGGGACGTCTCTTAGACACTTTTAGAAGCTGTCATTCATTCATTCGTTCATTCATTCATTCTCACCATACTCAAGGTCTTGGTCTCTTTTTCATCTCTTGTTTATCCTCATAGCATCCATGTGGGATAAAAGAAAGGCATCTTAACTTCATCTTTCGTGAAACGGTGTTGACGTTTAATGTATAGTAAATCGGATTCGTTTAAAGTAGCGTCACTGCGCAAACAAACGTAATGAATGCATGTTACACTTCCAACTGGACCGTGTGTTTTCTTTTTCTAATAATACTCAAGTTTTGAGGTAAGGGACGTTTTCATTTGCCATTCACTGACAGTCGGACAGACTCATCCTGTTCATCAAACACCAACTTTTAAAATCGAAATCGAAAGCGGAATAAAACAGTCTCCTCATAAAGGCAGCTCATCAGCACTCTGCTACATTGAAAACATATGATTCGATTCTCATCTTCTGATTGTCTAAGGATATAGCGGCTTTTGCTGTCACAGGCAGGGGGGATCGGTAAAATGAGGTGCCGGATCAGATTTCAGAGGTGCGGATCCGGCGTGTTCTGGCACAAATTAAGCCCTGTGTGCAAGTTGTATTATGAAATGTTGACATATCCTTTGCGGGTTCATTATCTGAGATGTAGAATGCAGGGAAAGCGTCCGCATAGAGATACTCCGCAGCGCTGCAGAGGATTGTGGCTGTTCATAGCAGTTTGACTGATAAATATAAATTTGTAGCTAAACTGTTAGCGGTGCCAAACAGCATTTCCCATAGTTTACATCCTTGTTTACATCCTTGCTACAACACGCCATTAACACTAGACACTGCATGTCATAGATTACTTTTAACAAATAAAAACACTTACAGGTTTTGGCTCACAGTCCACAGCTTCTGCTTGTTGGAGCTGCTTCTCCTTTGAGGAATTTTTAGCCGAATCCAGCACCGAACTGGGAGAGAAAATACATCCTTTGTCAAATGCTAGCCATATCTTTTTTTATAATTCTCTGGAATGTAATTAAAATGAAACTGTGAGCGCTTCTCTCTTTGTGTCGTGTCCTTTGGAAGCCCAAATACAGAATGAGCTCTGTGTAAGTAGCAGCATTTGGACGGCATTTTAGATTTCTCTGCTATAACGTTACAGCGCCTCTGGCCACGCCCCTTCACTGCACAGGGTGTGCGTGCGAGGTGAATGTGCATAACCTGAAGCGTTTGTGATCTCACTTGCCCGGGTGTATTTTTTTGTAGTCCCCAAATTCGTTCACTGTAGGCTTTGCTAAGCTAACTCTGTAAAAGCCAATGTCTCCCTTTGCATTAAACGTTGAGTGTCTTACATTCAGAGATGCTGTTTATGTTTACACAGCTACATTACACATCAACTAAAGTTTAATTTGTGATCGTAGTGGATCACCCCTTTAAAACAAGCAAAATAATGACAAAAGGAATTGTTATATTATAAGATTATTATAGATAATGATAATCTGTGTATCATAAAAGAGCACAAGACATGATTTCTGCAAATAATGCAACTTTTTTTTTCACTTGCATCTGCCTCTGACCTATTTTGAAGATTCTGAAAATCAGGTGTTACGCGCCGTCCTAGGAATGGTGCACAACATTAAAAGACAAGACAAAGAAAATGAAATCAAAGATTTATTGGGGTTTGAATTCGGGAGCTGAAAATGCCAAAATAGCAAACAAAAATTAATGTAATTATTTTTTTTTATTTTTTTACTTTATTTTAAATCTCTAACATACCTGATTAAAAATGAAAGAAAAGAAAATACAATTCACTACCCTAACTGCCTAACAAAAAACAGAGGTCGAAAGGTTTTACAAATCAAATGGCGTCATCTCCTTACTATCCCAATATATACGCTATTTACAAACTATTTACAAAACAGACAATGCAGAAATCATAGTCAGGAGGCAATAAGGTCTAACAAGCCAGTGGAACAAAGTATAAACAAAACAAACAACATTCACAAATCTCTAGTCGCACAAAAACAAACAGTACTCACAAATCTCTAGTCACAACTTTAACATTCCAAAACTCTGCACTATACCACAAACAACCGTTTCAACAAACACAAAAGCAAGTGACCAAAACAAGATGGCCGCCAAGGAAGTTGTGTCATGGCTTTTAAAACACTAGGCCAATCAGGAACAAGAAATCAGCTGGAAGTGGCCAATCAGATGTGTTCTAGGGAAATCAAAGAAACAGTTGAGACAAGAGAATCATAGGGTTGTAACCATACCTGCCAACAATCGCGGGAAAACTTTCCTGGGAGTCTCCCGTATTTCAGGCCCACCTCCCGGTTTGTCATTTGTCAACCCCTTCCCCCGGTCCTCAGGTGATTGGTACAATCTGTAACACCCCTTTTACACGGGCCAACGCTTGACAGAGGGCGCGTCTGAAGTTGGGGCTGACGCGATCGTCATAACAGTGTCAGCCAATGAAATTAGTCAGCAATCGGCTACTTTCTGAGCTGGTGTATTTCCATACAGCGATCTGATTGGCTGGCGCTTCCGTCGGCACTTGAAAAGTTAAGAAAGTCCCAGGCTGCGTCCGAAACCGCATACTTCCATACTATACAGTACGCTAAAATCAGTATGCAAGCTGAGTAGTATGTCCGAATTCATGGAATTCGAATATCAGTATGCGAGAAGTACCCGGATGACTTACTACTTCCGGTGAGATTCTGAAGTGCGCATCCCATGCACGCTGCGCTATCCCGTGATGCTCTGTGAGAAAATTCATGAATGGGAGTAAATCGACGCAACTGACGTAGGTCACGTGACCATGACAAAATGGCGGATGTAGTACGTTCGAATTCCATTCATACTTCTCCCATTCATACTGTATAGAACGTACTTTTCTAACGACCGAGTGATACGTTTAAATTCAAATGCAGTACCTACTGAGTAGTAGGCAGGTTCGGACGCAGCCTCAACTTCTGCAGCGATCAATGCCACTGAAGCGGGGCCGACGGATCCACAATGCAGCTCAGCAATGCCTGACGTCACCCATTCAAAGTGAATGGGAAGCACTGAAGCTGACGCTCCCTGTAAATGGGGCGTAACACCCCCGGATCGCCAACAGACCAGGCACCCCTTCCGGTCGCTCTGCTCACCCCCCCTCCTGGATTTTTAGATACAAATGTTGGCAGGTATGGTTGTAACACCCCCACACATAAGTGTAAACATGTCAGGTTTAAAACATATAATAAGTTTGTCCCAGCAAGAAAGTTGCTGGTTTGACTCCCGGCTGGGTCGGTTGGTGTTTCTGTGTGGAGTTTGAATGTTCTCCCTGTGTTGACGTGGGTTTCCTCCGAGTTTCCCCCACAGTTCAAACACATGCGCTATACAGGAATTGAATAACTAAATCGGCTATAATGTATGAGTGTGTGTGTGTGTGTGTGTGTGTGTGTGTGTGTGTGTGTGTGTGTGTGTGTGTGAATGAGCGTGTATGGGTGTTTCCCAGTACTGGGTTGCAGCTGGAAGGGCATCCGCTGTGTAGAACTGGATAAGTTAGCAGTTCATTCTGCTCTAGTGAAACAAGGGACAAAGTTGAAGGAAAATGACTGAATGCATGAAATTTGTCCACTAGGCGTCGCTTATGTTCAGTCAGTGTTTGTCCTGTTGGCGTCGATTTGTGTTTGTGCTAAATGTGTTGTCCAGTCAGTGTTTGTCCTGTAGGTGTGGCTGTCTGAGTGAGTAAAGCCAGTAAAGCTGCTCATTACTGATAAAGAGCTGAAGAAAAAGGAAGTCACTAAAGCAGACTGATGTAGAGACAGAGAGATCCACTCACACATCATTCAGCAACAACAACACACTCAACTCAAGTCACGATGAAGATCCTCCTCATCATCTTGCCTTGACATCTGATTTCAGGTCAGAGCTTTTTTCTTTCAGTCATTGCAATAGGTCTAAGGAATAAGATGATATGTGACCCTGGATCACAAAACCAGTTATAAAGTGGAGTTATAGTTGAGGAATAACCTCTTCATTGATGCGTACGGTATTTTGGGATTATTCAATATTTGGGCAAGATGCAACTAACAGAATGTCAAAAATTTGAGGGTTAAAAAAAACACCAAAATACTACAAAAATGACTTAAGTTTATCCAAATGTTTTTCTTAGAAACGCATATTTCCAACCAAAAACTACTTTTTGATAGATTTATGAGAATAAGTGTATTAAATTTCTGCATGAACACAATCTCTACGTAATATTCTCAGTTTTGGCGTAAAATTAAAAATGGATTATTTTGTATTTTCGTCTATTCACAAAAAAGTTTCCCATGCAACTTGAGAAAATATTGATCCAGGGTCGCATATTATCATATATCGAAAATGTCAACATTATTGGGGAAAAAAATTAATATGATAAAGTTTGCAAGTAAATGAATGTAGATTATACCTAACTGTGTCTTAAATTGCCTAGTAGTAACACTTACCCTTAGTTTTTTTTATGAATGTGTATGGTAAAGAATGTCGGCTGTATATTTTTATAAAGCACATTATTTCAGAAACGATCTGTTACTTAAATATATTTACATTAGCCCTATAAATAAAATACAACAAGAAGAACAGAAGTGATATTGTTAAGAAGCGGACGGACAGACTGGGTGAGTAAAAGATGTAACAGTTTATTTAGACAACATTGAACACAAACGGATGAGGAGATAGTGAGGATGAATGAGCTGGATGGTAAATGTCCTTTCCTTGGCAGATAGAAGGGTACACAACGGGGAAGACGGATAGCACACACCACAGACTGGAGAGACTGGAGAGACTGGAGACAGGAACAACTAGGGGCAAACAGAGACACGGTAAGTACAAGGATAATAGTTCGTGAGTGTTAGCCAGGAGAGTGAACACTCAGAGTCCGCTTCGTATCAACGAGCCCGGACACTGAGTGCAGTGAGGGGTGTGCTTTTATGGTGAGACATGGAATTGGATGCAGCTGTGAATGATTAGAATTCAGGTGATGGTGCTCGCTGTGATTGGATGCAGGAAGAGCCTGGCCAATCCGTGACATTACCCCCCCTCCCCAGGGCCCGCTCCTGAGGGCCTAACATTCCGACGCCGTGGTGGTCTACCTCGTCCACGAGGTGCCGGGAACTCTGGGTGATTGGAGTGGAACTCTTCCAGGAGTGAGGGATCTAAGATGTCGGATCTGGAAACCCACGATCTTTCTTCTGGTCCATATCCCTCCCAGTCCACTAGATATTCCAGTTGACCACCACGACGCCGGGATCGCAGAATTTCTTTGACGGAATATATGGAGCCTTCTTCCAGCAGCAGTGGAGGAGGGGGTTCCTCTTCGTGGCCAGGCTCTGTGGAGGGAATCAGAGGGTTGTGATGGGGTTTCAGGAGTGACACATGGAACGTGGGATGGATTATGTACTGTGGAGGGAGTTGAAGTTTGTAAGTGACGGGATTGACCTGTTCCAGGATGGTAAAGGGACCAACAAACCGGGGACTGAGCTTCCTGGAGGGCAGTTGTAGGCGGATGTCTCTTGTGGAGAGCCAAACCTTCTGCCCTGGAAGATAGGTGGGGCCAGTAATCCTCCTCCTGTCCGACACCTTCTTGGCTCTGCGGACTGCCCTCTGAAGATGATGATGAGCCTCGTCCCAGACCCTCTCGCTCTCCCGAAACCAGTGATCTACTGCGGGGACATCAGATGGTTCGCCATCCCAGGGAAAGAGTGGAGGTTGGAACCCTAGGACGCACTGGAATGGCGTGAGTCCGGTGGTGGATTGCCGCAGTGAATTCTGGGCGTATTCTGCCCAGCCCAGAAACTGGTTCCAGGAGTTTTGGTGGCCGTGACAGAATGTTCTAAGGAATCGTCCCACCTCTTGATTCTTCCTCTCTGTCTGGCTGTTGGTCTGAGGATGATATCCAGACGAGAGGCTGACGGTCACACCCAGGAGTTTGAAAAAGCCTTTCCACAGACGGGAAATGAACTGTGGACCTCGATCGGAGACGATATCTTCTGGTAAACCATAACATCGGAAGACATGGTTGAACAGACTTTCTGCCGTCTCTAGGGCTGTGGGAAGACCCTTCAAGGGGATCAAATGACAGAATTTAGAGAACTGGTCTACTATCACCAAAATACAGGTGTTACCGTCTGATGGAGGAAGGTCCGTCATATAATCCACTCCTAGGTGTGACCAGGGACGATTCGGGATTGGCAAGGGATGGAGTTTGCCAGCCGGTAGATGACGAGGACTCTTGGACATGGCACATTCTTGGCATCCTTGGACATACCTTCTCACATCCCTTGCCATGTTCGGCCACCAATAGCGTTGGGATAGCAGCGAGAGGGTGTTGTTGGTCCCGGGATGCCCCGTGCCCAGGGAGGAATGGATGGAGTGAATTATATCTACCCGTTGGTTAGCTGGAACAAACTGCCGATGAGGTGGGCAACCCGGCGGAGGTCGAGGTTCCGGAGTGACGACGGTTGGAGGGTTAGACCACTCAATGGGACAAATGGTGATGTGATCAGGGAGGATCCTAGTAGGAGTTTTGACTGTTTCTGGAAGATCATGTATTCTGGATAATGCATCTGCTCGGATATTCTTTGACCCGGGTCGGAAGACTATGGAAAACTGGAACCTGGAGAAGAACAGTGACCACCGGGCTTGACGAGGACAGAGTCGTTTTGCATCTTTAAGATATTGCAAGTTTTTATGGTCGGTTATGACTTGAAAGGGGTGTTTTGCGCCCTCCAACCAATGTCGCCACTCCTCCAGGGCTAGCTTGATTGCGAGGAGCTCCCGATTGCCGATGTCGTAGTTCTGCTCCGCCGGGTTAAGCTTCCGGGAGAAATAGGCACATGGATGGAGTAATGTAGGGGTTCCGGTGTATTGGGATAATACTGCCCCTACCCCAGTGGTGGATGCATCTACTTCAAGGACGAAAGGTAGGTCTGGATCAGGATGAGTCAGGAGTGGAGCTTGAGTAAATGCTTCTTTAAGGTGTTGGAAGGCTGCGGCTGCTTCGGGGGACCAGAGTAATTTTTTGGGTTTATTTTTCAGGAGGCTGGTGAGTGGAGTGGTGATGAGACTGTAGTTCCGGATGAAGCGACGGTAGAAGTTTGCAGATCCAAGGAATCGTTGTAACTCTTTAATGGTAGTGGGTTCTGGCCAGGACACGACAGACTTGATCTTCCCCTCGTCCATGCGAACTCCTGATTGATCGATGATGTATCCTAGGAAGGGGACAGATGTTTCATGGAAGGAGCATTTCTCAGCTTTGAGATATAATTGGTGTTTTCTAAGTGTTTGTAGGACCTCCGCAACATGGAGATGATGTTCTGCCTCATTCCGGGAGTAGATGAGGATATCGTCTATATAGACTATGACAAAGCGATGCAGGAACTCTCGGAGGACTTCATGAATAAAGTTCTGGAATACGGAAGGGGCGTTAACCAGACCATAGGGCATGACCAAGTACTCATAGTGGCCAGTAGGGGTCACAAATGCGGTTTTCCACTCGTCATTATTCCGTATCCTCACCAGATTGTATGCGCTGCGGAGGTCCAACTTAGTAAATATCTTGGCGGATCGTAATTGCTCCAGTGCTGCAGGGACGAGAGGAAGAGGATACCGGAACTTGATGGTACTCTGGTTCAGGACCCGGTAATCGATACATGGCCGCAGCCCTCCATCTTTCTTGGCCACAAAGAAGAAGCTGGATGCTGCGGGTGATGTGGAAGGACGAATGTACCCCTGACTCAGAGCCTCTTGAATATACTCCTCCATGGCCTTAGTTTCCGGAAGCGACAACGGGTAGATTCTCCCTTTGGGCAACGGAGCATCTGGAACTAGGTCGATGGCGCAGTCATATGGTCGATGTGGAGGTAGCTGGGAAGCTCTCTTGGGGCAAAAAACATCCTTGAAAGAGGAGTAAATTTCAGGAATTTGAACTGACTGTTGCTTGACTGGACTTTCGACTGAGGTGACATAGACAGATAGGGGTTTCTTTGGCTGAAGAGGAAGATCGGGAAAACATTCTGGTGTGCATCCTTCACCCCATCTTTTAATCTCTCCTGTGCCCCAAGAGAGGATGGGATCATGCTTCACCAGCCACGGGCGCCCTAAGATGATATCCATTGTAGCGCCCTCCAGAACCAAACATTGAATTTCCTCCTTATGCAACAGTCCTACTTGAAGCTGAATGGATTCACATCTATGATGGATACGTGCCTGAGAGTGGATATTGTGGATTATGGGTTGGATCTGATAGATATGCTGCGAGGCTTCGGTGTTGAGTTGCAGTTGGCGACAGAGGGCATGTGAGATGAAGTTCCCAGCTGACCCGGAGTCGATAAGGGCTGTGGCTGTAACAGAGGCAGAGGGGGTAGTTAACAGAACATTTGTAGTGAGTGGATGCATCTTTTCAATTTCTGAACTACACACACTCACCGAGGAACGTGAGGGACGGAGTGGACAGCCCAGCCTGACATGTCCACTAGCACCACAATATATGCACAGACCCCGGGTCAGCCTCCTCTGTCGCTCTGTGGTCGTGAGTCTACCAGACTCAAGGATCATAGGTTCTGGTTCTGGTTCTGGAGGGGTCGCTGGCTCAGACGGACGGAGGAGTGCTTGAGGGACAGGATTCTGGTCACGCTGGTAGCTCTTCAGACGCTCAGAACATCGGAGAGAAAGTTGAATGAATTTTTCCAAACCCATAGCGTCATCCAAGGCTGCGAGCTGTACTCGAAGTTTGGGTTCTAAGCCGAGCCGGTATGTGGTGAGGAGAGATCGTTCATTCCATCCACTAGCTGCCGCCAGAGTCCGAAATCGTAGAGCATAATCTTGGGTGGACATCGTACCTTGTTTTAGATGATATAGTTGTTCTCCAGCAGCTACTTCACCATCTGATCGACCAAAAACCTCTTTAAGTACATGGTAAATGATTGGATGGAACTCGTTACCGGCCCGGCTTGCTGCCAAATGGTTTCGGCCCATCGGAGAGCAGGTCCAGATAGAAGGGAGATGATATAGGCGATTTTGGATCGATCTATGGGATATAAGGCAGGTTGCATGGTGAATACTAGAGAACACTGTAATAGAAATCCATTGCACTCCTCCGCCCTGCCTGAGTAGGGCGCTGGTCGAGCCATGGGACTGGAAGAGGTGGTGGACGACGAAGAAGGAGATGCGGAAGTGCTCGGGACTGGCTGTGCTTCGGGAAGTGCTGTTGATGGTAATAGAATCCGCTTCAAAGTGTCCACCAGCTCTTGGAAGTGATCGGGAGTGCTCATGTTGTCAACGGTAAGGTCCGGGCTTCTGTTAAGAAGCGGACGGACAGACTGGGTGAGTAAAAGATGTAACAGTTTATTTAGACAACATTGAACACAAACGGATGAGGAGATAGTGAGGATGAATGAGCTGGATGGTAAATGTCCTTTTCCTTGGCAGATAGAAGGGTACACAACGGGGAAGACGGATAGCACACACCACAGACTGGAGAGACTGGAGAGACTGGAGACAGGAACAACTAGGGGCAAACAGAGACACGGTAAGTACAAGGATAATAGTTCGTGAGTGTTAGCCAGGAGAGTGAACACTCAGAGTCCGCTTCGTATCAACGAGCCCAGACACTGAGTGCAGTGAGGGGTGTGCTTTTATGGTGAGACATGGAATTGGATGCAGCTGTGAATGATTAGAATTCAGGTGATGGTGCTCGCTGTGATTGGATGCAGGAAGAGCCTGGCCAATCCGTGACAGATATAGTGGCTAATGTAGAAACTAAATGACAAGACGGATCCACAATGCAGCTCGGCAATGCCTGATGTCACCCATTCAAAGTGAATCGGAAGCATTGAAGCTGACACTCCCTGTAAATGGGGCGTAACACCCCCGGATCGCCGACAGACCAGGCACCCCCTCCGGTCGCTCTGCTCACCCCCCCTCCTGGATTTTTAGATACAAATGTTGGCGGGTATGGTTGTAACACCCCCACACATAAGTGTAAACATGGATACAAGTTTACTAATGCGATCTGGATAAAGAGTCTGCAGTAACATTGTCGATGCCTTTCTTGTACTTAACTTGTAAATTAAACCTTTGACAAATGAGAGCCCACCGCATCAGTCTCTGATTTTTGTAACACATTTGCTGAAGAAAAACAAGTGGGTTGTGGTCAGTAAATGCATCAATGGGTTGTGAACTGGATCCAACATACAGTATACTTCAAAATGTTGACGGTTTATTATTACTATTGAGTCATTGTTTAAAGTGAGATTGTGTTGTTGTTTTATTTAGCACTAGTCGTTCTTCTGTCACTCAAGGGTCTCAGTGTACTTTGACCGAGAAGATGACTTGTTCAGGAAACCCACGCTGAGACCACATGAGACTCAGCAGACAGAAAAACAACTGAAGTGCAGATCTGCTCAGAGGATATATATAGTCATTTCCTCTCAAGAAAATAAAACCTAATTGAGTCCCTCTCATTCATTCATTTTTCATGCTCTTAGGTTTCTAGTTTGATTTGCATAATGTAATTCTGCATGTCATGTTTTCTCTTGTTTATTCTCCATTAATTAATTTAATTCATTCCGTTTGTGAATTAGGTTTAGATGTGATGCTTCAGAAAGCACAATATCTAATAACTGGAGTATGTTGAGCTGGAGGTCAACACTCAGTTCCTTCATGTCACTGCTTTACAGAACTACGGTGTGCTTAATGTTGAACTCTTGTACTTTCTCTAGTTTAAAGAGACTTGTTGTGAGCATCTCAGTGCTTTGTGTTTGCAGGTTTTGTTTTTTACTGTGACCTGTGTGATAAAGATCAACAGCATGAGTTGCTCTTCATCTTGTGGTTTGCTTTTGCCCCATGTGTGTTCATTTCTTCCACACATGCTTTAAGAGCAGGAAACAGTTTCTTTGGTCACCCAGACTTTCCACTCTAAAACAACTGTGGCGTATTTTATATCTTAGCTTTCATTACAAAAGTATTGAGATCATCTGAAGTATTTATTAGAAAGAAGGAAGAATAATCCTGGTGGTAGCTTACTTTTAAAACATTCTGCCATAATCAGGTCACCAACATGATTCAACTGAACTTCCTCCTTTGACCATATTTGGTTAACTAAGCCTACAGGGTAATACACTTCAAATTGAAGCCTGCAGCTCCACCTAGCGGCAGATATGAGCAAGTATGTATGCTTTATTGGTTTAATTAAAGATTGTTTGTGTATTTGTATTTTGTGCTATTGATGTGAATCAATCTCATTCTTAATTCTGTTCAAATGATTTGTCACACTAATGCAGGGGTGTCAAACTCAGATCCTGGAGGGCCGCAGCCCTGCACAGTTTAGTTCCAACCCTGCTTCAACACACTTACCTGCAGGTTTCAAACAAGCCTGAAGGACTCAATTAGTTTGATCAGGTGTGTTTAATTAGGGTTGGAACTAAACTGTGCAGAGCTCCGGCCCTTCAGGAACTGAGTTTGACACCTGTGCACTAATGTATAAAGGTTAAATGTACACGACATTTCACTTCATATTTGATAACAGCAGGGACCAGTTTCACATAGATGTTCTTATAAGATTAATAATAAAAGATGATGGGCTTAGTGGCGACCCCAGATTAATAAAGAGACTAAGCCAAAAAGAAAGAAAAAAAATGCATGAATGATGAGCTCAAGTCTTCTCATTTCTCTCTTTGTGCCATTCATCTGTGGTGTTTGTCTGATCTGTGGTTGCTGTCCGTGGTGCTGAATCTACAGCTCTTAAAGAGACAGAAGCTGGAAATCATTGATACAGGTGACATCAGGTGTGAAGGAAACACCGCAGACAACTCACATGCTTAGATTAGCAAACATTTGGATTCTTTTGACATGTCAGGTTTAAAACGTATAATAAAGAATGCTCAGCAAGAAAGTTGCTGGTTTGACTCCCGGCTGGGTCGGTTGGTGTTTCTGTGTGGAGTTTGAATGTTCTCCCTGTGTTGACATGGGTTTCCTCCGGGTTTCCCCCACAGTTCAAACACATGCGCTATACAGGAATTGAATAACTAAATCGGCTGTAGTGTATGAGTGTGTGTGTGTGTGTGAATGAGCGTGTATGGGTGTTTCCCAGTACTGGGTTGCAGCTGGAAGGGCATCCGCTGTGTAGAACTGGATAAGCTGGCATTTCATTCTGCTGTAGTGAAACAAGGGACAAAGTCGAAGGAAAATGACTGAATGCATGAAATTTGTCCACTAGGCGTCGCTTATGTTCAGTCAGTGTTTGTCCTGTTGGCGTCGATTTGTGTTTGTGCTAAATGTGTTGTCCAGTCAGTGTTTGTCCTGTAGGTGTCGCTGTGTGAGTGAGCAAAGCCAGTAAAGCTGCTCATTACTGATAAAGAGTTACTGATAAAGAAAGGGGAAGTCACTAAAGCAGACTGATGTAGAGACAGAGAGGTCCACACACACACATCATTCAGCAACAACACACTCAACTCAAGTCACAATGAAGGTCCTCCTCATCTTCTTGCCTTTACATCTGATTTCAGGTCAGAGCTTTTCTCTTTCCGTCACTGCAATAGGTCTAGGGAATAAGATGATATGTGACCCTGGGTTATAAAACCAGTTATAAAGTGGAGTTATAGTTGAGGAATAACCTCTTCATTGATGCGTACGGTATTTTGGGATTAGTCAATATTTGGGCAAGATGCAACTAACAGAATGTCAAAAATTTGAGGGTTAAAAAAAACACCAAAATACTAACCAAAATGACTTAAGTTGTCCAAATGTCATTCTTAGAAACTCATATTGCCAACCAAAAACTACTTTTTGATAGATTTATGAGAATAAATGTATTAAATTTCTGCATGAACACAATCTCTACGTAATATTCTCAGTTTTGGCGTAAAATAAAAATGGATTATTTTGTATTTTCGTCTATTCACAAAAAAGTTTCCCATGCAACTTGAGACAATATTGATCCAGGGTCGCATATTATCAAATATCGAAAATGTCAACATTATTGGGGAAAAAAATTAATATGATAAAGTTTGCAAGTAAATGAATGTAGATTATACCTAACTGTGTCTTAAATTCCCTAGTAGTAACACTTACCCTTAGTTTTTTTCATGAATGTGTATGAAAGCACATTATTTCAGAAACGATCTGTTACTTAAATATATTTACATTAGCCCTATAAATAAAATACAACAAGAAGAACAGAAGTGATATAGTCGCTAATGTAGAAACTAAATGACAAGACGGATCCACAATGCAGCTCGGCAACGCCTGACGTCACCCATTCAAAGTGAATGTGAAGCATTGAAGCTGACACTCCCTGTAAATGTGGCGTAACACCCCCGGATCGCCGACAGACCAGGCACCCCTTCCGGTCGCTCTGCTCACCCCCCCTCCTGGATTTTTAGATACAAATGTTGGCGGGTATGGTTGTAACACCCCCACACATAAGTGTAAACATGGATACAAGTTTACTAATGCGATCTGGATAAAGAGTCTGCAGTAACATTGTCGATGCCTTTCTTGTACTTAACTTGTAAATTAAACCTTTGACAAATGAGAGCCCACCGCATCAGTCTCTGATTTTTGTAACACATTTGCTGAAGAAAAACAAGTGGGTTGTGGTCAGTAAATGCATCAATGGGTTGTGAACTGGATCCAACATATACTTCAAAATGTTGACGGTTTATTATTACTATTTAGTCATTGTTTAAAGTGAGATTGTGGTGTTGCTTTATTTAGCACTAGTCGTTCTTCTGTCACTCAAGGGTCTCAGTGTACTTTGACCGAGAAGATGAAACATGACTTGTTCAGGAAACCCATGCTGAGACCACATGAGACTCAGCAGACAGAAAAACAACTGAAGTGCAGATCTGCTCAGAGGATATATATAGTCATTTCCTCTCAAGAAAATAAAACCTAATTGAGTCCCTCTCATTCATTCATTTTTCATGCTCTTAGGTTTCTAGTTTGATTTGCATAATGTAATTCTGCATGTCATGTTTTCTCTTGTTTATTCTCCATTAATTAATTTAATTCATTCCGTTTGTGAATTAGGTTTAGATGTGATGCTTCAGAAAGCACAATATTTAATAACTGGAGTATGTTGAGCTGGAGGTCAACACTCAGTTCCTTCATGTCACTGCTTTACAGAACTACGGTGTGCTTAATGTTGAACTCTTGTACTTTCTCTAGTTTAAAGAGACTTGTTGTGAGCATCTCAGTGCTTTATGTTTGCAGGTTTTGTTTTTTACTGTGACCTGTGTGATAAAGATCAACAGCATTGCAACAGAGTTGCTCTTCATCTTGTGGTTTGCTTTTGCCCCATGTGTGTTCATTTCTTCCACACATGCTTTAAAAACAGGAAACAGTTTCTTTGGTCACTCAGACTTTCCACTCTAAAACAACTGTGGCGTATTTTATATCTTAGCTTTCATTACAAAAGAATTCAGATCATCTGAAGTATTTATTAGAAAGAAGGAAGAATAATCCTGGTAATAGCCTACTTTTAAAACATTCTGCCATAATCAGGTCACCAACATGATTCAACTGAACTTCCTCCTTTGACCATATTTGGTTAACTAAGCTTCCAGGGGAATACACTTCAAATTGAAGCCTGCAGCTCCACCTAGCGGCAGATATGAGCAAGTACGCATTGGTTTAATTAAAGATTGTTTGTGTATTTGTATTTATGCTATTGAAGTGAATCAATCTCATTCTTAATTCTGTTTAAATGATTTGTCACATTAATGTACATGACTCCTTACATTTTTAAATAATGATAGATTGATCCAGAAGAATGGACATTTCATTTCATATTTGATAACAGCAGGGACCAGTTTCACATAGATGTTCTTATAAGATTAATAATAAAAGGATGATAGGCTTAGTGGCGACCCCAGATTAATAAAGAGACTAAGCCAAAAAGAAAGAAAGAAAATGCATGAATGATGAGCTCAAGTCTTCTCATTTCTCTCTTTGTGCCATTCATCTGTGGTGTGTCTGACCTGTGGTTGCTGTCCGTGGTGCTGAATCTACAGCTTTTAAAGACACAGAAGCTGGAAATCACATTGATTCAGGTGACATCAAGTGTGAAGGAAACACTGCAGACAACTCACATGCTTAGATTAACAAACATTTGGATTCTTTTGACATGTCAGGTTTAAAATATATAATAAAATGTGTCCTAGCAAGAAGGTCACTGGTTCGAGCCCCGGCTGGGTAAGTTGATGTTTCTGTGTGGAGTTTGTATGTTCTCCACGTGTTGGCGTGGGTTTCCTCCGGGTGCTCTCGTTTCCACCACAGTCCAAACACATGAGGTATAGGGGAATTGATGAACTAAATTGGCCGTAGTGTATGAGTGTGTGTGAATGAGAGTGTATATGGGTGTTTCCCAGTACTGGGTTGCAGCTGGAAGGGCATCCGCTGTGTAAAACATATGAAGGATAAGTTGGTATTTCATTCCGCTGTGGTGACCCCTGATAAATAAGGGAATAAGATGAAAAAAATGAATGAATGAATGAATTAAGTTTGTCCTGTAGGTGTCGCCATATGTGTATGCGCTGAATGTGATGTTCAGTCAGTGTTTGTCTTGTAGGTGTCACTGTGTGAGTGTGTAAAGCCAGTAAAGCTGCTCATTACTGATAAAGAGCTGAAGAAAGAGGAAGTCACTAAAGCAGACTGATGTAGAGACAGAGAGATCCACTCACACATCATTCAACAACAACAACACACTCAACTCAAGTCACAATGATGATCCTCCTCATCATCTTGCCTTTACATCTGATCTCAGGTCAGAGCTTTTCTCTTTCAGTCTCTGCAATAGGTCTAGGGTATAAGATGATATGTGACCCTGGATCACAAAACCAGTTATAAAGTGGAGTTATAGTTGAGGAATAACCTCTTCATTGATGTGTACGGTATTTTGGGATTAGTCAATATTTGGGCAAAATGCAACTAACAGAATGTCAAAAATTTGAGAGTTAAAAAAAACACCAAAATACTAAAAAAAATACTTAAAAAATACTACAAAAATGACTTAAGTTGTCCAAATGTTTTTCTTAGAAACTCATATTGCCAACCAAAAACTACTTTTTGATAGATTTATATGAATAATTGTATTAAATTTCTGCTTGAACACAATCTCTACGTAATATTCTCAGTTTTGGCGTAAAATAAAAATGGATTATTTTGTATTTTCGTCTATTCACAAAAATTTTCCCATGCAACTTGAGACAATATTGATCCAGGGTCGCATATTATCATATATCGAAAATGTCAACATTATTGGGGAAAAAAATTAATATGATAAAGTTTGCAAGTAAATGACTGTAGATTATACCTAACTGTGTCTTAAATTGCCTAGTAGTAACACTTACCCTTAGTTTTCTTCATGAATGTGTATGAAAGCACATTATTTCAGAAACGATCTGTTACTTAAATATATTTACATTAGCCCTATAAATAAAATACAACAAGAAGAACAGAAGTGATATAGTCGCTAATGTAGAAACTAAATGACAAGTAGGAAATCAGAGATAAAATGTTAATGCCTAAAAGAAACGGCAGATACAACACAATAAAATATACACTGCAAAACATGCTTTACTTACTTAGATTTTTCATCTTGTTTCTAGTTTAAATATCTAAAAATTCTTATATCAAGAAACTTTTTCTTGGCAAGCAAAACATAATGTCTTGTTTTCAGAAATAATATGCCAATATTAAGTCAGCTTTTCCTTAAAACAAGCAAAATAATCTGCCAATTGGGTAACCAAAATAATCTTGTTTTTCTCTTTACATAAGATTATTTTGCTTACCCAATTGGCAGATTGTTTAGCTTGTTTTAAGGAAAAACTCACTTCAATTTGGCATATTATTTCTTAAAACAAGTCAGCATGTTTTGCTTGTCTAGAAAATTCTTCTTGATATAAGAATTTTTACATATTTGGACTAGAAACAAGATGAAAAATCTAAGTAAGAAAAGCTTTGTTTGCAGTGTAGGTGTAACCAAGGAAGTGACATTGACAACAGAGGTGAGGATCCAAATGCAGGTATTTATTAACGGAATGGTCAGGCAAGCAGAGGTCAATACAGGAGCAAACAGTCTTATGAGGGAAATCCAGAATCGTAGTAAATATAGCAGGCAGATGGTCACAAGGACGGCAGTAAACACGGAGAAACAGATAACAAGGCGAAGGTCAAAACACGGCAAAAACATGACAAGGAAAACGCTTTGAATTGGAGCTGTAAACAGGCAACATGACTCGGCAATGGAGTGAGTGTATGTTCTGCTTATGTAGTGTGTGTAATCAGTTCTTGAGTGTCTTCAGGTGTGGGATGCAATCAGTGAAGATGTGGAACCGGTTGTGTGTGATGTCAGAGTATTGCATGTATGGGGATGTAGTCCATATGATGGTGGATTTGTAGTCCATGGTTGTTTGTGCATGTAAACCAGCGATCTAAGGGGAGAAGATCGCTGGTGATTGTGACAGAGCCCCCCCTTTAAGGAGTGGCTTCCAGACACTTCTATCATAGTTCAGGCGGGAGGTGGAGCGGAGGCGGAACAGGGGGAGGGATGGAGGGCCAGGACCATGCAGCTGAGGAGTGTCTGAAGCATGAAGCAGCAGTAGGCCCGGAGAGTGGAGCTGCGGAGGGCCTGGAGCGTGGAGCTGCGGAAGGCCCGGAGAGTGGAACTGCGGAGGGCCTGGAGCGTGGAGCTGTGGAAGGCCCGGAGAATGGAGCTGCGGAGGGCCTGGAGCGTGGAGCTGGAGCTGCGTAAGGCTTGAAGAGTGAAGCTGCTGAGGGCCTGGAGCGTGGGGCTGCGGAGGGCCTGGAGCGTGGGGCTGCGGAGGGCCTGGAGCGTGGGGCCGCGGAGGGCCTGGAGCGTGGAGCTGGAGCTGCGTAAGGCTTGAAGAGTGAAGCTGCTGAAGGCCTGGAGTGTGGAGTTGCAAAAGGCCTGGAGCATGGACCTGAAGTTGGTCTGGGGCTTAGGTTCAGCAGGCACAGGCAGTTCATATAACCCCCATGGATCAGGAGGCTTTGGTTCAAGGGGCACTGGCAGTTCATTAAACTCCAGTGGGTCTGGAGGCTTGGGTTCAGGAGATACAGGCATTTCATTTAACCCGAGTGGGTCTGGAGGTTTGGGTTCAGGAGACACTGGCAGTTCGTTTAACCCCAGTGGGTCTGGAGGCTTGGGTTCAGGAGATACTGACAGTTCATTTAACTCCAGTGGGTCAGGAGGCTTGGGTTCAAGGAGCACTGGCAGTTTGTATAACCCCAGTGGGTCAGGAGGCTTAGGTTCAAGGAGCACTGGCAGTTCATATAACCCCAGTGGGTCAGGAGGCTTAGGTTCAAGGAGCACTGGCAGTTCATATAACCCCAGTGGGTCAGGAGGCTTAGGTTCAAGGAGCACTGGCAGTTCATATAACCCCAGTGGGTCAGGAGGCTTGGGTTCAAGGAGCACTGGCAGTTCATATAACCCCAGTGGGTCAGGAGGCTTAGGTTCAAGGAGCACTGGCAGTTCATATAACCCCAGTGGGTCAGGAGGCTTAGGTTCAAGGATCACTGGCAGTTCATATAACCCCAGTGGGTCAGGAGACTTTGGGACGTCACACGGCTCTGGCGGTACTGGGAAGTCACGTGTCTCTAGCACGTCACACGACTCTGGCAGCCCTTCCTGAAACTCAGGTGGTAATTCTTGTCCCTTGTGGAACTCAGGTGATGGCTCTGGCCTTTCGTGGGACTCAGGTGACAGCTCTGGCCTTTCGTGGGACTCAGGTGACAGCTCTGGCCTTTCGTGGGACTCAGGTGACAGCTCTGGCCTTTCGTGGGACTCAGGTGACAGCTCTGGCCTTTCGTGGGACTCAGGTAGGTCTCGTACCCCTGGCCCTTCAAGGGATTCAGGAGGATCTGGCGCCCGCCCTTCGGGGAATTCAAGTGGGTCTGGCGCCCGCCCTTCGAGGGATTCAGAGGTATCTGGCGCCCGCCATTCGAGGGATTCAGAGGTATCTGGCGCCCGCCATTCGAGGGATTCAGAGGTATCTGGCGCCCGCCATTCGAGGGATTCAGAGGTTTCTGCCGCCCGCCATTCGAGGGATTCAGAGGTATCTGGCGCCCGCCATTCGAGGGATTCAGAGGTATCTGGCGCCCGCCATTCGAGGGATTCAGAGGTATCTGGCGCCCGCCATTCGAGGGATTCAGAGGTTTCTGGCGCCCGCCATTCGGGGAATACAAAGGGTTCTGGCGGCGTCAATGGCTCTGGCGGCGGCGGGGACTCTGGCAGCTCTGGCGGCGGCGGGGACTCTGGCAGCTCTGGCGGCGGCGGCGACTCTGGCAGCTCTGGCGGCGGCGACTCTGGCAGCTCTGGCGGCGGCGGCGACTCTGGCAGCTCTGGCGGCGGCGGCGACTCTGGCAGCTCTGGCGGCGGCGGCGACTCTGGCAGCTCTGGCGGCGGCGGCGACTCTGGCAGCTCTGGCGGCGGCGGCGACTCTGGCAGCTCTGGCGGCGGCGGCGACCCTGGCAGCTCTGGCGGCGGCGGCGACTCTGGCAGCTCTGGCGGCGGCGGCGACTCTGGCAGCTCTGGCGGTGACTGAGGATCTGGCAGTGACTGAGGATCTGGCAGCTCTGGCAGTGACTGAGGATCTGGCAGCTCTGGCAACTCAGGTTGTGGTGGCCGTTCTGGTGGCACAGGTGATGGCATTTCAGGAATAGGAACGGACTCCGAACAGGAAGCCATCTTGTGAGCTGGTGGCAGATTGGGGCTTACCCATGCGTGAGCTGGAGGGCTGGTTGTGTCCACTTTGTAAGCTGATGGCCTGGAGGTGGCCATTTTGTGAACTGGCAGACTGGGAGTGGCCATCTTGTGAACTGGAAGACTGGAGATGGCTTTTTTGTGAACTGGGGAACTGGAGGTGGCCATCTTGCGACATGGAGGACTGTAGGTGGCCATTTTGTTATCTGGATGACCGGAGGTGGCCATCTTGTGAACTGGAGAACTGGAAGCGGCCATTTTGTTAGCTGGAGGACTGGAGGTGGCCATCTTGTGAGCTGGAGGACTGGAAGCAGCCATCTTGTCAGCTGGAGGACTGGAAGTGGCCATTTTGTGAGTTGGAGGACTGAAGGCGGCCATTTTGTGACATGAAGAGCTGGTGGCTTGTTAGCTGGCTGTGGTTTAGGCTGGTGAACAGGGGACAGGAGTATAGGAGATGCCAGCATGATTGTGTTATTGGAGGGAACAGCAAGTCCAGTTGCCGGCGGGTCTTGCTGTCTATTGCCCCCCCCCCAAAAAACATTTAGGGGTCTCCTCCACCTTGCCTACAGTGAAGGTTGAACCAATGGCTCGTAAAGACACATCTAGGGCTTGCTGGAAAGACCCCCGAGGACCATAACGGATGAGGGTGGATTTCAGTGGTTCGTTTAGTCCATCATAGAAAAAATCAATAAGTATACAGTCCAGGAGAGTGGTGTCATTGGCAATGTCCAGAAAAGAGATGATATGGTCCTCGAGGGAATTCATACCTTGCCTTAGCCTGACGAGACGTCCTGCTGGATCCATGTTTGGCCGAGTCTTCTGTAACCAAGGAAGTGACATTGACAACAGAGGTGAGGATCCAAATGCAGGTATTTATTAACGGAATGGTCAGGCAAGCAGAGATCAATACAGGAGCAAACAGTCTTATGAGGGAAATCCAGAATCGTAGTAAATATAGCAGGCAGATGGTCACAAGGATGGCAGTAAACACGGAGAAACAGATAACAAGGCGAAGGTCAAAACACGGCAAAAACAAGACAAGGAAAACGCTTTGAATTGGAGCTGTAAACAGGCAACATGACTCGGCAATGGAGTGAGTGTATGTTCTGCTTATGTAGTGTGTGTAATCAGTTCTTGAGTGTCTTCAGCTGTGGGATGCAATCAGTGAAGATGTGGAACCGGTTGTGTGTGATGTCAGAGTATTGCATGTATGGGGATGTAGTCCATATGATGGTGGATTTGTAGTCCATGGTTGTTTGTGCATGTAAACCAGCGATCTAAGGGGAGAAGATCGCTGGTGATTGTGACAGTAGGCTTATGATTGTAAATGTATTCATTTTATTTAAGAAACAATTTAAAGGAATGCCTGCATTCGGTTGATTTATTGTCTAATTAAAATGAACAAAATGACATTCAGGCATGGGTAACATTTGTAATCAATTTATAATGCACATATTTATACAAAATAATCTTGTGTGGAGTTAGAAGCAAAAAAGAATCTGTCGTCAAAAGAAAAATCAAGATTAACTTACACCATTGTCAGATTGTTTTGCTTATTTTAAGAAAAAGATACTTAATTTTGACATAAAAATTCTTAAAAGAAGAATATATTTAGCTCTTCTGGAAAATCCATCTCAAGTTTTTTTTGTATTATATATTTGGACTAGAAACAAGATAAAAAAAAATATAAGAAAAGCTTTTTTGCAGCGTAGCATAATCTGACAGGTAGGATAAAACGTAAGTACACCGGCAGCAACTCACGACACATATAATTTACAGTATAATCAGATATTTTAAAGGCAATTATGGATAAATATTTCTTTTAACAGCCCTGCAGTGATGATGCCGTTTTCTGATCACACTATAAATCTGATCCACAGCTGCACTGGGGGGTTTTGATGTCGCTGGATATTCTGGTCAAAGCCTGATGCTGAATTCTGGGAAACTTTGGCACAAAAACTATGCTAAATACATTTACAAATTACCAGAGTGGAAAACATTAATGTATTTCAAAAAACATGAAAAATTGATTAATGAAGGAAGATTCACTCTGTTTGAACACAATGATGGAAACCTCATGATCTTCATCAGAGATCTGAACACGCATGATGCTGGAGTCTACCGCATTGGTGTCTATGATGGCTGGCATATTTCTTTGACTCTGAATGTGGATGAAGGTCAGTGATTTTATATCTAAATCTTTATGCAGTAAAGCTGATGATGATGTCAAAATCTTTACATGTGCAAAATACATTTCTTTATTTTGCAATTGACAGAATACTGCTCATGTAATGTGTCCAAGAGAGTGATGGTGAAGAGCGAAGAAACTGGATTTTTTAGCTGTGAATATTCACAGAATCACATTAATGATGAAAAAGTCATATTTAAAGAGGAAAGAGACTCCATTAGGATGATTTACAACACAAGCAACAAGAAAGAAAGATTCAATATATCTGATGACCGACAGAGAAACTCATTCACTGTGAGAATTACTGCAGTGACACCAGATGATGGAGGAGTTTATTTCTGTGGAGTTCAGGTCAACAAACACTCGTACAGTTACTACATTATTAATACTGTACAACTGTATATTATTAGTAAGTATAAGGAATACAAATAATTAGCCA
The DNA here is from genome assembly GCA_903798195.1 of Danio kyathit. Lineage (NCBI taxonomy): Eukaryota > Metazoa > Chordata > Actinopteri > Cypriniformes > Danionidae > Danio > Danio kyathit. Next base: position 74,282,861 of record LR812519.1, read on the forward strand.
TTGTGATCATATGGCACTCTCCTGCTTTACAAATGAAGATTATTAATGTTGACAGGTTCATGTTGTGGATCGTCCAAAACAGTAGTTGTGAATAGTGGAGAAGCTGTTGCTTTCACCTGTGAATATTCATGGAATCAAACTTCTGGTGGGAAGACCCTATTCAAAACAGATAAGGACATCTTCGATGAGGTGATCTCCACAACTAACACATGGGATAGGAAAGAGAGAGTGAGCATTCATGATGACCGACAGAGAAAGCTCTTGAGTGTGAGAATTACTGCAGTGACACCAGATGATGGAGGAGTTTATTTATGTGGAGTTTGGGTCAACGAGCACTCATACAGTTACTACATTACTAATACTGTACAACTGGAGATTATGAGTGAGTAGAACAAACTTAATTAATTCAAAAAGTTTTTAAAATCCGCGTGTGATTTGATGATGTTTGTGATTGACAGCTAAAGTGGGCGTGTCTACAGTGATTGGCTCCTCAGGAGCTGCTCTGATGATCAAGTGTGAACATCCTCAACACAAAACCAACACCAAATACATCTGTAAAGAATCATCAGCTGGATGTTCAGGAGATCAGGAGGAATGGATGAAGAACGGAGATGTTTCTGTAGATGACGACACCAGAGCAGGAGTCTTGATGGTGTTTTTTAGAGAGCTGAAAGCTGCAGATGCAGGAACATACAGGTGTGGAGTGAAGGACTCTGAATATACTGAGAGATTCACTCAACTTCAACTTGACGTCAGACACAGTGAGGAAATTTCAGATACTTTAACTTGCATGTTTGGAGAATCTGTTCTTACTTTTATGTCTTGATTTACAGATGAAAAATATCCAAAAGTTGTGAATAAAACTGCTTATCCTGGAGAAGTGAAGATCAGCTGTCAGATCCCAGAGGTACAGAAAACCAACTATTTCTGCAAGGAGAATGATCATAAGAGCTGCCAAATAATGAGAGCATCTGAAGAGCCACACATGACTCCTGAAGAAACAGTCAGAAATGAAGAGAGAGTTTTTACAGTGAGCATCAGAGATGCTGGAGTTTACTGGTGTGGAGCAGAAACCAAAGACACGCATCTGACATTCATCTCCCTGACCACTAAAATCCAGCTCAGCATCACTGATACTGGTAACAGAATCAAAGAAATAATATACTAAAGCAAATAACTGCATGTTTCAAACAGAACTAACAGACTGCTGCTTTGATTTACCTTGTGACTACAATATTAATTGGAAATATTCAAACTGGGTTTGATTAATTGGGTTGATTAGAAAAGCGGTCAGTTTGCTGAAGATTGAATAAGGTGCTGTTCTTCAGCTTGTGGTTTTTCTAGTTATTCTGGTCAAACCAAGATGCACTTCAGCCAACTGCGGGTGTAAAGAAAAACAGGAAATGGGTTTTCAGTGTAGGCACGTAACCTACTTACAACTTTCCATCATAAAATAAGATAAAATAACTACAAATCTTAAATTGTTTGTAGTGTAATTTCCTTCAGTTTATTCACTGTTATGTGTTGGAGCCAGGTGAAACTTTAAATTATTAGCAAAAATCTTTATTAATAAAATTGTTGCTATGCAAATTAATAAAAAGGCAACAAAAAAGTAAATAAAGAGTAAATAAATTGCATTTCCTACTGTAAACGTTCAACAAGAATGGCTAAAAAAAATTGAAAAGTGTATTTAATTTTATTGAGGTCATCAGAAATAATTACAATAGGACAGAATACTGGGGGCAGCACGGTGGCTCAGTGGTTAGCACTGTCGCCTCAATGCAAGAAGGTCACTGGTTCGAGTCCTGGCTGGGTCAGTTGGCATTTGTGTGTGGAGTTTGCATGTTGGTTTCCTCCGGGTGCTCCAGTTTCCCCCACAATCCAAACACATGCGCTATAGGGGAATTGATGAACTAAATTGGCCGTAGTGTACTGGGTTGCAGCTGGTAGGGCATCTGCTGTGGCAACCTCTAATGAATAAAGGGACTAAGCCGAATGAAAGAACAAAATACTGTTTACATGTAAAATAAAATAAATTGGTGAAGTGTATACAAACATTTCAACTGCATAATTGCCATAATATTTATTTAAAATGTACATTACAGAATAGCATTAGTCATGGATAGATATCCTGTAAATGTAATAAAGAGGTAGAAAAGTCCCATAGAGGGCATTATATTTATTTAACCTGTTAATAATTCACATTTAAATAAATACTATGGCAATTATGCACTTTACATGTTTGTATACAACTCAATATTCATTTTCTTTTCGGTTTAGCTCTTTATTAATCTGGGGTTGAACACAGCGTAACGAACCACCAACTTACCCAGCATACAGTATGTTTTATGCAGCAATGTCCTTCCATTTAGATGTTATTTTCAGTCTGTTAGTTTTAAGGTTAAGCTAGTGTGTTCCAAAACAGTGACAAAATTCACATTTAGAAGGTATTAAACAAATATAAACACGTAAAGCTTGTAGTTTGTCACTTAATCGCCTAAATCGATCAAAAAAAAATTTCACATCACCTCTTAGTACATTTTCTAATCAAATCTTGACTAATCAAATGCTCTCTAGCATCTGACATGCCCGCCCCCTTCAAGGTGCTTCTCATTTGATGTTCTTGAGCTCAACCACTCTCACTAGCAAAGCTGTGATAAAACAAAATGCAATTGGTTACTCTATGCCCTCTCTACATTTTTAGATGAAGGGCTCTATTTTAACAGTCTAATTTGTTATTTGCATGGCGGACTTTGTAAGTGTAAAAAACTGAACGCTTCACTAGTGAGAAAACAGTTTAACAGAGCATCTGCAGTGAGAGGATAAAGAACGAGCCTCCTCCATTCAGCCTCTTTACTTTACTTTTACTCTTTACTCCTTTACTTTGGTGGAGTAAGGAAACGGTGGAAACTCACTCCACTGAAGACATCCATTAGCCCACATATTTAATTTAGGTTGTTAAGAACAAAGATTTGTTTAAAACTATTTCTAAATTCAGTTCTAATCTCCAGCAAAGGAATAAATAAACAATAATAACGAAGTGTGGTCAAATAACTGAGTTATATCCAAACACACGTCCTGTTCTTATGCCCCATATGCTGATGCAGACGTCTCCAAAACCCCACAGGTGGTGTGATAAATAGGCATATAATAAATAATACTGCTAATAATAATAACATTATACAGCTGCAGATTGTTATGAATAAACTGAAAAAGAGATGAAGAAGGCATGGAGGCAGTGGTGTTTATATTGATGTAGAAAATAATCATGTTGTAATATTTTAATCCTTTAATTGTTTTCATCTGTAAAGATATTTGTGTATTGCTGTACATCCTGTGTGTATTAAGCAGTGTGCAAGCATTTTGACCTGCATAGGTGCATAACTAACGCACTCTGAGCAGCTTTCAGCTGGTCTATTGCACAGTCTATTTTAGTTCCTCAAAATAGCAACGTGCCAACAATGCACCTTAACACACCTCCTTTATTGACCAGCACACCTATGAGTCTACAAAGTGGCGCAAATGGATTTGCTCTTTAAACAACGTGGTGGAAAATGTGAAAATTAGGGTTGCGCTGGTCTGAAAATAGCAACAAATCGCACCAAACGCGTCTTGCGCCTTATTGCGCAGGGTGTATAATAGAGCCCGAGATTACATCAAACTTCAAATAAAAAATGCAAATTTCAAAGCACTTCATGAGACCTTTAAATGTGTGTGTTTGTGTGCAGTGTCTCCAGTAGCGAGACGCGAAGGAGAATCTGCCAAATTTATGAATCAAATATTTCTGTATTTCTCTTCAATTATCATTAGGCTGGCTTGTCAAAGCCAACCTACTGTTATTCTGAGACTAAAAATTAAACTCTATCTCCTCCTAGAGCTTTTGAGCTATAGCCATCAAACTTGGTCCAGACCTCCAAACTCGTCTGACTCGGGTTGCTATATCTTTTCCGACTGATCCGACTTTCGGTTTTCCGAAATCTATCTATCTATCTATCTATCTATCTATCTATCTATCTATCTATCTATCTATCTATCTATTTATCTATCTATCTATCTATCTATCTTCAAACTGTTTTAAACAATCTATCTATCTATCTATCTATCTATCTATCTATCTATCTATCTATCTATCTATCTATCTATCTATCTATCTTCAAACTGTTTTAATCTATCTATCTATCTATCTATCTATCTATCTATCTATCTATCTATCTATCTATCTATCTATCTATCTATCTGTCTTCAAACTGTTTTAAACTATCTATCTATCTATCTATCTATCTATCTATCTATCTATCTATCTATCTATCTATCTTCAAACTGTTTTAAACTATCTATCTATCTATCTATCTATCTATCTATCTATCTATCTATCTATCTATCTATCTATCTATCTATCTATCTATCTATCTATCTATCTATCTATCTATCTATCTTCAAACTGTTTTAAACAATCTATCTATCTATCTATCTATCTATCTATCTATCTATCTATCTATCTATCTATCTATCTATCTATCTATCTATCTATCTATCTATCTTCAAACTGTTTTAAACAATCTATCTATCTATCTATCTATCTATCTATCTATCTATCCATCCATCCATCCATCCATCCATCCATCCATCCATCCATCCATCCATCCATCCATCCATCCATCCATCCATCCATCCATCCATCCATCCATCCATCCATCCATCCATCCATCCATCCATCTACAAACTGTTTTAAACAATCTATCTATCTATCTATCTATCTATCTATCTATCTATCTATCTATCTATCTATCTATCTATCTATCTATCTATCTATCTATCTATCTATCTATCTTCAAACTGTTTTAAACTATCTATCTATCTATCTATCTATCTATCTATCTATCTATCTATCTATCTATCTATCTATCTATCTATCTATCTATCTATCTATCTATCTATCTATCCATACTTTTTCAAACTGTTTTAAACTAAATAAACTATTACCAACAGGCTTTGTCAAGCCAGCCTCAAAGTTTGTCTCGACAAACTTTACTCTCTAGTTATGTTTCATGTCTTTTCTTTCAGGTTCCTCCATGATCATCATCATTGTTAGTGTGTGTGTGATTGTGCTGCTGATCAGTGGATTCACTCTGACTGCGTGTGAATTAAGACACAAGAGACGAGGTGATGCTACATTTCCCCCACAATTACCCACAACCCCCTCTGATGGGCTTCTGTACACATCCGTCAGTTTCCAGAAGCACGGAGAGTCTCCCAGTAAAGCTTCAGTCTCCTTTAGGACAGACGAGAGTCACTGTACTTATGCCACGGTCAGTCACCCATCAAACTAGACTAATTCACTCACAAACAAGCCACATCAGTGTTTTCTTTTTGATCATTTTAGTCTCACAGGAGTGATTAAATTACATGCAGTGTATAATCCACAAAGTATGTGTTCGCTTTGATTGGGGTCAATCAATTCAGTGTGTTAAACATTTCCACTGCTGCAGGTTGCTACTTTCACATGCTTTCCACTGCTGATATGTGGTCGTGATAAAGACAGATACTAAACAATTGACTAAACAATTTAGATTAAACTGTATACACTGTAAAAACAAATATCTGTAAATTAGCAGTTTTATGTACAGTGCTCAGCATAATTTAGAAAATGAACATGTTTCTCCATTTCTCAGTGAATATAAGCAATGTATTTTGGTGCATTTATATAAAACTGATTTATTAAACAGATATTCATTCAATCATTCATTTTCTTTTTGGCTTAATCCCTTTATTCATCAGGGGTCGCCACAGCGGAATGAACCGCCAACTTATCCAACATATGTTTTACGCAGCGGATGCCCTTCCAGCTGCAACCAAACAAAAATTAAACAGATATATTTATTAAAATAATATTTTAGTCACCAAACATATTTAGAAATTGAAAGATAATAAAATTAAATCCAAGCAAAACATTGGAAAAAAATTACAACCTACAAAATTTCAATTATTTTTTCCATTTTATTTTGCTTCTCTTGATTTTTCCTATTTTTTAAATTTGTATTTAATATTTTTCTATAACATATAAATTTGGCTGTGCTAGTTTTTGGGCCGTTATCGTAAGTTATTTTATTAGATAAGCTCCAGATTTGACTTCAATACTGACTAATCTAATGTATATGCACAAATAGGATATTGTAGAGTTTCCTATTAAAAATATGAATTTAAAAGAGAGATTTGGGAGGGGTGTACGCATATATGCTGAGCACTGTATATTTATTTTTCCCCATTTACTTATGCATATAAATTAAGTTATGAACATTTTTACTAGTTTAAAGTGATATATTGTCTGGGTTGGTGTTGTATATTACGCTACAAAAACCTTGCCAGTACATCTTCAGTTATTTTACACACTTATTTCTCTAGATAATGTCTGATTAACATCCCATAATGCATTTCACAACCGTAGATAAACCAAAAACACTTGTGAGTCACAAAAGACGGTGTGTTTACAGTGTAGTTTCACCTCTAAATGCAGCAGTAGTGTCTGACAGGTGTACTGTATTTAGCAAACTCTTAAACAGACCTGAAGCTTTGGAGTTAAGCCGCGATCACACTGGATTTTCCCTCCATAGACTTCCATTCATACGCACGCGAATGCGTCAGACCGGAAACGCAGGGTCATGCGTCAGATTTCGCAGGTTGCTGCGGTGCAAAGTTCAAGCTTGGTGAACTCTGACCTGCGAAATCGCAACACTTGACTACGTGAGACCAATCCAGGATCAAAACATGACCTCTCTGAACAGAAATTTAAAACATGGAGCAATCGCTCGCTTTTTTTAATGTCTAATCATCTTGTTTAATCCCGCCCCTTTTCGCAGCGCCGTGCGACAGAATTTCGCAAGCTCAAACTCTAGTGTGACTTCGGCTTTATTATTTGTTCTCTTTTAGAGCTCTTAAAATGTTTTTTGAACATTAATTATCTTTGCTTTAGCTTTGCAAATTCAAGCGATGCTACTTGTACTTTCTCTTTTTTTTTTTTTTATGAACTGTGTTTTTTATTAAAGTTTTTAAAAATATATTATACAAATAGGATTTACTTTGGATGTTTATAATCACAGAAAAAGCTAATAGATAGAAAATAATAACTAATAGAAATTATAATAATAGCCAAATAATAGTGACAGCTTAAAAAAAATACAAAATTAAAAAATAAAAAAATAAATAAAAATAAAAAAGGGAGGGGGGGGGGAGTGGATAAATAAATAAACAAACTCCAACATAAAGGTAATAACTACAACAAAGACAAAGCCCCAGACAGCCTTTCAAGGATTAAGTATGTTTCGATTAATGCCCAGGTCTGTTGAAAAAGGTCTGATTTCAACTGCAAATCTGCAGTCCGTTTCTCAAATATATATATATTTGTTTCAGCCTCTGTGTCCATTCGGTCAAAGTAGGTTGGCAGGTCTTCATCCAGTTCACTGTAATTATCTTCCTAGCTGTTATTAATAATATATGTAGTGTAGATAGGTGAGCCTTAATAAACTGATCAGGGGGGAAGCCATCAAGCAAAAAAAATACTGGGTGCATTGGTATGTCGTATCCTAAAACTTTACTAATCTCCCTTTTAACCCCCTGCCAATACACTTGTATTTTGGGACACTCCCAAAATATGTGAGCATAGTCCCCCACTTCTCCACAATCTCTCCAGCGTTGTGATAATTGTATCGAACTATTGAATTTGGCGGCCACTAATGGAACTCTGAAAAACCTCATCTTCATCTTCCAGTCGAACTCCTTCCATATTTGACAGCTTATACCCTTATGACAATTCGTGCATATTTGTTCCCACATTTCATCCTCTATTATAGTGTTTAACTCTAATTCCCAATTTCTTTTGACATAATAAGAGTCGTCAGATTTATCCTGCAGTAATTTTCTATATAAATGGGCTACATGTACATGGTTTTTAGTAGGCAGACCATGTTCAATGATATCTATAAAGTATTTTTCTATGTACTGTCTCTTTTTAATAGGAATGTTCTTATAAATGCTTAATGCAATATTTGCTTATATATATTTTTTTTTTTCTCACTTTTATGTTTGTTCTTGCTTAAATTGTATGTGGTTGTTTAGATTTTAATTAAACTATATATGTTTTTGACTGTAAATTATTATTGTGTTATCGTTTCTTGTTTACTGTCCAGAGATGTTGTTAGTCATAATCAGTAAGTTTGTTTTTCTCCATTACACTGAAAAGAATGATTTCTGCAAAACTGTTGCAAACTATTTATATGGGTTGAATTTAAACACATTAAACGTAGTAATATTCAACTTAATTTGTTTGTTTAAATTCAGCCCAAAATAAACTTATCTTTAAAAAAATCCAAGGAATCATCTTTGAATTTTTTTTTTGTTCAGTGAACTATAAATGGACTAAAATTTGCTTAACACAGAGACTGTTCCAGAGAAACATACATAAATTAAGATTATAATGACTAGTGATCATAGAAAACAGTAAGTCTTTTGTTTTTTTTGTTTTAATCTGAGGCAGTTTTTGTCTCAAAGTTTCTCACAAACGCTGAAGGTGTTTTTTTGTTTGTTTGTGTGAACAGTCTGTTTCTTCTGTTCAGCTCAAAGCCACAGAATGCAGCTGAAAGTTGACACTCGCACACTAGTTTAACTGTGAACTTGACTTCAGGAAACCCACAGTGAGTCTGATGATGAACATTGATTACAGCTGTGCATTATAAGTCATAAATCTGCAGCATTTTCTGAAAGTGAAAAACATGCAGTGCTTCCCACACATAGATTTTACTTGGGCGGGCCGCTCATGTATATATTAACAGCCGCCCAAATATATTTGGAGATCATTCACTATCGATTAACCAGTGGAAAATCTTCTCTCACCGTACACGTTTTATACTGCTCGTTATTTGTGCGCTAGACCTGTCAACACTCCCACACACAATCTCACACGCTCTGCAGATGCGCAGAGCCTTTTGGCCCCTTAAAAATCCGTCCGGCCGTAGTTTCGAAATATCCTAAAATATCCGGGATTTTTGCTTTACCTTTTTATTTAAGCCTATTTTTGCATGGCTTCAAAACTGACTGCGCGCCAACAGCTGCGAGAGCAAGAAAGCATTAAATACTCAATTCTTTAATATATACTCGGAGAGGACAAAATTACATTTTATTCTTGTAATTATTATAATTTTTAGCACTGTTTTTATTTATTTTTTTCTGTCATTTATTTAGAATTTGCTGTATATTTGTAAATTTGTATATGTTAATGTATTATTACATACGTATTCATATCTAAAATGCATTATCAATACTGTACAAAGTGTCATGCTGATAAAGCAACTTGAACTTGAGAGAGAGAACGTGAGAGAGAGAGAGATCAGCTTTTACCAGTCAATGGGTGCACATGGCTCCTAAATAGCATAAAAAGAGAAATATTGGATTTCGTTTTGATTTTAACAGTCTTAAAAAAAAGAAAAAAAATGTTTACCCATTCAAAAGAAACTGTGTATAACATTGTCGTAATGAATAAAAAAATAACAAAAAAATCACACTTTTATTTTCTTTTTGTCACATGTTTTTGACCATTTATGTGATAGTAAAAGGTGTTTCAATCGACCGCAAGTGTATTTCCAACCTGTTAGAAGCACTGAACACGTCTTTACATTTGTAATCAAAAAGTTTAATTTTTAAACACAGAATATACCAGTAACAATAAAAGTCAAATAATAATTTATATATTCAATAATATGAATTTAATAAAGGAAATATTGATCTTGCTCTGGTATTTTGAGGGAGATTGTCACGATGAGAGACACTTAGAGATTTTGGTGGAGCTTATTTATTTAATTTATTCATTCTTTTAGTGTGGATTATTTTTATTGAGGTATGAGGGAAAAATGCATCTTTAATCAGATTTTTTTATTTTATTTTATTTGTAGCAGGTTAAACAGAGTTACTTGTAAATATCTCAATGCTTTGTTTTTTTTTTTTTGTTTTTTTTTTGCATTAAAACTGGTCAGTTTGCTGAAGATTGAATAAGGTGCTGTTCTTCAGCTTGTGGTTTTCTAGTTATTCTGGTCAAACCAAGATGCACTTTAGCCAACTGCAGGTGTAAAAAACAGGAAATGGGTTTTCAGTAACCTACTTACAACTTTCCATCATAAAATAATGTAAAATCTTAAATTAGTGTAATCTTAGTGTAATCTGCTTCAGTTTTTTCAGTTATAGCAGAGCCAGTCTAAAGCCTTAGATCATTAATATCTATATTATTATTAATTAAATTATTGCTATATAAGGCGATGCAGTGGCGCAGTAGGTAGTGCTGTCGCCTCACAGCAAGAACGTCGCTGGGTCGCAGGTTCGAACCTCGGCTGGGGCTGGGTCAGTTGGCGTTTCTGTGTGGAGTTTGCATGTTCTCCCTGCATTCGCGTGGGTTTCCTCCGGGTGCTCCGGTTTCCCCCACAGTCCAAAGACATGAGGTACAGGTGAATTGGGTAGGCTAAATTGTCCGTAGTGTATGTGTGTGAATGAGTGTGTGGATGTTCCCAGAGATGGGTTGCGGCTGGAAGGGCATCCGCTGCGTAAAATCGTGCTGGATAAGTTGGCGGTTCATTCCGCTGTGGCGACCCCGGATTAATAAAGGGACTAAGCCGACAAGAAAATGAATGAATGAATGAATGAATTGCTATATAAATAAATTAACAAATGATTTTTTATTAAATTAAATAAAATGTATTACAAGAATTTTATTTATTTCTAAAGATTTTATGAATGTTTTTTTTTTTTATTAAAAGGATTAACACCATTGCTTTCCTTTAATTCCTTTAGTTTCTAATTTCTATTCAGACTTTTTACAATCTGTCAAAATGTATTGTGTATAAGTAATGTAAAATGTAAACACATTATTATTTTCAGTTTTTAAGGTTGCTTCCAGTGAATCTGGCTAATATCAGTGGTTCTGATGATCCCATTAATCATGTTTCTTATTAAACTATTAAAATAATTATAATTTATATAACAATTATAATTACATAGTATAATTATTACAACTCTTTTTTTTGTAAGGTTGCATATTTCAATATTTAATAATTGTTCAAGTTGTTTATAATATATTATTTTGTGTATTGAATCATTGTGATGTATTGGCTGTGTTATTGTTGCTATTGTTGTAGTGCTTTGGATGTTAGATAAGAGCTTTACAATAAAATCTATTATTAAGATACTGTACATCTACAGGTGAACGTATTCCAAAGTGAAGCTCCTGGCTCCATCTAGTGACAAAAGTTAAAATTACATCATAACATATTTATATTTATCTAAACATTACATTTCCTGGATCATCAAAATTAGTTGTATGTACTAATATTGTATAATAGCTGATTCAGTATGTAAAGTGTATTTCCTTTACATGTTTTGATGATTAGTAAACAGCACTGATTTCCTTGATTTCTTTGTACACAATGAGGCTATCAGGAATAGTGAAACTTGGATTAAAATGTGATAATTACAATGAGTCATTGTTCATGCAGATTTTGTCCTGACTAAAGTCAGAGATGAAGAGAAATAAACAATAATTATCATTAAAATCAAGTTCATTAATGATGGTGACATTTGTCTGAAAGCTGCTGTCCATGGTGCTGAATCCACATCATACTGTGATATATTATTTATTGTTTTTCTGCATTGATAATCCAAGTAAATGTTTAAATCTACTACTAATACACATTATCAGAGGAAATTTAATTTATTTCCAGTGTGTGTGGTTTCTAGATCAGTGGTTTCCTTCTTCAGTCCCCACATTTAGTTCATCTCTTTTATTTGAACTTCAAGATTCAGTTCATGGACCTCAAAGATCATGAAGATCTGAATCTGGTGTGTTCAACAAGCAAAAGTCCACTACGGATACAGCATGCTCAATATAGCATATATTCATGACAATGTATACAATAATTCATATTTTGGGTTTGAGCTTAGGGGTGATAATAAAATAAAATTGAATGGGTTATTTAATAATTCAATGAATAATACTGGGTATAATTACTGTATTTACATCACTGTGATGGTTGGGCTTGGGGTGGCGTGGACGTTAATGAAATACAATTTAAGGGCTAATTTATTTCAAATATGAATAATGATTTATATAATTTCTGCTATAACATTACTTTGATGCTTGGGTTTAGGGTTAAGGTAGGTGTATGCGCTAATAAATGAATAATGCTTGGTACAGTATAATATATACTATACATACTATACTATATATACTGTTTTTACATTGCTGTGATTGTTAGGTTTAGGGTTGGAGTGGTAAATATGTTACTAAAATACAGTTAATAGATAAATTATTAAATAGTATAAATAATTTTAGTTAACTTCTGGCTGCAGCTGTATCCCTTTTAGTATTTAAGTAATGTGTATTTATATAGTGCATTTATCTTGTATGGCCATACATCCAAAGCACTTCACAATCATGAGGTTGGGAGAGGAGGGGGGGGGGGGGGGGGTCTCTCCACTTCACCATCAGTGTGCAGCATCCACTTGGATGATGCGACAGCAGCCACAGGACAACAGTGCCAGTGTTTCACCACACACCAGCTATAGGTGGAGTGGAGAGTCAGTGATAGAACCAATTCAGTGGATGGGGATGATTGGGAGGCCATGACGGTTAAGGGCTGAGAGGGAATTTAGCCAGGACACCGGGGTTACACCATGGGTTAGTGCCATGGGGATTTTAATGAGCACAGAGTGTCAGGACCTCGGTTTAAGGTCTCATTCAAATGTCGGCGCTTTACTGGGGCATTAGGTCTCACACAGACCGCAGGTTGAGCGCCCCCTGCTGGCTTCACTAACAGCACTTCCAACAGCAACCTAGTTTTCCTGTGTGGTCTACCATCCAGGTACTGACCAGGCTCAGCTCCATACCTGCCAACACTTATTGTTTTGTCTCCCGGAAAAACTCCCGGAAATCCTCCCCCCCCCCCCCCCCCCCCCCCCCCCCCCCCCCCCCACCGCCCCCCTCACGCCCCACCACAGCTCAAACCTACTGCATCTTTAGTTCGCGCGCACCCACAAACAACCCACTCCTGGCCCCCGCTCTTCAGTTCGTGCGTACCCACAAACATCCCCCCCCACCCCCGCTCTACAATTCGCGCGTCCACCCCCCCACCGGAATTTATGATCCAAATGTTGGCAGGTATGCTCAGCTCTGCTTCGCTTCAGTGAGTAACCACTCTTAGGCTGCAGCCTGATATGCCTGTTTCTGTCTTCTAGCAGCAACAATAGTGTTGTTAGGAGTGTCTAAGGATTGGAGATGAGAAACACTGATCTAAATGATCGTACATGTGAGTTTACATGTTCAGTTTATTGTCATCCACTAGTGGAAGATTTAAACAATGCAGATGTGATTAAGTTGAGTGTGATTTAGTCCTTATCTAGTGCAGATTCAGTGTTTGTCCTGCAGGTGTCGCTGTGTGAGTGAGTAAAGCCAGTAAAGCTGCTCATTACTGATAAAGAGCTGAAGAAAGAGGAAGTCACTAAAGCTGACTGAAGTACAGATAGAGATCTGAGAGATCATTCAGCATCAACAACACTCTCAAGTCAAGACACAATGAAGATCCTCCTCACCTTCTGCATCATCTTTTTGACTTTAGAGCTGATCTCAGGTCAGAGCTTTTCTCTTTCAGTCACTGGATACTCTGGAGGAAGCCTGATGCTGGATTCTGGACACTCTTCATCCAGTAACAGTCAATATCTGTACAAACACACCCACAGAGGATGGGATGAAATAATAAAAGAGAACAGAAGGCAGGATCTGTGGGTTAGTGAAGGGAAGTTCACTCTGTATTTGAACAAGAACAGAAATATGCTCTTCATCAGAGATCTGACGCTGCAGGACTCTGGAGTATACCAGATTGGGCTTTCGGGTTCAGAGGCTATGAAAATAAACTTGAATGTGATTGAAGGTGAGTCATTTTGGCCTATTACTTTATACAATTACAATGAATACAGTAGAGCAGTGTTTCTCAACCACGTTTCTGGAGGACCAACAGCTCTGCACATTTTCCATGTCCCCTTAACCAAACACACCTGATTGAGATCATCATCATTAGAAGAGACTGAAAGACCTGTAATGGCTGTGACAGTAAATTTTGAAAATGCGCACAAAAACATATGCACTGAGTACTATAAAGTTTTTATTCAATAAGAAAAGATGTGCATAAACTATGATGGAAACACTTTAACAAAACAAATTCCAGTATGTGTATTAAAACAAGTCATGCGATTTTGTTATAAGAGATCATGTGATGGTAAAGATGTGTGTGAATGGGCAAACTAGCAGGCTGAGCACACTGTAAAACATCTGATATGTTGTTTTGGTCATTGTAAAACGCTGTGACAATTTCAGTATTAGTGTTATTTCATTATTAATGACCTCCAGAACTGTCAAGAGTGCTTGTGCTCCACGTCTTATGCCTTCAAACGCCACCACGCGTTCATTGCATGTCGGCATGCTGTCTTCTGAGGCGCAAGTCATTTATTAAATAAGAAAACAAGATTCACACAGCTTCTAAATAGAGAAAAGATTCACGCAAATTCTGTTTTTATTTTACATACTTGACGCCAGTTAATCAAAAAGTGACAATTTTGTTCGCTTTGGCGCATTGGATGAAAACGCTGCTTTATTCGCATGTCTTTTATGCGGTATTCCAGTTTTGCACATAAAGTAATTTTGCATTTTTTTTGTTGGAAACAACTAATAAGTCTATTTTTACAGCGTTTAGCAATCTAGTTTTACTACTGTTATTGATATGTGCAATCATAATTACTTTTGCTTATGCAAATTGAAATGTATACAGAAATATCGTCCTTTCAGTTAATATAGGCTTCTCTGAAACAGTAAATATTTCACTTTAATTTTATTTAGGCTAGATTATTATTCTATTTAACATACCAACACAATCTCATGGCAACTCGTGTTTTGGTGCTGAAGCATACTATAGCGGACTTGTTTTAAAGCACCTCACCCCAAAGGTTATTTGTTATTCTTTATTCCTTTAAATAATGTAGCCTAGTTGTCTTTTTAATGATTAATGAAGGAATTATAATGCTATGTTTTATTGTTTATCTTTATTTACAAGTAATAGAGTATTTACAGCTAATGTACAGGCTATTTCTGTCCGTTCGCATCCTGTCCCTTTTTGCCACCTGGTGGCATAGTCGCAAACTGCGGTCATACCTAAAAAACACGTTCTTTTACCTTTAGAGTGGCGGTGGCAGGGTTTAATTTGTGCCGGATCCGGTACCTCATTTTACCGATCCCCCTCCTCATAGCTCGCCTTCGCTGTCCGCTGTTCACTTTCACTTACACTTTCTTCCGCGACTCCCCACCTCTCTTCACTTTCATCCTTTTCCTCCACCATCCACCGCCCCGCTCTCCACTTTTGTGCACGACACCTCTCCATCCTTGGGTAACATGCCGGATCCGTTACCCCCTATCTGTTCCGGGATCTCGCAATTCACAAATTAAGCACTGGGCGGCGGTACATGCTGTGGCGGGTAATGTCCATATTAAACTCTCACCTACTGTATGTACAAAGTACAGTGTTGTAAACAAACATTGCCTTAAATTTTTAAGTTATCAAATTAACCGTATGAGTCATTTTAAATTAAATGGACTTAAATTGACTTGTTTAACTTAAAAAACAAGTTATAAACATGCTTAACTTAATTTAAAGTAACAAAAACATGTTGTCATGATTTATGGTCATATAATTTTCCATGAAGAGTAGAGTTATAAACATGCTATGACAACATACTGTATGCTTTTGTGTTTGTGTTTGTGTCTGTCTACTCAGATTTTTGCAAAGAAAAATATTTACTTTCTAAAGTTATATGTGGATTAGATATTGCCAACAATTAAGCTGATGAGGGTAATGATTGGAAAGCATTTTGATGATATTGTACATAATATATATCATGACAAAGTGTTTTGCGAGAGGATAAAATCAACACAAATGTATAAACAGACAAATAATATTAATAATAATAATAATAATTTTAATTTCTAAATCTAAAATGTCCTCAAAACTACTCAACTAAGCAAAAGTACATTACAGTAGCATATTTGTCTTATACTGTATGTATTTTAAATGACAGATTCATGTTGTAAACGGATGAAGAGACAGGAGGTGAACCTGAGACGAACTGGCATCTTTAGCTGTGAATATTCACAGAATCACATTAATGATGAAAAGATCATCTTCAAAGAAGGAAAAAACTCTATTGATGAGATTATTAACAGCAGGTGGAAGCAAGTCAGGTTCAGTTTGTCTGATATAAGAGATAAACCACACTTCAATGTAATAATTAATACAGTGACACCAGCTGATGGAGGAGTTTATTTATGTGGAGTTTGGATCAATGAACACTCGTACAGTTACTACATTATTAATACTATACATCTGCATGTTATTAGTAAGTAAAAGAAATTCAGTTAAATCAAATATTAGTTTCTGAAATCTGCGTGTGATTTGATGATGTTTGTGATTGACAGCTAAAGTGGGCGTGTCTACAGTGATTGGCTCCTCAGGAGCTGCTCTGATGATCAAGTGTGAACATCCTCAACACAAAACCAAGACCAAATACATCTGTAAAGAATCATCAGCTGGATGTTCAGGAGATCAGGAGGAATGGAGGAAGAATGGAGATGTTTCTGTAGATGACCACACCAGAGCAGGAGTCTTGATGGTGTTTTTTAGAGAGCTGAAATCTGTAGATGCAGGAACATACAGGTGTGGAGTGAAGGACTCTGAATATACTGAGAGATTCACTCAACTCCAGCTCGACGTCAGACACGGTGAGGAAACAGCAGGTAATTTAACTTTAATGCATAAAGTATCTCTTCTGACACTCTTTTATCTTTATCTATAGACGCAAAATATCCAAAAGTCATACCTGAATCTGTTCATCTTGGTGGAGAAGTGAACATCAGCTGTCAAATGCCAAAAACACTGAAAGTATATTTCTGCAAAGAGAAGGTTAACAAGATCTGCCAGATAATGAGAGCTTCTGAAGAGCCACAAATGCCTCCTGCAGACTCTGTGGGAAATGAAGAGAGAGTTTTTACAGTGAGCATCAGTAATGTGAGTGTAAGAGATGCTGGAGTTTACTGGTGTGGAGCAGAAACCAGAGACACACATCTGACCTTCATCTCCCTGACCACTAAAATCCAGCTCAGCGTCATCAGTGAGTCCCTTCAGATGATTCTCGAGTAAATACAGTCTGTTCACCATCATCTGTGTGTTAAATGTGTGTGTTTGTGTGTGCAGTGTCTCCAGTAGTGAGACGTGAAGGAGAATCTGCTCAGATCTTCTGCCCTTATGATTCAATCTATCAATCAAAGTCAAAGTCTCTCTGTAAGGGGAAGTGCTCCACTAGAGACACAAATCCTCTGGATGAGACTGTGAGAGAAGAGAAAGAGAGACTGACTCTGCATCAAGACGTCACAGCAAGTGTCTTCACTGGGACCATCACTGGACTGACAGCAGAGGATGCTGGGAAATACTGGTGCGCAGTGACATTAGACAGAGAGATGAATTATCTTTACACTCATCTGATGGTCATCATCAACCAGGGTGAGGAAGCTTCACACATCTGAATGTGGAAAACTAGGCCTGTCCACTGATGTTCTTGTGTTTCGGATCATTTCCAGAGCTGAGCTTGACTAAGTATGAAGGAGACGACGTGTCCATCCAGTGCAGACATCATGATGGAGATCAGAAAAGCTTCTGCAAAGCACATGAAGCCTCCACGTGTGTGAAGGATGGAGATTCATTGGAGACCATCAGAGATGCTCGATTCTCTATCAGTGATGAAGCGTCTGCTGGAGTCTTTACTGTCAACATCACTGATCTGAGAGCAGACGACTCTGGGGTTTACTGGTGTGGAGCTCACGTCATCACTAAAGTCAACCTAGAAGTCAAAAAAGGTAAGAGCACACTACATCTAATCTAATTTGATCATTTTTGTCATTTATCAACATGAATGTCATTTATTTATCCATACATCCTTAAGCTGAGCTTGGTTGTGAGGACAGCAGTCTCATCCAAACAGTGGAATGAACCACCAACTATTCCAGCATATGTTTTACACAGCAGATGCGTTTTTAGCTGGAACCCAATACTGGGAAACATCCATACACATTATTCATACACACACAGACACAAACACACACATGCACTACGTTCAGTTTTGTTCATCAGTTCCCCTATAGCGCATGTGTTTGGACTGTGGGGGAAACCGGAGCACCCGGAGGAAACCCACGCCAACCCGGGAAAAACGTGCAAACTCCACGCAGAAATGCCAACTGACCCAGCCGGGAATCACACCAATGGCCTTCTTGCTGTGAGGCCACAGTGCTAACCACTAAGCCACAGTGTTGCCCCTAATCAAGCCATTCTGGCTTATTTGAAAATGACAATGTACCTGGGTCAGAGCAGGGTTAGAACTAAACTCTGCAGGTTTAGTTCCACTCAGGAACTGAGCTGAACACCCCAGCCTCAGACAATTCCTCCAGCTCCTGGCGAAATCCCAAGGCATTACCAGGTAAGCAGGAGACATAGTCCTTCCAGCATATCAAGGATCTTGTCTTCTCCCCGTAGGACAGGCCTGGAACACCGGTGAACACATTTGAAACAGAAGCCAGATCTAACTTAATGACTTCTCTCAATGTGGACCAGTGTATCTACAGAAATGTTCGGCCATTGATATTGAAGATCATGACCTTTTGGTCATGACAAGTACTCATGACCATAGGTCAAATTAGGAATGTAGATTAACTGGTAAATCAAGAGCTTCACCTTTCGACTCGGCTTTGTCTTCATCGCCACAGATTAAGTACATCAATTGCATTGCTGCTGCACTGATCTGTTAGCCACATCTGTCATATCACACTTCACTGCAGACTATCCCAGCACACATTAAAGGTTCAGGCCAGATGAAACCAACAGGGAAACATTATCTGCAAATATCAGAAATGAAATTCTGTATCCCCCAAACCAGACTCCTTAGTCCATAAAAATAATGAATAGAACCAGTGACAAAGGGCAGCTCTGTCAAAAGTCCACTGCTCCTGCTCCAGTCATGCAGAGAGCAGACAGCCCTTAACAGACTGCCTGGTACCCCATACTCCCGGAGCACCCCTTACAGAATTCCACAAGGGACATTGTTGGATGCCTTATTACAAAGGACATGTGAACTGGTTGGGTGAACTCCCACAAATACTCCAGCACCCTAGTGAGGGTATAGAGCTGGTCCATTGATCCATGGCCTGGACGAAAGCTGCGTTGTTCTTCCTGAATCTGCGGGTCTAATATTGGCCGAATTCTCCTCTCCAGTACCCTGACATAGACTTTTTGTGGATAGGCTGAGAAGTGCGATGATCCTCTTCTTGGAACCCTTCTTTAAAAAGGGGACCTTCACTCTATTTGCCTAGTTTAGAGGCACTGTCCCCAATATCCAAGCAAAGTTACAAAGGTGTTTCAGTCAAGACCGCTCCACCACATCAATAAAATTGTGTTACTCATGACAAATCTCATCCATCCCAATGACTTGACACACCGGAAAATGACTTGACACACCGGAAAATCCCGCTGGCACATAGTTCAGTCAGACAGCCACATTATGTTTAGGTCTGTCCGACTTCCTCTTCTACCAGCGGACCAAACTTACCACCAGTTGGTGATCAATTGATAAATCTGCTTCTGTCTTCAATGGAGTGTGCAAGACTCACTGCTGGAAGTCAGATGAAATGACCACAAATGAAAGCTGGGTACTCTGTGCTACTTTCTGGCCCAAAAGAGCAAACTAACTACACTGACAGAGCTATTCATGACCCAAAGGCACAAAGGGTGACCAACTTGTTCTCCAGGGAGAACTCCAGCATATGTCGACTGAGCTGGGGAGCTAAGCAAGCCCAAACCATCTCATCGCCTCTCACTATCGGCAAGTTCCAGAACTCAGACTGTGCATAAAATTAAGCCTGGCTATCTCTAGTCAGTATCATTCAACCATCTCATGCACGAGCTCAGGCTACTTCCCCCAGTGAAGTGACATGTTCTAGGAGCCAGTTTCTATGTCCAAAGTTTATGTTGTTGCAGCTTTGGCCTTTGACCACCACGCAACCCACACTGCACCAGCCCACTATGACTCGTAGGGAAAGACCTGGCCACCAGGGCAGGGTTCTAGCTGCACCGTACGAAGCAACATCCTGTTCCTTGATTTTGCTCATAAGGGGGCATTTTTAGCTTGCCAACCAGGGGCATTTAGCTCCCAACAACATATCTACAATAAGGTGGTGGTTCAAGGAGGGGTAACAAGAATGCAATTCTAATGATTTTTGAAAGTAAATTTAAATTATTGTTAATCTTAATTCGTGGAGTATAACATCACTTACTAGGTTGTCTAAATAATTGCTTTATAGCAGTGAAAACTTTGCATCTGACATTGTGACATTGCTCATGAATGCAGGAGTTTTTTCACGTGTGTTTGTGTTTTGGCAAGTGTTCATACCAGCTCAAAACCACAGAAATGAGCTGAAGGTTCAGTCTTGGGTTGGTCTGTGAAGAAGTGTGAATTGTGTGTCTTCATTCAGGAAACCCACATTGAACAGAGAGAAGAAGAAGCTGAGCAGAGGCGGTGTGCAAATCTGCAGAGAATAAATTACACTCATTTTACTGCAGATAAATGTAGAGTTTAAATGCAGAAACATTCAATTTACAAGTACCTTTATTCACCTTCAACTTTATTCACATTAACTGGTTTCTGTCATGAAAAACAATTTGGAGTTCCAGTAAAATGCTTTTACTAAATGTGTTCACCACAAACCAAAGTGTTTAAAGAGATAATTATGTTAGAAATGTTTATGATAGAAAAAGACACTAAATTACTATCTTAATTTCAGTAATTACGTAGATATTACTACTTTTATTTATTATATATTTTTGTTTGTCTAATTCTCACTCTGTTTCTGTTTTCATTCAGATTTCTCCCTGATCATCGTCATCATTGTTAGTGTGTGTGTGATTGTGCTGCTGATCTGTGGATTCACTCTCACTGTGTGTAAATCAAGACACAAGAGGACAGGTTTGATCATTCATGTCATGAAGCATTTTAGTCAAATTAATTTGAGTGTTTGAGTCTCTAAACTGCTTCAGAGAATCTGTATTCTAAAAGTTTCTGTATCAGACCCTGCTATTTGACAGAGTTTGTCTTTCTCTCGCTGATTAATTCATTTTGTTTTGTTTAATCAGAAAAAAACTCCACATCGGACAAGGGAGAGCGAGTGAAAAACACAACAGTGAGTGACAGTGTGTGTGTTTGTACATTTATTTGTACGTAACATTTATTTGGTTTATTTCTGTTTTTATATTTTATTATAATAAAAAATAACAATCATATATATTTTAAATGTCATTTAATGTAACCATAATTTCTATGTGGTAAAATCTTCCCATGAATATTTGTAACAAAAATCATTTAATGTCTAAGTAAACTGTGTTATTTTGGTCTCAAACACTCATTAATTGTAGTTTGTTTGTGATTTCTGTCACACCACTAATGAGTAATGCTTTATTTGTATTTAATATGTTATGCAAATCAGAGAGAGAGTATTTCTGTCTGATTTCTCAGCCCATTTTCTCTTGGTTTCCGCATGTTCAGTCATCAGACAGCAGACGTGATCCTGGATCAGCAGAAATGATCAGTCCTGATGAAGGATCTTCTGATGAGCTTCTGTACGCATCCGTCACTTTCCAGAAGCATCAAGAGTCTCTCAGTGAAGCTGCAGTCGCCCTCGGGACACATCAGGTTTACTCTGATTATACCACAGTTGTTTTACCACAGCAAACTAGACTAACTCACCCATCAGACTAGACTAGCTCACTCTTACCTACCCTATATATATTTACTGTACACTCATGCTCACAGTTTAATGATGAAAAATAAGCAACTTAATCTGTTCCCCATTGTCAAATCAGGGTCATTCAGATCAGTTCAGCGTTGACCCATGAGACACGGTTTAGTTTCCACTGATGATGTTCTTTCACATGTTTAAAATAGCAGCCGTGTGAAATGTTTGTTTGTGATCTCGCTTTGTGTCTGAGGGTGTGATGAAAACAGGAAGTAAAGCACTTATAGACACTTAGAAGTTTCCACTCCAAACACAGAGACAAGTTAAGTTACAATTAGTCTCTTCAACAGCAGCTCTTAAAGCTGTAAAAATGACCTCTCTGAACACTGATGTTTTATTTGCTATAGATTTGTACTTTTGTGTTCTTTATTCATGCTTTGTTGGTCATTTTTCTAAAATATTGATGATTTTTTTTTTTTGGGCGTTGATGGTTTCATGAAGAACATTCACATCAGTTCAGTTAAAGAATACTTTTTTAAAGTGGTAAAAGTTTCTTTAGATCATTAAAATGTTCTTTTCCCTAAGAAATTCACTAAAAGCTTTCGTTTCTTTTCTGGCATTACTGCCTTCAAAAACTCTCTTTTGGAACATATATATATATATATATATATATATATATATATATATATATATATATATATATATATATATATATATATATATATTTATATGTATATATATATATATATATATATATATATATATATATATATATATATATATATATATATATATATATATATATACAAGGCTTAACTAGGTTAATTAGGTTAACTAGGCAGGTTAGGGTAATTAGGCAAGTTATTGTATAACAACGTTCCATAGATCATTGAAAAAAATATATAGCTTAAAGGGGCTAATAATATTGACTCTAAAATGGTTTATAAAAAAAATTTAAACTGCTTTTATTCTAGCCAAAATAAAAGAATTAAGACTTTCTCCAGAAGAAAAAATATTATCAGACATACTGTGAACATTTCCTTGCTCTGTTAAACATAATTTGGGAAATATTAAAAAAATAAAAAATAAATAAAAGGGGGCGAATAATTCTGACTTCAACTGTATATATATATATATATATATATATATATATATATAATTTTTTAAATGCACTGTATGATCCTATATTTTACTGAAAAATATAAATCTTCTTGATTTGCTGTCGTTACTTGTTGATGGTCCAAATCAAATTTGCAGAATCAGAGATTATTATTTACATTTTAAATGTTCCAGAGAACCCTCCAGAATAAGTGTAAGAATATAAGTATCTGTATATTTGTTTATTTTATTTTGTGTTTTATTACAGAACTAATCTAAATATTCACATATGAACTGTCACGGGTCAAGTCGGAACAGTAATAAAAACTGGCTTTTTAAATGATTATGATCATGTTGAATGTATTATTGGTTGTTATTGTGATCTGGAGAGTTAAAAATGACCTGCATTCTGTTGGTGTTTTAATACTTGTGAGATGAAAAGGTTGTTTTTTCCTGTCCAGCTCAAAGCCACAGAAGCAGGTGAAGGTTCAGGCTCTCGGTTTAGTTTGACTGAACATTACAGAGACTCACAGACACTGAAGATTAACAGAAGACAAAGAGCTGCTAATGCTGTAGTTCAGCTTCCTCTTTTGAAGTCAAAATATTATTGGATATTTTTAGATCGGCCAATGAATATGAAAGTCAGCAGTGGCCATTTTGCTTTTCTGAGTTCAAGATAGATGTAAACATAATCTGCCTAATATTCTGAACAGAGATATGACAGTATTGTTGAATGTGAAATGTTTGTACAGGGGTTTAAATGTTCACAAGCATATTTTTGAGAGCGAAAAAAAAAGCTTGATTTTGATGGCATATTAAAGATGTAAATTGTGTAATTTCAGAAGATAATATCTTTTGTTTTGCAAGAATAAAGACTGTAAGTGCCTTTAAGTGATTTGTGTTTGCAGAACTGTTTATTTCTGTCAGTGTGTGTTGGTCAAACCACAACCCAACAGTACAGTCATCTGCAGGTGTGATATAAAACAAAATGATGGTCACAAACTTTCCACTCTATAAAAGCATTCTGTCCATATATATATATACATCAGAATCAGAATCAGTTTTATTGCCAAGTGTGCTTCACACATACAAGGAATTTGCTTTGGCAACAGAAGCTTTCAGTGTGCATAAAGTGACAACACAAAATTAAATATGAGAAAAGAAAAAGGCGATAAACATTAAACAGAGATGCAGTTAGTCAAAAATATCTGGATATCTATCTATATATCTATATTTATATCTTCTACAGAAAATCTACAGAAAGTTTTACAGTACCAAAAATGATTTAAATTTATTTTAGAGGGAAGTGCAGCTTATTGGTTTAGGGTTAGGTGGGTTAATACAACTGCAAACAAACACATCTGCACTATAGAGTAAGCAAGTTTGCTTGTTTTTAAATGTTAAAACTCTTCTGAACATTCAAATATGCAAGAGCCAATGAGGTTTAAGCAGAGTTTTGACCCCTCCCATTTCCCTCAGACCCCTGAATGACAGGACTGAGTGAAAGGGATGATTTTCTGGGAGTAATGAATTACTGAATTATCTGTTTCTCACACAGAGATGTTTTCTGTCCTTATTAGACTTTCTGTTACACATAAACCATATTAATGATTTTATTTGTTCAGTGGTGTAAATGTCGCGCTGAGGATCATGAATCTCACTCATTTTACCATTTGTACAAGCAAAACTGATAAATGACTTCAATAAATGTAATAATATTAATAATATTTGAATAAACAAAAGTGTCCTTTATCAGTTCATAAAGTAATATATTAAACATTTAACTTTTAATATATATATATATATATATATATATATATATATATATATATTGAATAGTACTCTGAGACATCAAATATATCCTATATTTAAATATGCTTTCCAAAGGAAATATGAGCACTGCACATAACTTGTGGTCACATGTAATAGTTAATAGATTTTGTAAATAGTATGAATAATAATCAATTAGATGTAGAGTTGTTTTTGTGAATAGTGTCATTTAAATGGAGACAACAAAAGCATTATAGAGTCTCTGAAAATATTCACAGAGAGCATCAACTATTGATGTTTACTATTGGTTAAATCTTCTGGCTCCATCTAGTGGTGAATGTGTGTTAAAGGGCATCTATGGTGAAAAATCTACTTTTCAAGCTGTTTGGACAGACATATGTGTAGGTATAGTGTATAGACCGTCATATTGGGGTGATATAAACACACTCAGTCCTCTTTTTTTTAATTTAACAACATAAAAACGGTGGGCCAATTGGAGCGGTTTTGGAATCGACCGCAACTTGGCATAGGAGTGCGGCCCCCCCGCCCACCAATATTGATTGACAGGTGCGCATTACCATATCCTCAGTGTGTTGTTTCACGTCCGCCATTTTCAGCCTGTGAGTCAAAGCGGCGTCACCAAAGAAACACCCTTGCTCTATTTTTAGATCATGTAAGGCTCATTGGGCTCAACATTCACCATGTTATCGCTCTCCTCGCCGCCAGTGTTTGTGAGTTTTGGTGGGTTTGCATACATGTGTACTTTTCATTGCGTCTTTCTTAAACTTCAGCGGTTTGCATTTCCCGCGGTCACAGAAGCTCCCTGTCATCTTAACTAGGTGCAGCTGGAAAGTGCGAGCGTGTTGCCTCACGTGCGCATCCCTCCATTGGAAATAATGAACTAACGACACGCAGCGCCATGCGTTTCGCGGTGTCGCGGATGAAAGTGAGGACCGGGAGGGTGTCGCGGATGAAAGTGAGGACCGGGAGGGTGTCGCGGATGAAAGTGAGGACCGGGAGGGTGTCGTGGATGAAAGTGAGGACCGGGAGGGTGTCGCGGATGAAAGTGAGGACCGGGGGGTTCGCTCACTATTCTGCCGCCTAGGTCGCCTCTATGGACGCGGTGGCCCTGCTCAGGACACTTCTTATTTCTGCCACGCCACAGAGCGTTATCTGAATAGTTTCATTTTAAATAACATGCGTATGTGCGCGTCTTGTATGCCGTGTCGTGGCTCTAAGAGGCGCATCCGTTGTATGACACTCTTTAGTTATAGCCTCAAGCAGGTCGTACACCAGAAGCGCCGCTCTGCGACACACGGCATCGTGCCACGCAGCGGCATGCATTTCTGAAATCTAAACATAAGTTTCTATAAGGGGACACACACTGGTGCCGCAAGTGTGCAATACTTTCAACTGTCATGTGCGCACCGTGTCGCAGTGCATCCGGTGTGTGATGCCCTTCAGTCAAAGTTAATTCAGTGTGCTTGGTTATTAGTCTCGGTGTAGGCTACAAACTCTGAGCTTTAAACTAGCATACAGTTGTCTGTAAAACTATACAAAGACACATGATTTTGTAGTCTCTGCTTGGTCTGTGTCGTACATGTACAGCTGAATGCTGGTCCTCTCACTCATGTTGCTTCTCTCTGTCTGCCTGTCTGTAGCCATACGCAATGCAGGGGAGCTCCTGGCTCCGCCCCATTGTTTAGTTGGGCGGGAAGTCGAAACTAATTTTCACGTGAACCTAAACTGGCACACTCAGAAGAACCATAATATTAATATTACATCTTTAAAAAGGGGTAAAATATTCATTCATTCATTCATTTTCTTGTCGGCTTTGTCCCTTGCGGGGTCGCCACAGCGGAATGAACCGCCAACTTATCCAGCACGATTTTACGCAGCGGATGCCCTTCCAGCCGCAACCCATCTCTGGGAACTTCCACACACACATTCACACTCATACACTATGGACAATTTAGCTTACCCAATTCACCTGTACTGCATGTCTTTGGACTGTGGGGGAAACCGGAGCACCCGGAGGAAACCCACGCGAACGCAGGGAGAACATGCAAACTCCACACAGAAACGCCAACTGACCCAGCCCAGCCGAGGTTCGAACCTGCGACCCAGCGACGTTCTTGCTGTGAGGCAACAGCACTACCTACTGCGCCACTGCGTTGCCATGGGTAAAATAGGTGCCCTTTAATGTCTGTTCATTAACTGCTTTTATTATACTGGTGTCTGTGTAGATTATTGCAGTATGTCTGAGCTGAATATTCTACAAGTCTTCATTATATACCAATATACAGTATGTCTGGACTTGAGGACTAGAGTTTCTTCTAATGAGCTGATGAGCTGAATCAAGTGTGTTTTATTATGATGGAAAATGTGTATTATTGATGCTCCTAAATGAACAAATAAGTGAAATACTGGGATATGGTATACTAGTAGGTGTTTCTTAGTTTTCTCCTCAGTTTTGATGAAATTTGAACGCCACTGATTTAAAAGTCACCTGAGTGTGTTTGAAGGAGAAGAATCAATCTGAAGGAACACACTTTTGTATGTTTGATAATTGCACTGACTTGTTGTTGTTCATGTTTTTATGATAGTCACTTCCAGCATTTCACTCTGTGTTTGTTTGTAATGCTGAAGTTTGACTGACAGCTGCTGTCCGTGGTGCTGAATCCACATCAGTGATTTAGGTTTATCAGTGCATAATTATCCGAACAAATCCAAATCTATAGCTCATCTTTGCATTAAAACCCAGAGTGTGAATAATAAATCAAAAGTATCAGATGATTTTTATATGATATTTCTTACTATATAATACTATGTGCACTCTAGAGCAGAGATTCTCAACCGGTGGGACGCGGCCCACTAGTGGGCCTCAGTGATCCTGCAGGTGGACCGCGAGTTAGAGTTATAACCAGTTTGCACGTGCCCTCACGTCTGCGACTCGTATCAGAGTCTCACATCTCCGTTGATTTACAAACTATGCGTGCTCTCTTTGTGTGAACTCTTGTGTGAAAATATCAGCATAGTTGCCCAAATTAATTTTATAACGAACGCGCACCCATACAGGAAGATCTAGAGAGACTCTATTGTGTTTTAGTGAAAAGCTGTTCACTACTGTCAGCGAACTCCAGTAATATCCTAAAAACCCAACTGCCTTCAGATTGATGTGTTTAAACAGACTTAGTGTTTTTACTGTATTTTACTCTTCTGTTTATTTTTAATGGATACGATCAAAAGATGAATAG
Source organism: Danio kyathit (assembly GCA_903798195.1). Taxonomy (NCBI): domain Eukaryota; kingdom Metazoa; phylum Chordata; class Actinopteri; order Cypriniformes; family Danionidae; genus Danio; species Danio kyathit. The sequence goes on from LR812519.1 coordinate 74,310,893, forward strand.
CAGTGAGTCCAATTCAAAGCAGCAGCTGCTTTGAAAAGGCCCAAATACTCTGCAATTGTAAAAAAAAAAATACCTGAAGAATTTAGGATGTTGTAGAAAAATAGGATAATAATAGTATAAGCAAAAGAAATGTTTTGCTAATAAATAAAGGTTTAAAATAAGCATTTTCTGTAGACAATCAGTTAAAAAAAATGTCAGACGTGGGCCTTCAAAAACATTTTTGGAGAAGGAGGTGGGCCTCGAAGTGAAAAAGGTTGAGAACCCCTGCTCTAGAGCAGGGGTTCTTAAACTTTTCAGCCCGCGACCCCTAAAATAACAATTCCAGTGACTCGCGACCCCCACTATGCTCAGAGGTGGTTATAAGCACACCAATAGGAACTACAGTATATACACATAAGCATATTAGCAACACATACATATATATTTTTATAATCATTATTCATTAGTTTAATTTAATATTAACCTCACTTAATGAGAATGGTGAGCACAATGTTTATAGCACAAGACTATTCTTGGTTTAATTTCGGAGACTTGGAACCACTTGGAGGCCTTTATTTTTATTGTATGTGAGTGCCATAAAGGTGTCAAAGTTTAACATTGTACCGTAAAATCAATCTGCTGCAACTAACGCTATTGCTGTGACGTTAATCTAGCATAATCCCCCCAGGGGTCGCAATACAATGGAAAAAAATTGAAAGGCTGATGGCTTTTTATTTGCAGTTTTTTAACCATTAAATATTAAGTATATATTAAATATATTATACGTTAAAAACTGTTATCTTCTGCAGGTTATGGATAAAACATGGTAATTCTATTAATTTAATAAAATGTATGAGATTTTTGGAAATCACCAAGCGACCCCCCCTCATTGTCTTCATTGTCTTCGCGGGACAATGAAGGGGGGGTCGCCTGGTCATTTCCAAAAATCTATTTATTTTTATAAAACCATAAGCATTACCATATTTTATCCATAACCTACAGAAAAAAATAGTCGTTTATAGTTACTACAGTATATACTATATAGTTACTATTTCTATTGGATTGCGACCCCTGAGGTAATTACATTATATTAAAGAAACAGCAAGCGTCAGATGCAGCAGATTTTATAACACCAGGTTAACATTTCTGGCACATTTACAGCACTGACATACATTATAAAAAATAAACAAAGAATAGACTTGGGTCTATTGGTGTGTGTGTGTGCCATTGCATGCAAGGTTTCTGTATTCATAACCACCTCAGAGGATATTGGGGGTCGCGAGTCACTGGCATTGTTATTTTGGGGGTCGCGGGCTGAAAAGTTTGAGAACCCCTGCTCTAGAGGACTTCAGTGATCTATTGTCATCTAGTGGAGGATTTAAATACTGCAGATCTGATTTACTTACAGAGAAGATTCCAGCTTTGTCCAGCAGGTGTCCACTGATGTTCAGTAAAGCTGCTCATTACTGATAAAGAGCTGAAGAAAGAGGAAGTCACTAAAGGAGACTGATGTAGAGACAGAGAGATCCACACACACTCATCATTCAGCATCAACAACACACTCAACTCAAGTCACAATGAAGATCCTCCTCATCTTCTTCGCTTTACAGCTGATCTCAGGTCAGAGCTTTTCTCTTTCAGTCTGTGGTAATGATGCTGTTTTCTGATCACACGATTAATCTAATCCACAGCTGACCCGCACATGGTGGAATATATTGATGTCACTGGATATTCTGGACGAAGCCTTCTGGTGGATCCATGGAAAGCTTGGCACAAAAACAATGCTAAATTCATGGAAAAACTACATAATACAAAAATAATATTCAACAGGAAACATCATCAGTGGATTAATGAAGGAAGATTCACGTTATTTTCTAATAATTATGCAAACCTTGTCATTTATATTAGAGACCTGGTCACGCAAGATGTTGGAAGATACTGGATCCATGTTCAAGACAAATGGTCGATTGAAATGACTTTGAATGTGAAAGAAGGTCAGTCAATTAATAAGTAATGCTTATGTAAGTTAATGTTTTCATTCATAAATATATATATTTCTTTATTATATGAATGACAGATTCATGTTGTAAAGTGCCCGCCAGTGTGATGGTGAACAATGGAGAAACAGCCAGTTTCAGCTGTGAATATTCACAGAATCAGATAAATAATCACAGGATTATATTCAAAGAAGGAAAAGATTACATTGAGTTGATGTACAGCTCATGGTATAATGGAGGACGAGTCAGTGTTTCAGATGACAGACCTGATCAGAAAAAGCTCTTCAGTGTGAGAATTACTGCTGTGACACCAGAAGATGGAGGAGTTTATTTATGTGGAGTTCAGTTCTATGGTTACTCTACTCTACACTCTTACAGTTACTCCATAACTAATGCTGTTCATCTGCACATTATTAGTAAGCAAAGCAATAATTGAGATAAATTTAAGGTTTCTGAAATCCGCGTGTGATTTGATGATGTTTGTGATTGACAGCTAAAGTGGGCGTGTCTACAGTGATTGGCTCCTCAGGAGCTGCTCTGATGATCAAGTGTGAACATCCTCAACACAAAACCAACACCAAATACATCTGTAAAGAATCATCAGCTGGATGTTCAGGAGATCAGGAGGAATGGATGAAGAATGGAGATGTTTCTGTAGATGACCACACCAGAGCAGGAGTCTTGATGGTGTTTTTTAGAGAGCTGAAAGCTGCAGATGCAGGAACATACAGGTGTGGAGTGAAGGACTCTGAATATACTGAGAGATTCACTCAACTCCAGCTCAACATCAGACACGGTGAGGAAACTACTACTAATAAATCAGTGAAAAGTCCCTGTGAAATCAAAATAGATGTTCTTTAGGTGTTAGTGTCAATATGTTAGTCTTGAGGTAATCCATAATCTAGTGGGCTTCAAAACAGTGAATGAAGTCTGTTTTTGTGTTAATGTCATGTGAACCACCACAGTGCACATGTATAGTCTGCTTTAACCCAAAGAGATCATACAGTATGCGTGAATCGGCACGAACCACAAAACATCAGACCCATTTGATTTGGTTTTATTTTAAAGTGGAGAAACGGCGAATTTAGACTGAAGTATTACTATTCTAGACTGTGGCAGTCTTGTTTTTGAGCTCAACAGCTCTGAGTGCCACAGTTGTGTTATAAACTGAATGCTATTGGCTCTTTATAAAAAGTGGGAGGAGCTACTATATGCCCTATCTTCATGTTTCAGTTGAAATTACGTCAAACACTGATTAAAAAAATGCCCATTTTAAAGCACTTCTCGGGACTTTTAACCTGCATGTTTGGGGAATCTGTTCTAACTTTCTTTTATCTTGATTTATAGATGCAAAATATCCCAAAGGCATAAATGAATCTGTTCATCTTGGTGGAGAAGTGAACATCAGCTGTCAGATCCCAGAAGAACAGAGAGTTCATTTCTGCAAAGAGGAGTATAATCAGAGCTGCCAGATAATGAGAGCATCTGAAGAGCCACAACTGACTCCTGCAGACTCTGTGGGAAATGAAGAGAGAGTTTTTACAGTGAGCATCAGTAATGTGAGTGTGAGAGATGCTGGAGTTTACTGGTGTGGAGCAGAAACCAGAGACACACATCTGACCTTCATCTCCCTGACCACTAAATTCCAGCTCAGCGTCATCAGTGAGTCCATTCAGATGATTCTGGAGTAAATACAGTCTGTTCACCATCATCTGTGTGTTAAATGTGTGTGTTTGTGTGTGCAGTGTCTCCAGTAGTGAGACGTGAAGGAGAATCTGCTCAGATCTTCTGCCCTTATGATTCAATCTATCAATCAAAGTCAAAGTCTCTCTGTAAGGGGAAGTGCTCCACTAGAGACACAAATCCTCTGGATGAGGCTGTGAGAGAAGAGAAAGAGAGACTGACTCTGCATCAAGACGTCACAGCAAGCGTCTTCACTGGGACCATCACTGGACTGACAGCAGAGGATGCTGGGAAATACTGGTGCGCAGTGACATTAGACAGAGAGCTGAATTATCTTTACACTCATCTGATGGTCATCATCAACCAGGGTGAGGAAGCTTCACACATCTGAATGTGGAAAACTAGGCCTGTCCACTGATGTTCTTGTGTTTCGGATCATTTCCAGAGCTGAGCTTGACTAAGTATGAAGGAGACGACGTGTCCATCCAGTGCAGACATCATGATGGAGATCAGAAAAGCTTCTGCAAAGCACATGAAGCCTCCACGTGTGTGAAGGATGGAGATTCATTGGAGACCATCAGAGATGCTCGATTCTCTATCAGTGATGAAGCGTCTGCTGGAGTCTTTACTGTCAACATCACTGATCTGAGAGCAGACGACTCTGGGGTTTACTGGTGTGGAGCTCACGTCATCACTAAACTCAACCTCAGAGTTAAAAAGAGTAAGATAAGAGCACACTACATCTAATCTAATTTGACTTTTGTTTAGTATCATTTTTATCATATCAGCATAAAGCTGGGGAACTAAGCAAACCCAAACCATCTCACTGCCTCCCACTATGGGCAAGTTCCAGAGTTCAGAGTGCATAAGATTAAGTCTGGCTGTCTCCAGTCAGTATCGTTTAACCTTCTGCACAAGCTCAGGCTCCTTCCTCCAATGAGGTGACATTTCATGTCCCAAGTTTCCATGTTCAAAATTGATGTCGTTTTGACCCAGGCCCTTGACCACCACCCAATCCACACTGCATCATTCTACTATGGCTTGTAGGGAAACCCCTGTAGCACCATACCAAGCAACATCATGGTCCTTGATTTGGGGTGTTGATAGATCAGATATGGTTGCAGCCTGAAGTTAACAAGAATTATTTATATTATTTATTACATTTCCCACTTATTGTATTTTATTACCATCTACCACCACCACAACCCTAAACCCAACCATCACAGTACTGTAAAAAATATTCATTATTGTTATACAGTGTAAAAAAAAATGCTGCTATATTGATGTGCATATCGCACTTCCGGCTGGCCGCATATCCAATCTAGACTCTTGATTTGCCTTGACGTTGTTTTTTCAGTTGATTCTATGTTGGTTCTTAATTGTGATATAATCAGTAGATTTCAGTTGTTCAATAAATTTGTATTCACATTTTTTTTTTGCTGTCTTTACTTATGGAATTTTTTTGCTATTGCAGTGACATTGTGCAATAAATTGACTAAAACTTTTAGTTTATATACTGATGTAATTGTAGATTCCAGATAAATGAATACATAATAATAATGATAATATAATGATTTATTATGATCATAAAATAGTAATAGTTTAGTTTTTGATTACAGTGCTTTAGTCTGAGGCAGTTTTTGTCATTGTTTCTCATGAACACTGCAGGTGGTTTATTTGTTTGCATGAATAGCCATTTGTTTCAGTCCAGCTCAAAGCCACAGAAAGCAGCTGAAGTTTCAGACTCTCACACTAGTTTAACTGCAAACATTAAGGTTGCCTTGCCAACCAGCTGCATTTAGCCCCCAACAACATATCTACAATAAGGTGGCGGTTCAAGGAGGGGTAACAAGAATGCAATTCTAATGATTTTTATATTTATAGAGTACATTTAAATGAACTTTAATCTTATTTGAACTGATTGAGAAGTATAATATCAGTTATTAAGTTCTCTAAATAAATGCTTTATAGCAGTAAAGACATTGCATCTGATATTGTGACATTGCTCATGAATGTAGCAGGTTTTTTAGTGTGTGTGTGTGTTTTGACAATTGTTCATACAAGCTCAAAACCACAGAAATGAGCTGAAGGTGCACAGTCTTAGTTTGGTCTGTGAAGAAGCAACAGTCTTTATTCAGGAAACCCACAGAGAGAAGAAGAAGCTGAGCAGAGGCGGTGTGCAAATCTGCAGAGAATAAATTACTCTCATTTTACTGCAGAAAAATGTAGAGTTTAAATGCAGAAACACTCAATTTACAAAGTACCTTTATTTACCTTTATTCACCTAGTTTATTTTAGGAAAAACAATTTGGAGTTCTAAATACTCTGCTTTTGCTCACAATTATTCTATAAAATGTATATGCAAACCAGAAGTGTTCAAGTGTTCAAACAGATATTTAGGTTAAAAATATTTAAGATACAAAAAGCATAACATCTTGAATTTCATTAAATATGTAGATATTATTATCTACATATAGATATTTACTATTTTTTTTTCTTTTTTTTCAGATTTCTCCATGATCATCATCATCATTGTTAGTGTGTGTGTGATTGTGCTGCTGATCTGTGGATTCACTCTGATTGTGTGTAACTCGAGACACAAGAGCACAGGTTTGATCATTCATGTCTTGATGTACAGTATTTGTTAAATTAATTTGAGTGTTTGACTCTCTAAACTGCTCCAGTAAATCTCTCTTTATCAGATTCTGTGTTTGTCAGAGTTTGTCTTTCTCTCACTGATTAATTCATTTTGTTTTGTTTAATTAGAAAAAAACTCCACATCAGACGAGAGAAAGAGAGTGAAAATCACAACGGTGAGTAACAGTGTGTGCGCTTTACATTTACATTTTTTTATTTTGTTTATTTCTAGTTTTATATTTTATAAGAAATAAATAATAAAAGAATAACAACCCATAACTTTTTGAATGAACATGAACAATCCATGATGATGATTTCAGTATCATTAAATATAACAGTATTTTATGTTTAAAAATCTTCTCATGAATATCAGAACAGGAATAATTTAATGACTAGTTAAACTATATTTAAGAATCACCTCTTGCCCCCAAAACACTCATTAAGTGCAATCTTTATGCTTTTCCATCACACCACTGATGAGTAATGCTTTATTTGCATTTAATATGTTATGCAAATCCCTCTTTTAAATGTATGTTGATGTGCACATGGACAGACAGAGAGTTTTTCTGTCTGATTTCTCAGCTCATTTTCTCTTGGTTTCCACATGTTCAGTCATCAGACAGCAGACGTGATCCTGGATCAGCAGAAATGATCAGTCCTGATGAAGGATCTTCTGATGAGCTTCTGTACTCATCCGTCACTTTCCAGAAGCATCAAGAGTCTCTCAGTGAAGCTGCAGTGGCCTTCAGGACAAGTCAGGTTTACTCTGATTATACCACAGTCATTTTACCCAATTAAACTAGACTAACTCACCCTTCACAGATCATCACAGTACAGCAGTTCTTCATTTATTAGTTGATATTTTGCTGACATGCACAGATGATTGATCTGCAGATTCTGGGTTTGGTTTGATTGTTGTTCAGCTCAGTGTATTGAAGCTTCACTGCTGCTCGTGTTGCTTCTTTCACACCATTAAAATAGTTCATCATCTCGCTTTATCTGAGCTCGTGATGAAGACAGGAATAAATAATAATTTTAACTCTTTTAGAGTGTTTTCTGAATATCTGAATATGATTAGCTTTGACCTGCTTAAATTCATAAATTCAAGAGATGCTATATTTACAGAAATATTATAAGGAAAAATGTCTTAATAATTAACTTGTTTATTCCAATATCTTTGCTGATGCTGTTTTTCAATTCATTCTTCTGTTAGTTCTTACTTAATTTTGATGTATTCAGTAGATTTCAGTTGTAAAATAAACATTTTATTAACACAATTTGTTTTTGCTGTCGTGTATTGTTTATGATAATGTTAGTCAGTCAATCAGTTTAATCTGAGGCAGTTTTATAAAGTTGTAAAGTTTCTCACCAACACTGGGGGGGTGTTTTTAGGTTTTTCCGTCCAGGTCAAAGCCACAGAAAGCAGCTGAAGGTTCAGACTCTCACACTAGTTTAACTGTGAACTGAGAATCTGGTCTTTACATCTGTAAACCAAAGTAAAGTCTAATAATCAAACAAACAATTTACCACCAGTAATAGTAAAAGTCAAATGATAGCTTGTTTTTATGAATTTACCAAAGGAAATATTAAAAATGATTGTGTGGTGACTTGTTGTGGTATTACTGTATAAGTGAGACTGTCACAATGAGAGACACTGAGAGATTTTTGTTTATTCATTTCATCATGAGGTTGTGACTTTCAGAAAAAAAAAAAAAAAAACTTTAACCCGATTTATTTATTTTTGATTTTATATTTTTAAAGTAAGTTACACAAAGTTTCTTGTAAATATCTCTGTGCTGTGTTTTTTTTTTTTTTTACTGGGTGGATTAAAACTGATCAAGTAGCGTGCTGCTCTTCAGCTTGTGGTTTTCTAGTTATTCTGGTCAAACTAAGATGCACTTTAGCCAACTGCAGGTGTTAAGAAAAACAGGAAATGGGGTTTCAGTATAGGCACTTAACCTACTTACAACTTTCCATCATAAAATAAAATAATTTAAATTGACATCTTAAATTGGATGTAGTTTAATCTGCTTCAGTTTTTCACAATTATGCATCAGAGCCAGGTGAAGCCTTAGATTATTAATAGCTATGTTGTTAGTAATTACATTTTTGCTATATAAATGGATAAAAATGCAAATGATTATCTAATAATCATGCTGATGTTTGTGGAAGCAGTAAATTCCCTTTCTATCTAGTCTTCACTAATATCAGTTCTGGAGTTTTTAGAGTGTTCAGAGAAGCATATGCAGATGTCAAAATAGATCATTTTTTAACAATATGTCCAGCTATATATATATATATATATATATATATATATATATATATATATATATATATATATACACAGTTGAAGTCAGAATTATTAGCGCCCTTTGAATTATTTTTCTTTTCCCAAATGATGTTTAACAGAGCAAGAAAATTTTCACAGTATGTCTGATGATGTTTTTTCTTCTGGAGAAAGTCTTAAAACACCATTTTAAGGTCAATATTAGCCCCTTTAAGCATTTTTTATTCCGATAAACCATCATTATACAATAACTTGCCTAATTACCCTAACCTGCCTAGTTAACCTAACTAACCTAGTTAAGCCTTTAAATGTCACTTTAAGCTGTGTATAAACGTATATATATATATATATATATATATATATATATATATATATATATATATATATATATATATATATATATATATATATATATATATGAGTAATTCCATGCAAATGTCAACCTTGCTCTGAAAATAATTAAGTGTTCACCCAAATAGAGAAACAGTTTCTACATTTTTTGTGTAAGGAAGTATTTTACAGTACTTTAGCAATACTCAAAAATGTCTCTGTCAATGTTTTCAAACTATTATATTTGATTTACCAAAGCCACACACTTGGCAATTTCACATCCGTCACATCCAAAACGGAAAAGTGTTATATCCATAACAAAGTTTTTCTTTCATAAATGCAAAAATGTCAAATAAAATAAAATCAATCATGTTTGTTCTATGGAGAGCCAATTCTTATTCTTTTGATTGTCATTATTTCTTTTGGGTTGTGCAGTTTAATTCACAGAATTTCTACAAAGTATGTTGTATGCTGAAACTCGCAGACTTTTTTCATCACATCCATAACGCATGTTTATTTTCCTCATTTAAAATATAAAAAAATGTTAACAGTTCGATATTTTTCTAATCGTATATCTCTGTGGTCAGTTGTTTTGGAAAATATAAACAGATATTTCAATATTATGTTACCATATACTTTTATGTGAATTTATATTTTGAGTTTTTACTGCAAATGTCACATCCACAACGCTGGAAATGCTCATTATTAAATTAGTGTAAATGCTGTCATCATGGCAAAGATAAAATAAATCAGTTATTAGAGATGAGTTATTAAAACTATCATACTTAGAAATGTGTTCAAATCTTCTCTCCGTTAAACAGCAATTGGGGAAAAAAAAATAAACGGGCACTAATAATTCAGGGGGGCTAAAAATTCTGACTTCAACTGTGGAGATACATATATAAATTAGTGTAAATATTGTCTTCTCGACACCATGATGCAACAATTTTTTGTACTGGGTAAATGTATAATTTATTCATGTGTTTATATTATTCCTTTTAAATGAAGATGTACAAAGCAAACTGCTGGTTTTCGATTACAAACAGGATTAACACCAGTGATTTCCTTTAATTACCCAGTTCTTAATTTCTGGTCAGACATTGAGCGTTTGACATTCTGTCAAAACATGCTACAAGATCAAAAATGTAAACATGTTTTTCATTTTCAAGTTTTAGATAATTTAAAAAAACTTTTTTCAGAGAATCTCACTAGTATCAGTGGTTCTGATGGTCCCATTCATCATACTTTATTTTATATATATATATATTATAATTGGGCAATGCAGTGGCGCAGTAGGTAGTGCTGTTGCCTCACAGCAAGAACGTCGCTGGGTCGCAGGTTCGAACCTCGGCTGGGCTGGCTCAGTTGGCGTTTCTGTGTGGAGTTTGCATGTTCTCCCTGCGTTCGCGTGGGTTTCCTCCGGGTGCTCCGGTTTCCCCCACAGTCCAAAGACATGCAGTACAGGTGAATTGGGTAAGCTAAATTGTCCATAGTGTATGAGTGTGAATGTGTGTGTGTGGAAGTTCCACACTGCGTAAAATCGTGCTGGATAAGTTGGCGGTTCATTCCGCTGTGGTGACCCCGCAAGGGACAAAGCCGACAAGAAAATGAATGAATGAATGAATATATTATAATTGTTGTAGCACTTTGGGCTTTAGAAAAGTGCATTACAAATAAAATGTATTATTAATATACTGTACGTATTACACACACAAGGGCAACGCAGTGGCGCAGTAGGTAGTGCTGTCGCCTCACAGCAAGAAGGTCGCTGGTTCGAGCCTCGGCTGGGTCAGTTGGCATTTCTGTGTGGAGTTTGCATGTTCTCCCTGCGTTCGCGTGGATTTCCTCCGGGTGCTCCAAATTCCCCCTCAAGTCCAAACACATGAGGTACAGGTGAATTGGGTAGTCTAAATTGTCCGTAGTGTCATCCGCTGCGTAAAACATGTGCTGGATAAGTTGGCGGTTCATTTCGCTGTGGAAACCCCAGATTAATGAAGGGACTAAGCCGAAAAGAAAATAAATGAATGAATGAATTACACACACAAACATATTCCAAAGTGAAGCTCCTAGCTCCATCTAGTGACAAAAATTAAAATTACATCCTAACTTAATTATATTTATATAACAATGCATTTCTTGGATCATCAAAATTAGTATGTACTAATATTTTATAATAGCTGATTAGATATGTGAATTTATTTCCTTGTGCTCTGGTTTTGATGATTAGTATACAGCACTGATTTCCTCAAAAACAATGAGGCGATCAGGAGGAAGAGTGAAACTTTGGATTAAAACGTGATAATTACAAAGAGCACTTGTTCATAGAGATGATTTTATGACCAAAGGAAGAAATAAAGAGAAATAAACAATAATTAATTTTAAAATTAAGTTCATTAATGATGGTGACATTTGTCCGGAAGCTGCTGTCCATGGTGCTGAATCCACATCATACTGTAATATATTATTCTTATATATAGTTTTTTTCTGCATTGAGAATCCAAGCAAATGTTTAAATCTCCTACTAATACACATTATCAGAGGAAATGCAATTTATTTGCAGTATGTGTGGTTTCGAGATCAGTGGTTTCCTTCTTCAGTACCCACATTTAGTGCATCTCTTTTATTTATTATGCAAGATTCAGTTTATAACCCTTAAAGATCATGAAGATCTGAATCTGGTGTGTTAAACAAGCAAAAGACAAACAAATAGTGCTAAGTAAAGTCTAGAAGAGATACAGCTGTGGATACTCACATCCATATAGCAGATTTTTGTGAAACTGTAGAACAATAAATATTATATTTGGCTTGGGTTTAGGATTGGTGTTCGGGTAGACATTAATAAAATACAATTTAATGGGTAATTTAATTAAAATATGAATAATGTTTAGTATAATTACTGTTTTACATTGCTGCGATGGTTGGGGTTAGGGTTGGAGTTGGGGAAGATGCTAATAAAATAATCTTAATAAATAATATGAATAATTCCTGCTAACTTCTAGCCGCAGCTGTATCTCTTCTAGAAACCACCATAGTGCTGTGTGGTGTGTTTAAAACCTGGAGTTGGGAAACTACATGATCTTACATGTGAAATTACATGTTCAGTTTACATGCATTGAACATTTTACAGTCAGTCAAAACATGCAACGAGATCAAAAATGTAAACATATTTTTAATTTTAAGGTTGTTTCAGAAAATCTCACTAATATTCTGATGATCCCATTCATCATGCTTTTTTATTATTATTATTATTAATATAATAATAATAATTTATATAATAATTCACGATATAATTATTAAAACTTTTTAAGATTGCATATTTGAATTTTTGATGATTATTAATGTTGCTTATGATATATTATTTTACTAAATAATATGAATAATTCTTGCTAACTTCTAGCCGCAGCTGTATCCCTTCTAGAAACCACCATAGTGCTGTGTGGTGTGTTTAAAACCTGGAGTTGGGAAACTACATGATCTTACATGTGAAATTACATGTTCAGTTTACAAGCGCCCTCTAGTGGAAGATTTAAACAATGCAGATGTGATGTACTTGAGTGTGATATAGTATTTTCAGTGTTTGACCTGTAGGTGTTACTGTGTGAGTGAGTAAAGCTGCTCATTACTGATAAAGAGCTGAAGAGGAAGTCACTAAAGCAGACTGATGTACAGACAGAGATACACAAACACACATCATTCAGCATCAACAACACCTCAACTCAAGTCACAATGAAGATCCTCCTCATCATCTTCTTCTTCTTCTTGACTTTACAGCTGATCTCAGGTCAGAGCTTTTCTCTTTCAGTCACTGCTGTAATGATGCTGTTTTCTGATTATCAATCTGATCCACAGCTCATCCATATGTGGTGGAATATATTGATGTCACTGGATATTCTGGACGAAGCCTTCTTGTTAGTTCATGGAAGCCTTGGCATGAAAATTATACTAAATCCATGGGAAAGCTACAGGGTAGAACGATAATGATCAACAGGAAACATCAGCAGTGGATTAATGAAGGAAGATTCACTTTGTTTTGTAATAATCATGCAAGCTTAGTGCTTTACATTAAAGAACTGAACACGCAAGATGACGGAAGATACTGGATTCGTGTTCAAGACAAATGGTCGATTGAAATGACTTTGAATGTGAAAGAAGGTCAGTCATTTAATCAGCAAAGTTCCTGTGTAACACTCACTGATCGTTAAAGCTCATTAATTAAACGTTATTTCTTTATTATATGAATGACAGATTCATGTTGTAATGTGACCACGAGTGTGATGGTGAACAATGGAGAAACTGCCAGTTTCAGCTGTGAATATTCACAAAGTCAGATGCATAATCACAAGATTATATTAAAAAAAGCTAAAGATAACATTGAGATGATGTACAACTCATGGTATAATGGAGGACGAGTCAGTGTTTCAGATGACAGACCTGATCAGAGAACGCTCTTGAGTGTGAGAATTACTGCTGTGACACCAGAAGATGGAGGAGTTTATTTATGTGGAGTTCAGTTCTACAGAAACTCCTACAGTTACTCCATTACTAATGATGTTCATCTATATGTTATTAGTAAGTAAAACAAAGTCAATCAAACCTGAATTGCTTCTTTTAACGTGCGTGTGATTTGATGATGTTTGTGATTGACAGCTAAATTGGGCGTGTCTACAGTGATTGGCTCCTCAGGAGCTGCTCTGATGATCAAGTGTGAACATCCTCAACACAAAACCAACACCAAATACATCTGTAAAGAATCATCAGCTGGATGTTCAGGAGATCAGGAGGAATGGATGAAGAATGGAGATGTTTCTGTAGATGACGACACCAGAGCAGGAGTCTTGATGGTGTTTTTTAGAGAGCTGAAAGCTGGAGATGCAGGAACATACAGGTGTGGAGTGAAGGACTCTGAATATACTGAGAGATTCACTCAACTTCAGCTCGACATCAGACACGGTGAGGAAACTACTACTAATAAATCAGTGATAAGTCCCTGTGAAATCAAAATAGATGTTCTTTAGGTGTTCGTGTCAATATCAGAATCAGAATCAGTTTTATTGCCAAGTGTGCTTCACACACACACAAGGAATTTGTTTTGGCAACAGAAGCTTCCAGTGTACATAAAGTGACAAGTGACAACACAAAATTAAATATGAGAAAAGAAAAAGGCGATGAACATTAGACATTAAACAGAGATGCAGTTAGTCAAAAAGATCTGGATGTTGAGTTGTATGTACAGATATGTTGTAAATATACAGGTTGTAAGGTGCTGTGTACCAATGTGAATAGAGAAAGTATTGCATTGTATATTGTTATAACGTGCTGTGTACAAGTGCGTATGAGAAAGTATTGCACATTTATTGCACAGTAGGGGAATATTTAACTGTTCATGAGGTAGATGGCCTGAGGAAAGAAACTTTTCCTGTGTCTGGCTGTTTTTGTGCTTGGCGCTCTGTAGCGCCGACCAGACGGTAACAGTTCGAACAGGTAGTGTGCTGGATGTGATTCGTCCAGAGTGATTTTGCGAGCCCTTTTACTCACTCTAGAAGACTACAGTTCTTGAAGTGTAGGAAGGGTAGTGCCAGTGATTCGTTCAGCAGTTCGTACTATTCGCTGTAGTCTACGGAGGTCAGTTTTGGCAGCTGAGCTGAACCAGACGGTGATTGAAGTGCAGAGGATGGATTGGATGACAGCTGAGTAGAACTGTACGAGCAGCTCCTGTGGCAGGTTGAACTTCCTCAGCTGACGAAGGAAGTACAGTCTCTGCTGAGCTTTCTTCACGATAGAGTCTATGTGAATGTCCCACTTCAGATCCTGAGAGATGGTGGTGCCCAGGAACCTGAATGACTCTACTGCTGCCACAGTGCTGTTCATGATGGTGAGTGGGGGGAGTGCAGGGGGGTTTCTCCTAAAGTCCACTATCATCGCCACTGTTTTGAGCGTGTTCAGCTCCAGGTTGTTGTATCTGCACCATAAAGCCAGTCGCTCCACCTTCTGTCTGTATGCAGACTCGTCGCCGTTCCGGATGAGGCCGATAACAGTAGTGTCATCCGCAAACTTTAAGAGCTTAATGGAGGGGTCTTTCACGGTGCAGTCGTTGGTGTACAGAGAGAAGAGCAGCGAGGAGAGAACACACCCCTGGGGGGCACCAGTGCTGATGGTGCGGCTGTCGAATGTGATTTTGCCCATTCTGACTAGCTGTTGTCTATCTATCAGAAAGCTGGTGATCCATTGACAGACAGAGCTAGGGACAGACAGCTGGGTCAGTTTGTTCTCGAGCAGTGATGGGACGATGGTGTTAAAGGCAGAACTGAAGTCCACAAACAGTATCCTTGCGTAGTTCCCTGGTTTGTCCAGATGTTGTAGGGTATAATGCAGTCCCATGTTGACTGCATCATCCACAGACCAGTTTGCTCTATAGGCAAACTGCAGGGGGTCCAGCAAAGGTCCAGTGATGTCCTTCAGATAAGCTAGCACCAGTCTTTCGAATGACTTCATGGCCACAGATGTTAAGGCGACAGGTCTGTAGTCATTGAGATGTTAAGGCGACAGGTCTGTAGTCATTGAAGATATGTTATGTTAGTCTTGAGGTAATCCATAATCTAGTGGGCTTAAAAACAGTGAATGAAGTCTGTTTTTGTGTTAATGTCATGTGAACCACCACAGTGCACATGTATAGTCTGCTTTAACCCAAAGAGATCATACAGTATGCGTGAATCGGCACGAACCACAAAACATCAGACCCATTTGATTTGTTTTTATTTTAAATTGGAGAAACGGCGAATTTAGACTGAAGTATTACTATTCTAGACTGTGGCAGTCTTGTTTTTGAGCTCAACAGCTCTGAGTGCCACAGTTGTGTTATAAACTGAATGCTATTGGCTCTTTATAAAAAGTGGGAGGAGCTACTATATGCCCTATCTTCATGTTTCAGTTGAAATTACATCAAACACTGATTAAAAAATGCCCATTTTAAAGCACTTCTCGGGACTTTTAACCTGCATGTTTGGGGAATCTGTTCTAACTTTCTTTTATCTTAATTTATAGATGCAACATATCCCAAACGCATAAATGAATCTGTTCATCTTGGTGGAGAAGTGAAGATCAGCTGTCAGATCCCAGAAGAACAGAGAGTTCATTTCTGCAAAGAGGAGATTAATCGGAGCTGCCAGATAATGAGAGCATCTGAAGAGCCACAACTGACTCCTGCAGACTCTGTGGGAAATGAAGAGAGAGTTTTTACAGTGAGCATCAGTAATGTGAGTGTGAGAGATGCTGGAGTTTACTGGTGTGGAGCAGAAACCAGAGACACACATCTGACCTTCATCTCCCTGACCACTAAAATCCAGCTCAGCGTCATCAGTGAGTCCATTCAGATGATTGTGGAGTAAATACAGTCTGTTCACCATCATCTGTGTGTTAAATGTGTATGTTTGTGTGTGCAGTGTCTCCAGTAGTGAGACGTGAAGGAGAATCTGCTCAGATCTTCTGCCCTTATGACTCAATCTATCAATCAAAGTCAAAGTCTCTCTGTAAGGGGAAGTGCTCCACTAGAGACACAAATCCTCTGGATGAGACTGTGAGAGAAGAGAAAGAGAGACTGACTCTGCATCAAGACGTCACAGCAAGTGTCTTCACTGGGACCATCACTGGACTGACAGCAGAGGATGCTGGGAAATACTGGTGTGCAGTGACATTAGACAGAGAGCTGAATTATCTTTACACTCATCTGATGGTCATCATCAACCAGGGTGAGGAAGCTTCACACATCTGAATGTGGAAAACTAGGCCTGTCCACTGATGTTCTTGTGTTTCGGATCATTTCCAGAGCTGAGCTTGACTAAGTATGAAGGAGACGACGTGTCCATCCAGTGCAGACATCATGATGGAGATCAGAAAAGCTTCTGCAAAGCACATGAAGCCTCCACGTGTGTGAAGGACGGAGATTCATTGGAGACCATCAGAGATGCTCGATTCTCTATCAGTGATGAAGCGTCTGCTGGAGTCTTTACTGTCAACATCACTGATCTGACAGCAGACGACTCTGGGGTTTACTGGTGTGGAGCTCACGTCATCACTAAAGTCAACCTCAGGGTTAAAAAGTGTAAGAAAAGAGCACACTACATCAAATTTAAATTGACTTTTGTTCAGTATAATTTTTATCTTATCAGCATAACATGAATGCCATCAAGGGCTGCAGTCCTGCAGAGTTTATGTTCAGCCCTAATTAAATCCAGCTGATCCAGATAATCAAGACATTCTTGCTTATTTCAAAATGACAAGGTGCTGGAGCAATGTTAGATCTAAACTCTGCAGGGATGCAGCCCCTCAGGATTTGAGCAGGACAGCTCTTCCCCAGACACTTCCTCCAGCTCCCGGCAGAATCTCAAGCCATTCTCAGAAAAGCAGGAGACAGAGGTCATTCAGCATTTCAAGGGTCTTCTCAGGGGCCTCCTCCCAGTGGGACAAACCTGAAACACCTCCCTTGGCAGGTGTTCAGACGACCTCTGAAACAGAAGCTAGATCCAACATATGGCTTCACTCGATGTGGAGGACCAGTGGATCTACAGCATATTTTGGCTACTGATATTCAATTCTCATGACCACAGGTCAGATTAGGAATGTAGATAGCCCAGTAAATCAAGAGCTTTGTGTTTCAACTCAGCTTTTACTTCACCACAACAGATTAGCACATCAACCACTCCTGCTTCAGTCATACAGAGACCACACAGCCCTTAACGGAGCACCTCTCACCGCATACTTCCAGAGCACCCTTAACTTCACAAGAGGCATGGTCGAATGCCTTTCACAAAGCACATGTGAACTGGTTGGGCTTGCACAAATACTCCAGCTCCCGAGGGTATAGTGCTGGTCCATCGCTATATTGGCCTGGACAAAAGCTGCATTGTTCCTTCTGAATCTGAGGTTCTACTATTGGCTGAATTCTCCCATCTGGTACCCTGACAGACTTTTTCTGTGGAGCTGAAAAGTTTGATGATCCTCTTATTGGAATGCACGGTCTTGATACCGTCTTAATAAAGGGGTCCTCCACCCTATTTGCCCAATATAGAGGCACTGTCCCTGACCTCCATGCAATGTTACAGAGGTGTTTTTTAACCAAAGCAGCACCACCACATCAATAGAATTAAGGTATTCATGACGAATCTCATCCATCCCCCATGAATTTGCCATGGTGAGCTTGGAGACTACCTCTGTGAATTCAGCTTGGGTGACGGATGGTCAACCCCTGAGTCCTCCATCTCTGACATGTAAGTGGGATTGAGGAAAACCTCAAAGTATTGCTTCCACTGTCCAGTAACATCCATATTCGAGGTCAACAGCTCCCCACCTCTACTGTATATCAGTGTTGGTTTAGGAACTGATTCTTCTTCATGTAGCACTTAATGGTTTGCCTGAATCTGATAGTACTCTCTCATGATTTCCCCAAACTGCTCCCATGCCCAAGTTTCCCAATTGGACTCAATGTTTGGGTCCATCTGCCTTCCTCCTCTGCAAGCGGGTCCAACTCGCCACCAGGTGTTGATCAGGTGTCTGCTCCTATCTTTAATGGAGTGTGCAAGACTCACTGCTGGAGGTCAGATGAAATGACCACAAATGAAAGCTTGTTCGATCTTGTTCCCCAGAGAGAAATTCAGCATATGGCGACTGACCTGGGTAACTAAGCAAGCTCAACGTCTCACTATGGGCATGTTCCTATTCTGTACCGCTCAGGCTCCTTCGCACAGTGAGGTGTGAGCCAGGTTTCCATGTCCAAAGTGTATGTAATGATGGCTTTGGTCTTTGACCATCACCAAATCCACACTGCACCAGCCTCCTATGACTTGTAGGGAAATACCTGGCCAAGAAGCCTGGCTCCATACCTGTCAACATCATGGTCCTTGATTTTGCTCATAAGGCACTTCTGAACTGTTGTTATTCTGGCCCGTCACCTAGGACCTTGATGTCTTGGGAGACCCAACCAGCGGCATTTGGCCTCCAAAAACATAGCTACAATAAGGTGTCAGTAGATGGAGTAACAGGAATGCAATTCTGATTTTCACAAGTATAAATAAATTAACTTTGTTTAATCTTATTTCAGCTGATTTGTGAAATATAATTATAGGTTATTAGGGGGTGTTTGGTGGACCAGCTCAAAACCACAGAAATGGGCAGTCTTGGGTTGGTCTGTGAAGAAGCAACAGAATTATTCAGCAAACCCACAGAGGACAGAGAGAAGCTGAGCAGAGGCGGTGTGCAAATCTGCAGAACAGAGAATAAATTACACTCATTTTACTGCAGAAAATGAAGTTTAAATGCATAAACATTCAATTCACAAGTACTTTCAATTCAGTTTATTTTAGGTTCTATATGTTTGTTTGCCTTTAATTATTTCTGTTCATGTGTTGATGTTGTTTTCTTTCAGATTTCTCCAGGATCATCATCATCATTATTGGTGTGTGTGTGTTTGTGCTGCTGATCTCTGGATTCACTCTAATTGTGTGTAAATTAAGACACGGGAGAACAGGTTTGATCATTTATGTCATGAAGTATTTTAATCAAGATTGAGTCTCTAAACTGCTCCAGTAAATTATCAGATGCTGTGTTTGTCAGAGTTTGTCTTTCTCTCGCTGATTAATTCATTTTGTTTTGTTTAATTAGAAAAAAACTCAACATCAGACAAGAGAAATAACGTAAAAACCACATCGGTGAGTTACAGTGTGTGTGTTTCCACAAAAAATCTCATTATGTCCTCAAACTTCTATAATAATAATTGAATGACTAGTTAAACTATATGTAAGAATCACATCTTGGCCTCAAAAACACTCAATAGTTTTTCTATAATTTGTGCTTTTCCATCACACCACTAATGAGTAACGCTTTATTTGTATTTAATATGTTATGCAAATCACTCGTGTAAATGTATTTTGATGTGCACATAGACAGAGAGAGAGTATTTCTGTCTGATTTCTCAGCTCATTTTCTCTTGGTTTCCACATGTTCAGTCATCAGACAGCAGACGTGATCCTGGATCAGCAGAAATGATCAGTCCTGATGAAGGATCTTCTGATGAGCTTCTGTACTCATCCGTCACTTTCCAGAAGCATCAAGAGTCTCTCAGTGAAGCTGCAGTCGCCTTCAGGACAAGTCAGGTTTACTCTGATTATACCACAGTCGTTTTACCACAGTAAACTAGACTAACTCACCCATCAGACTAGACTAGCTCACCCTTAACTACATGGTATATATTTACTGTACACCCATGTTCACAGTTTAATGATGAAAAATGAGCAACTTAAGCTTTTCCTTATCGATTGCTTCAATCAGGGTCATTCAGATCACTTCAGCGTTGACCCATGAGACACTGTTTAGTTTCCGCTGCTGATGTTCTTTCACGTGTTTAAAATAGCAGCCGTGTGAAATGTTTGTTTGTGATCTCGCTTTGTGTCTGAAGGTGTGATGAAAACAGGAAGTACAGCACTGAGAGTCTTTCCACTCCAAACACAGAGACATGTTTTAGAACCTGACCCTGTATTCTGCCGTTTCCATGGCAACACATCTATTTTGTTTAGTTCAGAAGAGTGGCTGATATAATTTTTTTTGTTTGATGTTTGAAATTCTGAACATTCTAAATCCCACATGTGGAACTGCACTGCCTAAGGCAGGGCTATTCAGTTGGAGGCCCGCGGGCCAGACCCGGCCCCCGAGGCAATTTGTTCTGGCCCTCCAAATAGTGTGACCAAAACATCAAGAATAAATTTAGTTCAGTCAAAAAACGGCCGCTATAGTTATGAAGTGACGTGCGTCTGTTCAATACAGCATGAGCTGCGCAGAGCGAGTCACCTGACAGTGGCGAGTGGTGAGACCAGCCGAATACATTTGAATATGTTTGTAGAAAAGGTTTTTTGTACAATGCACTGATATCGTTATAGGGATGCAACGATTAACCGATTTCACTATTAACTGCGCTTTAATTCGTCATGGTTAATTAATCGTAAAGGCTTCTCTAAGCCGCATTTCTGCATTTCTGTTCTGCCGCACGAAACGAAACTGCTGAACAAAGTTAAGCCAAGTTGCCAACTGTGCGCTAGTTTAAAGTTCCGAGCTTGTCCACCGAAGCTATACGCACGCACACTGTAATAACTATAGCCGCGGGTCGTTCCCATATCACGTCTTTCCCGCGCGCAAGTTTGTTATGTCGTAAGAATATATGCCAATATGCGGGCGCAAGCGGAGCAACGCGCTCGCGGCTGTCTGGGTGCACGCAGTAGAAGACATCTCATGCTGTAGCGGTGACAGTTGTGCTTAGCTTTCAGTGCAATGTAAACAAAAGACATGTTAGACGAACTATTATTAAAATGATTATGTATGTATGAACGCAGATGATAACAACAGTTAATCTAAATATTGGCACCTTCATAACAATTATTATATTATTTTCTCCCTTTCCACGCTATAAACACACACATAATTAAATTGTGTAGCCCTATAAGCACAGAAAAACCTACAGCATAAAAACTATTACTAATGAAAATGCCTTTTAAAGGTTTTTTAATATTAGTTAGGGATGTCCAGATCTAAATCTAGCTAATATAAAGCTTAAATTTACATTAGACATGATAACTGTGAAACACTGATTATTCTTCACACTATATAATCGTACAACCAAAATCTATAATTGTTGCATCCATAATTGTTCTGCAGTTCAAAACATCACATATGAACGTATCTGAATGTAGAAGAAGCCTATTTAAGCAATACACTGATTTTGTTGTGCTGTAAAATACAACATTTGAATGTTTGTTAAAAAAACTTATTGTACAATGCAGTGGTATTATATAGTTTCAAAATACAATATATTAACATTTTAATGTAGACAAATACAACGTGGGTGTCTAAAGGAGCAAAAATACATCATTGGCTCTTAAAGTTGTGTCATCATTTATATTGCAAGTCATGTCTCTCCGGCCCTTCGTTTGGGATGCTTTTCATGAACTGGCCCCCGTGACAAATTGAATAGCCCTGGCCTAAGGGTTTTAACAGCAGCTCTTAAAGCTGTATGACCTCTCTGAATACTGATCTTTTACTTGCTATAGATTTGTACTTGCATGTTGCTCGTTCCTGCTTTGTTGGTCATGTTTTGTAAAAGAAAAAAAAATAGTTTTTATTTATTGGCATTGATGGTTCCATGAAGAACACATAACATCAGTTTGGGTTAGGTTTTTTAAGTGGTAAAAGTATCTTTAGATTACTGAAATGTTCTTTTCAATATTGCATTCACTAAAAATGTTCTTTGGGACATCAAATATGTTTCTTTTCTGGCATTACTGCATTCAGCAACTCTCTTTAGGAACATAAATTTTAAAAAATGCACTGTATAATCCTATATTTAACTGTAATTTATAAATATTCTTGATTTGCTGTTTATTGCCCAAGTTAAATTTGTAGAATTAATTACATTTAAAATAAAATAATTATAATATATAATTATTTATTTTGTGTTTTTGTTTGCAAAACTAATCTAAATATTCAAATATAAACTAACTGGTCCAGTCAGAACAATAATAAAACTGGCTTTTTAAATGATTATGATCATGCTAAATGTATTATTTGTTGTTATTGTGATCTGGGGAATTAAACATGACCTGCGTTCTGTTGGTGTTTTAATGCTTGTGAGATGAAAAGCTTGTTTTTTTCCTGTCCTGCTCAAAGCCACAGAAGCAGGTGAAGGTTCAGGCTCTCGGTTTAGTTTGACTGAACATTACAAAGACTCACAGACATTGAAGATGAACACATTAAAAGAAAACAAAGAGCTGCTAATGCTGTAGTTCAATTTCATCTTTTGAATTCAAAATATCATTGACTATTTTTATATGAGAGTCAGTAGCGTCCACTTTGCTTTATCTGAGTTCAAGAAAGATGCAAACATATTCTGGACAGAGATATGAAAGTATTGTTGAATGTGAAATGTTTGTACAGGTGTTTAGATGGTCTTAAGAATGTTCATTCATTCATTTTCTTGTCGGCTTTGTCCCTTGCGGGGTCGCCACAGCGGAATGAACCGCCAACTTATCCAGCACGATTTTACGCAGCGGATGCCCTTCCAGCCGCAACCCATCTCTGGGAACTTCCACACACACATTCACACTCATACACTATGGACAATTTTAGCTTACCCAATTCACCTGTACTGCATGTCTTTGGACTGTGGGGGAAACCGGAGCACCCGGAGGAAACCCACGCGAACGCAGGGAGAACATGCAAACTCCACACAGAAACGCCAACTGACCCAGCCCAGCCGAGGTTCGAACCTGCGACCCAGCGACGTTCTTGCTGTGAGGCAACAGCACTACCTACTGCGCCACTGCGTTGCCCCTCTTAAGAATGTTTTAAAAGTTAAATGATGACAGCATTTTTAAGATGTAAACCGTGTCATTTCAGTAGAAAATACCTTTGTTTTGCAAGAATAAAGAGACTTTCTGATAAGTGCCTTTTAGTGGTGTGTGTTTGCAGGACTGTTTATTTCTGTCAGTGTGTGTTGCTCAAACCACAACCCTACAGTACAGTCACCTGCAGGTCTGATGTGTTTGCAGGACTGTTTATTTCTATCCGTGTGTGTTGGTCAAACCACTTCCCTACAGTACAGTCACCTGCTGGTGTGATATTAAAAAAATATATGGTCACAAACTTTCCACTCCATAAAAGCATTCTGTCAATATGACATCTATCTATATATATATACACAGTTAAAGTCAAAATTATTCGCCCCCCTTTGATTTTTTTTCCTTTTTTAAATATTTCCCAAATGATGTTTAAGAGCAAGGAAATTTTCACAGTATGTCTGATAATATTTTTTTATCTGGAGAAAGTCTTATTTGTTTTATTTCGGCTAGAATAAAAGCAGTTTTTAATTTTTTAAAACTTATTTTAAGGTCAATATTATTAGCCCCTTTAAGCTATATATTTTTTCGATAGTCTACAGAACAAACCATCATTATACAATAACTTGCCTAATTACCCTAACCTGCCTAGTTACCCTAATTAACCTAGTTAAGCCTTTAAATGTCACTTTAAGCTGTCTAGAAGTGTCTTGAAGAATATCTAGTCAAATATTATTTACTGTCATCATGACAAAGAGAAAATAAATCAGTTATTAAAGATGAGTTATGAAAACTATTATGATTAGAAATGTGTTGAGAAAATCTGCTCTCCGTTAAACAGAAATTGGGGGAAAAAATAAACAGGGGGGCTAATAATAATTATAAAGTAAGAAAGATTGCTTGTTTTTATATGTTAAAACTCCTCTGAACATTCAAATATGCGACAGCCAATGAGGTTTAAGCAGAGTTTTGACCCCTCCCATTTCCCTCAGACCCCTGATTGACAGGACAGAGTGAAAGGGGATGATTTTCTGTATTGTATTACGTTTTGATCTGTTTCTCACACAGCGATGTTTTCTGTCTTTATTAGACTTCCTGTTACACATAACAAAGCATATCAATGATTATTAACTTAATGATTAAATGTCGCACTGAGGATCATGAATCTCATTCATCTTTTCAAAGAAACACTGATAAATGGCAATTATTTAATTGTCCATTATCAGTTTATTCATTCATTCATTTTCTTGTCGGCTTTGTCCCTTGCGGGGTCGCCACAGCGGAATGAACCGCCAACTTATCCAGCACGATTTTACGCAGCGGATGCCCTTCCAGCCGCAACCCATCTCTGGGAACTTCCACACACACACATTCACACTCATACACTACGGACAATTTAGCTTACCCAATTCACCTGTACTGCATGTCTTTGGACTGTGGGGGAAACCGGAGCACCCGGAGGAAACCCACGCGAACGCAGGGAGAACATGCAAACTCCACACAGAAACGCCAACTGACCCAGCCCAGCCGAGGTTCGAACCTGCGACCCAGCGACGTTCTTGCTGTGAGGCAACAGCACTACCTACTGCGCCACTGCGTTGCCCCATTATCAGTTTATAAACAAATAAATTAAATTTGTTATTTTAAAATATTAAAATTATTACTCTAGGATATCAAATAGGCCTGTATCTAAATATGTTTTCTAACATCTAACACTGCACACATAACTTGCCCTCACTATATAATTCATTAATCCATTCATTCATTTTCCTTTCGGCTTAGTCCCTTTATTAATCCGGGGTCGCCACAGCGGAATGAACCACCAACTTATCCAGCACATGTTTTACGCAGCGAATGCCCTTCCAGCTGCAACCCGTCTGATTTGGAAACATCCATACACAATCATTCAAAACGGACAATTTAGCCTACCCAATTCACCTCTAGCGCAAGTCTTTGGACTGTGGGGGAAACTGGAGCACCCAGAGGAAACCCACACGAACGCAGGGAGAGTATGCAAACTCGAACCAGCGACCTTCTTCCTGTGAGGCGACAGCACTCCCTACTGTGCCACTGCGTCGCCCCTCACTATAATATGGAATAGTTAATAGTTTTTAGAATTAGTATAATAAATGAATTCCACGTAGAGTTGTTTTTTGGGAATAGTGTCATTTAAATGGAGACAACAAAAGCATTATAGAGTCTGAAATAATTCACTGAGAGCATCAACTAGGGGTGTTTATTATTGATTAAATCTTCTGGCTCCATCTAGTGGGGAATATGTGTTAATGTCTGCTCATTTTGCTGTTTTTTTTTTTTTTTTGAGCTGATGTCTGTAGATTATTGCAGTGTATCTGAACTGATTATTCTAGATGTCTTCATTATTTGACACATCCGCTATAGCTGAATTGAATAAACTAAATTGTCCGTAGTGTGTGAGTGTGTGTGTGAATGAGAGATTGTATAAGTGTTTCCCAGTACTAGGTTGCGGCTGGAAGGGCATCCGCTGTGTAAAACATATACCGGAATAGTTGGCAGTTTAATCCGCTGTGGCGACCCCTGATTAATAAAGGGACTAAGCTGGAGGAAAATGAATGATTGTTCGTTTTTAATGCTGAAGTTTGACTGGCAGCTGCTATCCATGGTGCTGAATCCACATCAGCGATATACCCCCGGGTTTTACAAACAAGGTTTAAGGCTAGTCTTGGATTAAATTGCATGTTTGAGCTCTCTCAACTGAAAATAACTCAGAGTGAGATGTCTTAAAATATGGCAGTGTCATTTTTTTGTCTTCGATGCACACCAGTAATGTATTTTTCTAAGGTCATTCTTATAAATGTGGCTTAAATAGTCTAATTTAACTAAGGTCTAGTCCTGGCTTAAGCTAAGCCTGGTTTGTGAAACTGGGCCATAGTGTATTCAAACAAATCCAGGTCTATTTAAACCTGAAAATCATGATTGTTTCTTATTATAGCGCACATACCTATCAAAACTCAGAGTATTCATATTAAATAACAAATATCAGATTTTAAAATAATTATTTCCAGTAGTGTCATATGTACACCCCTGAAGATCTCAGTGATCTATTGACATCTAGTGGAGGATTAAAATACTGCAGATCTGATTGCAAAGCAGATGCTGTGTTTTCCATCCACCCGCATAGGGATGAGGAAGTGGAAGGAGGATTACCACCGTGGAAGAATCTTGGGAAGTCAACACAGTCTGCCAAAGAGCTGAAGCCTGCTACATTTTACTGGAGGGGTGGTGGGAATCTATCTGCATTTTTGCTATTCCCAAGACTGCAGATAGATTAGTAATGCAAGCAGGATCCTTGGTGCATGGAGACCTCAACCCAATGTTATATCCTTTTCTCTCTCCTTCCCAGTAGCTAGCGATCCATCTAAATGGACTACACCTGTCTTCCCTGAATCAGACTGCCCTGGGGCATGCTTAAATATTCTGTAGATGATGGAGGTGGAAAGCATTGTCCACTCAGACTCAATATCTTCAGGACACGTCAGGTTTACTCCGTTCATCATCAGGCTCAACCGGATGCTTTATAACAGATTACAGTTGGCTAATACTTACTGTATGTGAGATTCATATCAACTTCATTTCTGCTTTTAGTGAAGCATGTTGTGGACTTTGCAGACTTATTAATTTAGTATGAATCTGTCAGCCGGTTTAATCTAGTTTTTGTTTATTACTTTTGCTCATTGTTTTCTTTAATTCACTGTTAAATAATTTTACTTAGTATTTTTTTTTTATTGTTTTCTTCTGGTTCATGACAAAATAATACAAACACTGGTAGGCCTGCTAAATGTAAAACCAGGGTGTATACAGTGATTACTATGGACACAAGTACAATATTATTAAAAGAACCTGGTCATTTTAAATTGTGGTTCAAGACATCTTCACATGAGACCAAAAGTCTTCCCACACTGGGATACATACATGGACCCCTGCTTTGTCCTTATTATTCATTCATTCATTTTCTTGTCGGCTTAGTCCCTTTATTAATCTGGGGTCACCACAGCGGAATGAACCGCCAACTTATCCAGCACATTTTTACACAGCGGATGCCCTTCCAGCCGCAACCCATCTCTGGGAAATTGTCCTTATTATGTCATTTGTAAAATAAACATTCATACTGTAGAGACTCACCGGTCAAAACCAGTTCGAACCAGGCTTTGGAATGTAAGTGCAAATGGCCCTACTCGCTCCAGGGCTTCTAACAGTAGGATAACGGGAGCAAGCCTGAGTTGGACAGATGCGGGCACAATTTTGGTTAATCGTTAACCAACTGGACAAAGACGCCCTTCAAATTCTCTTCATCACGAGACTTTTGGATGACCCTCATGTGGACGGCCATGCGTTAGACCACGAGATGGACAGAATTCAGAGACAAAAGAAATGAAGGAGACTTAAGGAAAACGATTCGTATAGATGTGATAACCAAGGCAAAATTTTATATTTTGAATGACATTTATAAGTATTGATGTGCTGTGTTTATTTCAACCAACCAGGTTCATAATGTGTGATTTCACCATCATAACAGGGTGAAATTATCTGTATGTGTTTGATATGCTTCGTGTTTAGTTTTAAACTGAACCCTTTTCTATTTGCAATACTTTGCTGTAAATGAGAATTTTGTAATCCGAACCATATTGTAACATTTGATGTCAGATAGTTACAATCTTACCAGAGATTTTATCACGTTAAGTCTCTTGCAGTGGGCTAATTATTAAACCTGCCTACGCTGGGACGGGGCGTGGCCCCGCCCTTCATCTTGCCGTTCATTGGACGACAGTATCAAGAGGGATGGCTCAGAGCCAGCCTATAAAACCTCCTTGCAGCGTCAAATCTGCGCGCAGCCCATTTTAGCATTAGCTGGCAGACGCCCGCCGATGCTTCTCCGCCCCTAATCGCCACCACGCGGTTAGGCCAACATCACAAACTTTTCCTCCAAAACCTGTTAAGTTTCGCAACCGCTGAAACTTCCACGAACAGACTCTTTACGGAGTCGTTACCCAGGACAACAGCTCACTCCACTGAGTGAACCCCAGCGACGTCACAGAGAAGCCAACCTACCAGCAGCGCCACGTGTTTCCTCAAGCCATCCGGCGAAGGAAGATCAAATCAAGACTTCAACAACTCGCAAGTAACGCAACAACCATTGTTTCTATCTGATCGGGTGCATATGCTTTTAAGCAGTTAAAGATAAGTCAATTCTCTGCTTTTGTGGTTTCTCAGGTGATTCTAAGATCTAGTACTAAATACTAGAGAGGCTGGACTGTTGGTTCAATTCATTTTGCATCCTCCGAACTGTCCGTGTGTGTGTGTGAACGTGTGTGTGCATTTATTTGTTTGTTTGTTTGTTGTTTTGATTACTACGTAGTTAGCCTCGTGTATCGAATAGTGTAGCTCAATAAACTTTTGTTTTCATTTGAAAGAACTGAGTTCTCGTTTATGTGCTTTGTAAGTCTCTGCCTCACGCTGTAGATCGTGTTACCTTGCTGAAAAGTAACCCTATTCTGTTATGTTATTACCGGTGGCCACGGAAATAATATGGACGAGAATTAATAAACGTGATTGTCTCCATTTGCGGGACATACACAGTTTGAATCTTTGATCTGATTCAATCCGACTCAATTGAGTCGAATCAATGATTCGAATCTTCAGGATCCGAGTCATTGATCTGAGCTAATAATTTCTAAATTGATCTTTTAACGTAGATTGATTTCTTACAATACGAAGCTGTTTTAGTCATTATATTGATTATACTGGGAGTTTTCCAGTGTTTAAAGATTCAACTATTTTTGTTTTCAATTCATCTTTATTTTTATAGCGCTTTTACAATGTAGATTGTGTCAAAGCAGCTTCACATAG
The DNA here is from genome assembly GCA_903798195.1 of Danio kyathit. Taxonomy (NCBI): domain Eukaryota; kingdom Metazoa; phylum Chordata; class Actinopteri; order Cypriniformes; family Danionidae; genus Danio; species Danio kyathit. The sequence continues at coordinate 74,340,064 of LR812519.1, forward strand.
AAGATTAGAGTGAAGTGAAACAGTGTAGTTCAGTGTAGAAATCAGTTCAGGTCAGTGTGGTTTAATATTCACTGCTGAGAGTCCAAACATTGAAGAGCAAATCCACCGATGCGCAGCTCTACAAGTCCTGAACCATGCAAGCAAGGAAAAAGCCACCAATTGGCGAAAGTGAAGGAAACCTCGAGAGAAACCAGGCTCAGATGGGCATGATCATTTCTCCTATGGCCAAACGTCTTGTGCAGAGCTGCAGTCTAGGCGCCGGAGGCTGGAGAACGCTGGACATCAGCGAAGACTCTGCTGTCCCTAGAGCCTCACAGGATTCAGATGCATGCTCTCCACTCCTCCATGACCACCACAGCAGCTGCTCAGGATACGGCCTGGTCCGGGATTATGGAAACCTTGGGATCATCTCTTCACAGATCTTGGATCGCATCAGTGCCGTTGCATAATCTCTGAGGGCCTCGGGATAAGTATCACCCGGTGGAAATAGAGAATAATTAGAGTAGCTGCTGTTCATTGTTTATATAAACGTGATACAAAAACCTGCGTGGATGTTAGATGATTCTAGCCGTCACTGAAATCCCCACCATGACCACTGTGAACTCTCCTTTTGTAATATATGGCATCTGTTCCCTATCTCCCTGTAAGTTTAGCAGCTTCACATAGAAGATTAGAGTGAATTGGAACAGTGTCAGTTCAGTTCAGTTCAGTGTGGTTTAATATTCACTGCTGAGAGTCCAAACATTGAAGAGCAAATCCATCGATGCACAGCTCTACAAGTCTCAAATCAAGCAAGCGAGGAAAAAACTTCACCAATTGGCGAAAGTGAAGGAAAAAAAAACCTAGAGAGAAACCAGGCTCAGTTGGGCACGACCATTTCTCCTATGGCCAAACGTCTTGTGTAGAGCTGCAGTCTAGGCACCGGAGAACGCTGGACGTCAGCGAAGACTTGTCTGTCACTGGGGTCTTTCAGGAATCAGACGCATGCTCTCAACTCCTCCATGACCACCACAGCAGCTGCTCAGGATACGGCCTGGTCCGGGATTATGGAAACCCTCGGATCATCTCTTCACAGGTCTTGGATCGCATCAGTGGCGTTGCATAATCTCTGGGGGCCTCGGGATGAGTATCACCCGGTGGAAATAGAGAATAATTAGAGTAGCTGCTGTTCATAGGGTATATAAACGTGATGCAAAAACCTGCGTGGATGTTAGGTGATTCTAGCCGTCACTGAAATCCCCACCATGACCACTGTGAACTCTCCTTTTGTAATATTGGCATCTGTTCCCTATCTCCCTGTAAGTATAACCTTGGTGACAGAGGTATTAATATTCCAAGCAATTCATTTAGAATATTTAGGGTTTGGTGCCAAAAAGGATAAACTAGTGAACAGTACCGTTTCCAACAAACATTATTATTTGCCAAACCTATTCTATTGTTTGTTTGTTTGTTAGACTTTATTAATCCCAAAGGGAAATTAACATCACAGCAGTGTCCATACTAAAAATAGATCAAATAAGCTTTTCCTAGTATCTCTGCGATGACCTGAAGATCTGTAAACACATTTATTTTTATTTTCAATCAGAACTGTCTTAAATCCTCCAGCAGGTGTCGATCTGTGTGAGTGAGTAAAGCCTGAAGAAAAAGGAAGTGACTAAAGCAGACTGATGTAGAGATAGAGAGATCCACACACACACACACACACACACACACACACTCATCATTCAGCATCAACAACACACTCAACTCAAGTCACAATGAAGATCCTCCTCATCTTCTTCTTCTTGACTTTACAGCTGATCTCAGGTCAGAGCTTTTCTCTTTCAGCCACTGGATACTCTGGAGGAAGCCTGATGCTGGATTCTGGGAAACTCTGGTTCAGTGACTCTGCTAAATATATGGCTAAATTACCAGGCTGGAGGACAATAATTAATGATACCAAACATGAGAAATGGATTAATGAAGGAAGATTCACTCTGTTTCAAAGCAATAATGGAAACCTCATGATCTTCATCAGAGATCTGAACCCAGATGATGCTGGAAGATACGCAGTTGATGTTGAACAGGATAAGCGTATATATGTGATGCTGGATGTAAAAGAAGGTCAGTTTAAAATCTACGTTTTTCTGTATAAATCTATTAATAATTTTAAGGTTTTAGCTATGTATAATGTTTCAGACTCATGCTGTAATGTGTCCAAGAGAGTGATGGTGAACAGTGGAGAAACTGCTGTCTTCAGCTGTGAATATTCACACAATCAGAATTATGATGCAAAAGTCATCTTTAAAGAAGAAACAGACTCTGTTAAATCTGTAATACACACCACGGCCACAACCAGAGAAAAAGGAAGAATCCATATTTCTGATGACAGACAGAGAAAGCTCTTGAGTGTGAGAATTACTGCAGTGACACCAGATGATGGAGGAGTTTATTTATGTGGAGTTTGGGTCAGAGAAAACTCCTACAATTACTCAACTCTTCACACCATTAATCTCCATATTATCAGTAAGTCAAATGATCTCTGATTATACAAGTGTTCTGTTTGTGGAAAAATGTGATCAGTTGGTATATCTGTGATTGACAGCTAAAGTGGGCGTGTCTACAGTGATTGGCTCCTCAGGAGCTGCTCTGATGATCAAGTGTGAACATCCTCAACACAAAACCAACACCAAATACATCTGTAAAGAATCATCAGCTGGATGTTCAGGAGATCAGGAGGAATGGATGAAGAATGGAGATGTTTCTGTAGATGACCACACCAGAGCAGGAGTCTTGATGGTGTTTTTTAGAGAGCTGAAAGCTGCAGATGCAGGAACATACAGGTGTGGAGTGAAGGACTCTGAATATACTGAGAGATTCACTCAACTCCAGCTCATCATCAAACACGGTGAGGAAACTACAGATACTTAAACTTGAGCATATAAAGTGTCTCTTCTGACTTTCCATTATCTTGATTTACAGATGGAAACTACTCAAAAGTCATGACTGAATCTGTTCATCTTGGTGGAGAAGTGAAGATCAGCTGTCAGATCCCAGACGAACAGAAAATAAATTATTTCTGCAAAGAGGATGATCATAAGATCTGCCAGATAATGAGAGCGTCTGAAGAGCCACAAATGACTCCTGCAGACTCTGTGGGAAATGAAGAGAGAGTTTTTACAGTGAGCATCAGTAATGTGAGTGTGAGAGATGCTGGAGTTTACTGGTGTGGAGCAGAAACCAGAGACACACATCTGACCTTCATCTCGCTGACCACTAAAATCCAGCTCAGCGTCATCAGTGACGGTAATTGAGTTTTTTTTTTTTTTTTTTTTTTACAGAACATTGATGTTGATTCACTTAAAAGTATTTAAATTAAAGACCTGTTTAAAGCTAAAAAAACAGTCTAAAAAGCAATGATAATATATTTAAAAAATGCAGTTTATTTGTGTCTTGTATTTTAGATATATCGAAGTTGATATTTAGCCGCACTATGTTGGTAGGACCAGGACATACACACATACACTACAGACAATTTAGTTAACCCAATTCACATATAGCTATGACTTTAGACTTGTGGAAACCGGAGCTCCTGGAGAAAACCCACCCCAACACGGGGAGAACATGCAAACTCTACACAGAAACGCCAACTGACCCAGCCAGAGCTCAAACCAGCGTTCTTCTTGCTGTGAGGCGTCAGCGCTACCCACTGCACCACCGTACCACCCCACCACTTACACTTTACACACGCTTTTAGATTAAAAACCGGTCACACTTTATTTTGATGGTCCGTTTGTTGAATTTAACCTTACACCTTAACCCATCCTTAAATCTACCCATACCACCAAACCTGTTCCTAACCCGATCGATTTCCCACCTCAAGAGCTGGCTGGCCAGCTGCATAGTGCATCACACCATAGCCCCTGAGCAAAGTAAACCTCCCAATAACCTGCGTACATGGAGATATCCGCTATGTGGTGGCCCAATGCATCACCATTGCACATGGCCCTTGGAAGTTGGCATTGTCCTCAATCTACCAGTCCCCCCTGCTCCTGTGAGGAGATTGGTTGCAGTTTCAAGATTTACTCTTCTAACAATGATGCCAATCCCGGCCTCAGGCTCATAGTGAATGCCAGCCAATGATGCTGGCCACCGAAAGCAACAGAGGGGACAGAGTGTCACAATTTACCAGCTAACCTGTACTCTGAACTCTTGCAACAGATTTTAAACACAGCTTGAAGTCAGAATGGTGGATGGAGTAGAACATTCACCTGCGCCTCACCTCTCCCACACTTTGTCTTCCAACATGGTCTGCTGTAGTGTCATGAAGCGGTGGTAGGAAATTAAAACATTGCTGGTGGTGCCTAAGCAAAGACAGAGTTGATCTTTGAGATAGCCCACACCTATTTGATGGCTGGTCAACTCGGGGACAGAAACACAGCCCAGTGGACCTGAGATCAGTTCCATTGGACCGGGCTTGAAGCTGATGTATGCTGGTACTGCCAGGTGTGTCCCACATACCAGCACATCTCTCCACACCGGCCTCCCCAGCACACTGAACCTGCTCCCCATTGTCGAGGTGTCCTTTGACCTAATCAGACTGGACCTGGTTGGGCTGCTGCCAAAGTATGCCCACAGGCATGAACACATCCTGGTCATCAGCAATTGTGCCACCTGATAGACGATCCCATTGTCCACATCAGAGAACAACTCTCAGCCACACAGAAGGTGGAGTTTCAAACACTGGGTGGTCAGTTCAAGGATGTGTTCTCGTACCAGCCTGGGTAGACAACAGTAATCCAACATGAAATCTCTACTCCACCAGGGCTCATCATACGGCAGTGGTCCTATTAAGTACCAGAGGCTCGCTGGCTATCAGCAAGGAAATCCAGAAGAAGATGGTAAAGTTGGAGATCATCGAACCATATTGTAGCCTGTGGTCCAGCTCTGTAGTGATGGTCCTGAAGCCTGATGGCACCCTCTGCTTCTGTAATGACTTTCGGGAGTGCAATGAGTTCTCCAGCTTTGACAGGTGCCCCACGCCTCAACTCCTGGATCAGCACGGTGGAGCCTGATTTATCACGATGTGAGATCTCTGGCAAGTGCATCTTGCCCTGCATGGCTAAGAGAAGACCGCCTTCTCCACACTTGGTGGACACTGGCACTACTGAGTTCTTCCCATCAGGCTCCACAGGGCCCCGACAACATTCCAACACATGATGGACATCCTCTTTCACCCACACCAAGTGTATGTAGCCACATATCTGGTTGATGTGGTCGTCACTGGAGCTCTTGGGAGGACCATCTTACTGGGGAGGGTGCTGTTGGAATTATGATGGGCTGGGCTCACAGTGAACCCCAGGAAATGTCATCTGGGGCTCACTGAAGCAAAGTACCTGGGGTAGCACATCAGACAGGGGCTTCAACCCCAGCAGGCAAAGATGAGGCACTGCAGAATACCCCTTGCCTGACAACAAAGACCCAGGTACATGCCTTTTTGCGGTTAGAGGGCTACTATCAATGTTTTATCCCCAACTTTTCATACAAACCCATCCCACTAACTGACCTGATAAAGAAGGGGCAGCCAGAAAATATCCCCTGGAGCCCAGCAGCTGAAACAGCACTCCAGTACCCAGGGGCGGACTGGCCATAGGGAGAACAGGGACATTTCCCAGTGACCTGATGGTCAATCTGGCCTGCAACCATGAATCCCCCCCCCCCAATCCGCTCTTCACTTATCCAATCGCTTTACCCACCGCACTTCACTCAAGTGACCAGATGTTCAATAACTGTCCCAGGCAAAATTACCGTCCCACCCCTGCCAGTCCCTCTAGTCAGTGCTTGCATCATACCTGGTCCTACATACACCCTGAAGTTTGGTGTATGTAGGACCATGTACGATGCAAGCACTGACTACAGGGACTGGCAGGGGTGGGACGATAATACCTCGGCTACCTCTTCATCATCCAGACCAATGCCTCCGACTCCTGCTTCTCCCAGGTTCACAATGGTGATGAACACCCCATAGTCTACGTGGGTTAGAAGCTTACCCCTGCAGAGTCCACCCATGCTGCTGTCAAACAGGAAGCCCTGACATCAAGTGGGCAGACCTGGAACTAAATGGCCTGTTCCCCAGAGCACCCTCACCTTCTCGGCCAGGACTTTCATGCTGCCTTCACTTCCACCTCACTCTTTTGTAAATAAACCGCCCTCTGGGAAATCTTGTGTTACACTTTCCATTCTTGTTGGTGTTTTTTCCTCTGCCTCACCTCAATAAATAAAAATCACTCATTTTTATAGAATTCAATATGGCATTTAATTTTATTTTCATGGCCAACTGTTGTTATGATTTCATCTAATTAGTTTTTCACTTTACATTTTTCACTTCAATTCATTCTGTGTGTTTTCTTTCAGATTTCTCCATGATCATCATCATGATCATTACTGGTGTGTGTGTGATTGTGCTGCTGGCTGGTGGATTTACTCTCACTGTGTGTAAAATAAGACACAAGAGAACAGGTTTGATCATTTATCTCTTAAATATGAGACATATTGGACGTGAAAATTAATAACATAAGAATATTGAACAATCAGTCCCTCACTCTTCTTGGGCGTCTGAGTTTGATCAAGTCTGTTTTCCTCTTACTAATGAATTTGTTTTCTTTTTGCGTTCCATCTGAAAAACCTGTACATCAGAGAAGGAAAGGAGGGAGAAACATACTGTGAGTTACAGAGTGTGTACTTGTTTTTATATCCCGGTGGGGACTGAATGCACACAGATTCATGGGGACTTGTGTCACCAAGGGAGAGGATATACAGTCTATACAGTAGAAACATCATTGTGTCTATGAGAGTCACCACTGGGATACAGGAACAAGTCTGTGTGTGTGAGGATGTGAGAGAGAGCGAAAGTCTGGTATTTTGCACATACAAAATGCATTGCTTTTTCTTGTTTCTCAGCCCATTTTCTCTTGGTTTCCACATGTTCAGTCATCAGACAGCAGACGTGATCCTGGATCAGCAGAAATGATCAGTCCTGATGAAGGATCTTCTAATGAGCCTCTGTACGCACCCGTCACTTTCCAGAAGCATCAAGAGTCTCTCAGTGAAGCTGCAGTCACCTTCAGAACAAGTCAGGTTTACTCTGATTATGCCACAGTTGTTTTACCACAGTAAACTAGACTAACTCACCCATCACAGATCATCACAGTACAGCAGTAGTTCATTTATTAGTTGATATTTTGCTGGGTTTGGTTTGATTGTTGTTCAGTTCAGTGTGTTGAAGTTTCACTGCTGCTCGTGTTGCTTCTTTCACACTATTTAAAATAGTTCTTCATCTCGCTTTATCTGATCTCGTGATGAAAACAGGAAATAAAACCCCAAAGATACATTTCAAGAATAAAGTGTGCAGTTTCCACCTTAAACTCAGCAGTAGCGTTTGACAGTAAACAAACTATTTTAATAGCAGCTTCTCAACAGACACGAGTTTAACCCAGCCTTCATGATGAAGCTTGACAATCATTTTTGTACTTTTTAAGAGCTTTTAAAATTATTAATGCGTGAATATCTGAATATGAATTGTGACAGATCATTTTAATACCCTTATTATTTTACCATCTTGCTTAATGCATTAACTTCCTTATACTTTTACCTTTTTTTTCAGTCCATTAGTATTGTTTGCTCTTAGTTATTTTTTTTATATAAATGCTTACAGTTTATTGTACAATTTTATTCACCAGAAAATATTTTGCTATCCTTTCTTGATAACAGAAATTGTTATCAATTTGTTGAAATAATAAGTGAACATTAATAAGTGTACTACATTAATAAGTGAACAAATAATAAGTGAACTTGCTTGTTAATATTTCTAAGGCCCTGTTTACACTGCCAGTTAATGTGACCCAATTCACACGAATGAAACGCATGCATTCAGATATTCAGAGATGGGTTTCAGGCCTCCTTCAAATGTAGAAATAAATCAGATATAACCGATCAATCAATCAATCAATCAAAGGCCTTTATTTGTCACATATACTTCAATGTATTCACATACACTGTCATATAGTGAAATTGGTCCCCCCGACCATACACAAACATCACATTTCAGGGGAAGACAGGTCAACGGGAGGTAGCATTTAGAAAAAGGAAGTAAGATACAATTCAGGAGAGGCGAAAAAAAAAACTCCCTCTCACATTGCTCTTGAATTAGAGCAGTTTGAGAACAGGGAGAAATAAAGGCCCCAGCAGTCAAGCACATAAACGCATAGACATAGACACAACATTGCAACAGCGGATAGGAACAGGGGATGTGGATATAGTCCGATGAGGGCGGGCAGCCGTCTGGTCCTGCAGCTGAAGAGCGCTGGTCACAGACCCGCCTACCCCCTCCAGTGGGTGAAAGCACATGAAGGCGTGGGATGAGGGGCTAGGTGATTGTCTATCTGTAGCTGTGTATGTGAGTGTGTGTAGAGTCCAACAGGTGTTCTTGACAGGGACCAGGAATTTAAGAGCGTCTTCTTATCTTATTATCCAGAAGAAGTTCTCCATCCAAGCCCGTCAGGTAGGAAAAAACAGGGAAGCCGAAAGAGAAGTATTTCAAAATTTAGGTCAATATCTGCCAGTTTCACAGATATTTATTGTCCGTCACTGGTCTCCAGGTCTGGCCAAATCTTGTTGCAAAGCCGCTGGTTTTACACCTATGTTTTCCAATTTGTGGTTCAAGACTGCAGTCGGATTATTAGCGAGCCACCGTTTCAATCAAGCCGGCCAGCTTGGTGGGGTTTTGAGCAGCACTGACCGATTTCATCAATCGTCGATACCCCAGGGCTCCGCCTAAGCCCATCAGCAGAAACCCTGTTATCAAAGTTCCGAATAGATAGATATCTTCAATATCCTCCAGGGACAGAGCTGCCAGGCTCACGACACACCACTTCTCCCACCCGTCTATCACGTATCCAGCTGCAAATGTTCCGGCAGGACAAGTGGGCTCTCCCGAGCCCAAACTTCTCGTCAAGAAGATGGTGTCAATCGCGTTCAGAGACCAGTTGATCAAATCCATAATTCCTTATTCGTTTGGATAGCAGGGCACGGAGAGCCTCAGAGATAGAATAAGACGAGACAAGAGAAGCCAGCCAGGGAAGATATGAGACAGAGAGAAAAAAGTGTGACCGCCTTCGCCGAGAGCCAAAGAAGAACAAACAAGAATAAGAAAAATAAATAGGATATGTGACAATGCAACTATCATGTAAACAGGCAGATCGGATTTTTTGAGGCGTTCCGTTTTGCACGTCATTTAAACTTGCGACAATGTGGTACTTCTCCACGGTTTAATGATGTGGAAGGAAGAGCGTGTGTGGAGACGCAGACGGGGTAAACAACAACAACAGAGGAAACATGGAGGGGGAAAGTGGTCAGTCACCACAATCTGCTCCCACCAGACCTGAGATCTCTCTCGTACCCACAAATTCGTCTGAATGGTGGAGGACACCATATATAAACCATAGGCGCAAGCTGCAATGACGGCCCCTTCCCTCCTCCTCCGCCTCAAAATCATTTTAAAGTTGTGTGAACTTCGCATATTTCGCAGAGCTAAAAGCGAGACAATTTCTTTCATCGTGGCTAGTGTGGCGCAGATGCTAGAACCCGACTTTATGTATGCGCATTGTCGTAAATTGTATAGCAAGTGTAAACACATGAATTGGATATGGGTCACAATTAAAAGAACATGTAAATGGACAGGCAAAAAAATCTGATATAGGCAACAAATCAGAATTGGGCATCAAGACCTGACAGTGTAAACGAGGCCTAACACATTCATATTGTGTGAAAGATGAATCAGATTATTTCATGACATTTATTTTGTATTATTTTTTCAGGATAGATCTAATTATTCACACAATCCTAAAGCTTATCGATGACAAGGTCATTTATTTCCCTCTGTATTCAACATTTATAAAGGAGTTTTAGTTGTGTTTTTGTGAAAGTTTCTCATAAACCTTGTCAGTGTGTTTTGTGTTTGTATGTGTGTGTTATTTTTGCATCCAGCTCAAAGCCACAGAAAGCAGGTGAAGGCTCAGACTCTCAGTTCTCAGATCTGTGTTCAGTCAGGAAACTCACAATGAGACTGAAGACGAACACTGATTATGAGCAGAAGACTAAAAAGGTCTGTTTACACATGGTCACTCCACGTGCTTTTTCTGATCGGGTAAATATTTGATTTGTGAAAATGTTTCCGTTGTATATTTGACTGCATGAATGCATCTCTGCTAAACAGATATGACTCTGATCTTCAAATCAAGCACTATATGCAAATTTAATTAGATACACCGCATTTTATTTATTGCATATTATTTTGGTCACACTTTATTTTGATGGCCCGTTTGTTGAATTTAAGTTACATTGCATCTACATGCCAACTAATTCTCAATAGATTATAAGAAGACTGTTAGGTTGGGGTTAGGATTAGTGTAAATTGACATGTTCTTGCGAAGTTTCTTATAGTCAGTTAAATGTCTGTAGAACAGTGGTGGGCAAACTTTTTAGACCCGAGGGCCACATCAAGTTTTGCAAACCAAGTGAAGGGCCACATGTCAAATCCTTCAAAAAATAACTTTTATTTATGGTGGCAGTATGCATGGAACATGTAATGTCGGACAGAAACATGTCACATTAACACACATTTTTTTAATAGTTATTATTGAGTCATATTTACAAGTCAAATTAATTGCAACTGCTATTTTTATTTACTTATCAATCATCATAAAACAATAAAATAATCCCTTATAAAATATAATAATAATAATAATAATAATAATAATGTAGTTTTTACAGTGGAGAATAGAAAAAATATTGTCTGATAAAAATAAAAATAATTTGAATGTTTGCGTGAAAAATGCCGACTTAGGTTGTAGTCTTTAAAAACAGCTTTCTTGGCATATTAGACATACCGCTTTTTGTCCGATATTGGTGAAGAAGTATTTTGTTGCCCATTCTTCTTTAAACACACAACATTCAGAGTCAATTTTTCTTTTTTTTTGCCTGACTCATTTTCAGTCATTAACGATCGAGTGTATTTTATTATCCGAGAGTGTGTTCTAATTTTACTTGTTGCGCTAACTGTACCGCATGCAATACTGCCATCAAATGGCGTTCACTTGTATTGCATCTATTAATTCTGAAACCAAACCTTTACTCAGAAGCAGCATGTTAAAAACTCCCTCGCGGGCCGGATGAAAGAGTTTAGCGGGCCGCATATGGCCCACGGGCCGTAGTTTGCCCACCTCTGCTGTAGAAGGAGCGCAGATATTAAGCAGACAGTCTACTAATACTCAAATGGACCATCAAAATAAAGTGTTACAATTATTATTCACAGAAATGTAAGCTATATATCTTATTTGGCATTCAAATAATTTTATACGCAGGCTCCATTATACGGCAGCTCTGTGATCACTTTCATTATAAACATCTATTTTTGTCATACAGATTCGTGTAAGACATCATTCAAACATGAATGTGTGTATAACATACTCTCCCAAAAACAAACCTAAGTGCCTTTGGAAATGAACAAAATGCTATATTTTTATATTAATATTCATCTCTTTTCACAAAGATAGGCGTCTGTTATAAATGCTGCGATCTGATATTAATCGAACTATTTCATTTCATCATCTCACGGTTAAAACTTAAAAAACGAAGCACAAAAATGTCAATAAAAGAAAACAAACATGTCAAACTGTCACCTGTGGCCTTCTGTTGCTTATGCATTTGCACTTGTATATCTGACGATCATATATAGCCTACAACACATCCATTCTCATGTTTATATTTTTATTTTGTGAGGAGCCAAATGTACATAAGAGGTTTTAAAAACCAGATGCATTCAGACCTGTACAGCTTCATCTGGAAACCACCTCCTGGTCTGAGCCTTTATATTTATATGCATTTTGGAGGTGATTTACGCCAGACCTTTTCACGATCAGACGGCTATCTGACCAGAAAACACATGAAGTGGCTATATGCAAACAGCCCCTAAAGATCTTCACTCAGGTCATTTGGTTTAAAAATGCATAATTTTCCTCTTCATTTCGGCCTTCCATGCAAACTAAGATGATGTTTTTAGGAAACAAAAATGTCTCTTTTTGAAAACACCGTCTAAAATGGATACATTTGATGCTGCGTGTTTTCATGTGGAGGCTTTTGAAAACTATGAGTTCAAGAGTTCACACTTAGCTGATGATTGATAATAAAGCTTGTTTGGTGTGCTGTCCAGGGAGAGAGCCCTGAGCTTACATCTTAATACCTTAATACACTTTTATTGTACAATTTTATTCACTGAAAAATCTTTTGTTATTATTTCTTTATAAGTAGATCGTTAGTCTAATAATAAGTGAGGTTACCTTTTCATATTTCCAACATATTCATATTATGGTTTGCCATTAAAGGTGCAGTATGTAAGTTTGACGCCCAGTGGTTGAACTAGGTACTGCACTCCTGGATCAAAACAAAGGCAAGTGCAGGTTGCCAGATTGAGTACAGGAGCGAGTGATTTAAACCGTGATCTAAATAAAAGCAACGGCACCCGATAGAAGGAATATTTTCCATATTAAAAGGAGTTTTTGTCAAAATCATCACCTCAAATTGATGTATTAGAAACAGCAGATCCTTGAGCCCAGGGCTCCCTCCCATTTGCAGGGGAGTTCATCAAGATCTACCTGATATCAAACTCCCCTGCAAATGGGAGGGAGCCCTGGGCTCGAGGATCTGCTGTTTCTAATACACTTATGACTTATTTCTGGTGTAGGGCCTCGCACACGTAATACACAATTATGTGGTGCGTTAACGTTAAATTAGCTCAAAGGGAATATGACAAAACTTAAAGCGGCTCCAAAAGAATCGACTCTCTTGAACTGAACAAACGACTCGTCCAGCGCACGTTTGAACAGACAGGACTGTTGACTCAAAAATGAATATTGCTATTCGAACTAAAGTAAAAACACTTAATATTTAAGCAGGGTAACAAGACCTAGGTATAAGGCATTAGATTCATAAGTATACACAGGCCACTTTCCTTTCAATACAAAAGAGACTTTATTGACTACAAACAAAACTAACAAAAACACACACACACACGCATTCATACTGGTTGCAGACAAGGAATAGAAGGAAAGAAGAGTTTAGGAGAGATGTGATGTAAAACCTCAAAATGTAAAACCTAACCAAGCGAACCAACTGATCAATTCAACCTTTACTGTGTCTTAGACAGGGTTATCTATCATTAACATGACTAGCAGATCATACACCAGTTCAGCAATGGATCTGGAGATGTACTTGCGTTCCGTAGTGATGTGGTGAAATCCCTCCGTGGAGCTGGATTCCCACATGAGTTTGCTGGTGGTTGGTCGTTGAAGTGACGTTTCTGAGGCTGCTGAAGTGAAGTGCGGTAGTTTAAGTTGGAGACGGCCAAACTGTTGTCGTGTTGACTGGTTTCGCGACGCAACTTAACTAGACTCTCGACGGAAAGAAAAGAAAGAAGAGTAAACGGAAGATAGGGAAGTTTGAGGCTGATCTTATCCCATCTTAGTGTCCAAGTCCAGCTGGACTGGACCCGGAGAAGAGTTGTCCTGGAAGTGGAGCATCTCCACTTCTCAACAGCTGCTGCTGGTAAAACTCTGTCGGACTGGGCGACTGTACTCTGCTCGCTCTGCTCGCCGCTGCTGCTGCTTCGCTTCTCTGCTTATTTTTGCCTAAAGAATGTTTGGGGAGATGGGTTTTATCACCAATGTTTCCGGGTCTAATAGAGCTGGATGAATAAGGAATTGTCTGTGGATCTGCGTGACAGTCCCATGTCAGCACATGCACTTTGGCGTGACTCACTCACATGAGCCATGGTGCTTAGACATATAGCATTAAGCATACATTTATAATATGAACATGATACATTTTACATATCTATAATTAAAAAGAAATGAAAGAAAGGGAAAGGGTTTCACTCATTCATCTCAAATAACATACACATAATGGTACGTTTGTAATAACTCAAAGCATAATGGTTACCCACGATTAATGCATTCTTAACATATACAGGATTCAGGTGTCATACAAGAGCAATAACATTACATTTCATTAAAAGTCTGCTATCATCGTTTTGAGGATGATCTGATGAACTTTAATGTTTGGTGATAGTTTATAAAATTCAGAGAGGATTTTGATTCTCTGTTTTGCCCAAAGTCAGTCAATTCTCTGTCTTGCATGAAGGCTTAAAAACCCCATTTCCTGAGGTCAAACACAAGTTCTTTGTTAAGAAAATTGTGTTCTCGTGATCAGTTACCCGTTTGTCTTGAGTTAACTTTATCAGGATTGTGGGTCCGATGACACTTAACTGATGATGAACCATCATGAGACTGATAGCTTCAAGGCATCCGCTTCCTGCCCTGTACTGCAACAAATGGCTCTCGATCAAGGTGATTCTGATCACAGGTGTCGACTCAGTTATTGGTGTCTGCATCGTTGAGTCCTTACACTGGCTAATGACAGATATAGGATGGCTTAGGAGAAATATACGGCTTGCTAAGAGCTTGGCTATGGTATTAATTTGGTATGTTCAATTTACTTCGGTTGCGTGTTTATGGACTGGTGGAGGAAACCAGAGAACCAAGGGAAAACCCACGCGAGCACGGGGAGAACGAGCAAACTCTACACAGAAATGTCAACTGGTTTAGTAGGGACTTTAACCAGAGACATTCTTGCTGTGAGGCAACAGTGCTATTCACTGGGCTGCAGTGTCACCCATCTGGAAAGGAGGGGTGGGTAGGGAGGGATTCTTCAAGACGAAGATAGCTGTGATAAGGAAAACTCTGGTTATGTATAGTGAGTTAGGAATCATCTGATTGGTAAATCAATCGTGAGCTGATGCGGGACCAGCTGTGATCAATCATAAGCACATAATCCTCTCGAAATTAGTTTATAAATAAACCTCACGTTTCTTAGTCACTGATGCAGTCATGTGACCAATTCAGCTGTGGAGATGCTCCATATTGCCTCTCTTTAAAGCACAGGGAATGTTTACTGGAGCTGTTGTTCAGAAGCAGACCACACATTTTACTGCAACGTTTCAAAGAGATGGAAAGTAAATAAAAGGCAGGTGGATATGATGCAGGTAAAAGCGTCTTACGTCTGTGTGCATGTGCAAAACATCAACCAAAGTGTGGATGCAGGAAAGAACTGAAAACAATAGTGTGGACATGGAGAGTTTTTAGACGAAAACATTATTCTTCAAATGTATCTGCATTATAGTGCAGATGTAGCCTCAGTTGCTCGTTTGCTGAAAGTGATTGAAAGTGAACTCTATGATTTAATGTGTGATTTAATAATGTTGCATTTATAATCAGAAACAAAACCAAACCAAAATCACAAGTTCATAAAATAGTGTATGATCAATAATAGTTTATTTTATTTCAGTAACTATGAGTACTGTTTTTCAAAGTTAACCCATAGAGACAGCATGTTTAATCTTGCTTTATTTTGCTTTCATTTGTTTTCACCCAAGGCTGTGCAGTTTAAGAAAAATTAGATATACTCATTAGTATAAACAATATTCTGTCGTTTCCTGTAAATGCTCCAGTGTTTTGTGTTTGCAGTGTTATTCAATACATTTTACAATCTTTTGTTCTTGTATTTTATTATTTTGGGTCAAATCAATAAACCTTTTAACCACTTACAGGAAATGTTTTTTTATAGTACTTTAATTTTTACACTCCCTTAAAATGTATTCTACTGTACATGTGTGTGATATCCAGTAAAAATAAAACCTTCATATTTCCATTTAGTCTTTGAAGTGTTTTATTTAGGTCATTCTCTTTGAGATTCTGAATATTATAACATGGTATGACCACAACAAAACCCGCAAGGGCCAAACAGGAACAAACATCTTCCCTTTCTCCTTATATGGCGCTGGGTGCAGGGTGTCCAGTTGAAGCTCTGAGGTGTTTGGAAACATTAGAGACGGGTTAATGTAACATATCAATTATAACACAGCTGATTTTCACACAGAGCTCATTTGTCTTTTGAAGACCCGCAGTTACAAAGAACAAAGCAACTGCAAGCTGCAGGCCTCGTGAATTTCTCACACTATTTTTACAAACTTCACCACACTGTTGTATGACAATGAAAAAATAATAAGCATGCACCATGCAATGATATACAGTGCTCAGCATATATAAGTACACCCCTTACAAATCTCTCTTTTAAATTTATATTTTTAATAGGAAGCTATACAATATTATATTTGTGCATATATGTTAGATTAGTCAGTGCTTAAGCCGAATCTGGAGCTTATCTAACAAAATAACTTACGATAACGGTCCAAAAACTAGTACAGCAAAATGTATATGTTAGAGAAAAATATTAAATACAAATTAGAAAAAAGAGGAAAAATCAAGAGAAGCAAAAATTTTAAAAAATTTAGTTGAAATTTTGTAGGTTGTAATTTATTTTTGCAATATTTTGCTTGAATTTAATTGTATTATCTTTCAACTTTTAAATATGTTTGGTGACTAAAATAGTATTATAATAAATATATCTGTTTAATAAATCTGTTTTGTTTAAATGCACCAAAATACATGACCAATATTCACTGAGAAATGGAGGAGAATATTAATTTTCAAAATGGGCTGTACTCAATTATCCTGAGCACTGTATAATAGTCAGCATTCTCTAAAGCATGCAGAGGTGTGTCAAACATGAGTTAATGAATTCTAAAAAATAGGATAGAATAGAAATAAAAATAAATTTACATCAAACTTATACTTACTTGTACTTAACGTGTATTTTTAAAAAGCTTAAATGCTTGAATGTAAAACTAGATGTAGTCGTGGGTCTTGATGGTAAAACGGGAAGCATATTAATGGCGGGGCGCCACACCAAAATTAATTCCCGCCACGGTTACATTACAGCTTCTTATTCATAACATTCAGTCATTGTTGTTTTTTTAATAGTATGTTATAATCGCATCAAAACGTATTAAAAGGTAAGTGAATTATAACAGAGCGAACTTTAGTAGTGTTGTGTGTTACATGCTGACTGACTGACAGGGCTGCTTGATGTGTGAGGCCAGCAAACAGCTTTCAGTTATGAACAACACAGTTTCCATATACTTTATTTATAGATAAATGTCTGTGGTTCTGCATCCAATGACTTTATCTTGTAAAGGGTATCAGTGTCCAGCACTTTACAGAGGCTGGATAAACCGAAAAGGAAGCGGGAGGGGGGGGGGGGGGGGGGGGGGGGGGGGGTAAGGATGTATTTGTGTCCAGCGCCATTCAGAGACTTTACAAGGGGTGAAAAAAACATAAAGTGTGTGTGTGTGTGCGACCGGAAGGGGTGCCAGCGATCCGGGGGTGTAGATTGTACCAATCACCTGAGGACCAGGGGAAGGGGTTGAAATTCCGAGAGTTTTCCCGTAGAAATGACAAACCGGGATGTGGGTCTGAAATACGGGAGACTCCCGGAAAACGGAAGTGTTGGCAGGTATGATGCTCGTATTATTGCAGATCTCTTTTATTACTGCGCTCACGACATTTGTCATTGAAATAACACCATATGTAGTTGGAAGATCTGTGTAAAAGGCCTGCCGCCACAGCTGGAAAAATCCTAGAGGAAACACTGCACCCCATTTTGAAAATGAATATTTTCCTCCATTTCTCAGTGAATATACAGTTGCAAACAGAATTATTGAACCCCCTTTGAATTTTTTTTTTCTTTTTTAAATATTTCCCAAATGATGTTTAACAGAACAAGGAAATTTTCACAGTATGTCTGATAATATTTTTTCTTCTGGAGAAAGTTTTATTTGTTTTATTTTGGCTAGAATAAAAGCAGTTTTTAATTTTCTAAAACCCATTTTAAGGTCAATATTATTAGCCCCTTTAAGCTTTATATTTTTTCTCGATAGTCTACAGAACAAACCATCGTTATACAATAACTTGCCTAATTACCCTAACATGCCTAGTTAACCTAATTAGCCTAGTGAAGCCTTTAAATGTCACTTTAAGCTGTATAGAAGTGTCTTGAAGAATATATTTTTCTTTTTAATTATTTTTTAGAGGTTATTCACCTTTTATTGGGATAGGATAGTGGAGGACAGACAGGAAAGTATTGGGAGCAGAGAGAGGGGAAGGGTCGGCATAGGACCTCGAGCCGGGAATCGAACTCGGGTCGCCGTGAGCACCATGGTGCTATATGTCAGCACACTTAACCACTAGGCTATTGTCGCCGACATCTTGAAGAATTTCTAGTCTAATATTATTTACTGTCATCATGACAAAGTTAAAATAAATCAGTTATTAGAAATGAGTTATTAAAACTATTATGTTTAGAAATGTGTTGACATTTTTTTATCTCCGTTAAACAGAAATTGGGGAAAAAAATATACGAGGGGCTAATAAATCAGGGGGTTGAATAATTCTGATTGCAACTGTAGGTCATGTATTTTGGTGCATTTAAACAAAACAGATTTATTAATAGTTAATAGTTTTTTAAATAATATAATTAATTATTTCCATGTAGAGTTGATTTTTTTTTTTTTTTATCGTATCATTTAAATGAAGACAACAAAAGCATTACAGAGTCTGAAAATATACACTGAGAGCATCAACTATTGATGTTTATTATTGATAAAATTTCTCTTCTGGCTCCATCTAGTGGTGAATATGTGTAAATGCCTGTTCATTGTCCTGCTTTTAGTGAGCTGATGTCTGTGTAGATTATTGCAGTGTGTCTGAACTGATTATTCTAGATGTCTTCATTGTTTGACATGTGCTATAGGTGAATCAAATAAACTAAACTGTCCGTAGTGTATGAGTGTGTCTGCGAATGTGAGATTGTATGGGTGTTTCCCAGTACTGGGTTGTGGCATCCACTGTGTAAAACTTATGCTGAAATAGTTGGCGGTTCATTCTGCTGTGGTGACCTCTGATAAATCAGAGACTAAGCTGAAGGAAAATGAATGAATGATTGTTTGTTTTTAATGCTGAAGTTTGACTGACAGCTGCTGTCCGTGGTGCTGAATCCACATCAGTGATATAGTTTATGCAAACAAATCCAGGTCTGCTTAAACCTGAAAGTCAATATTATTTATTTTTATAGCTCATATTCCTATCAAAACTTATGCATATTAAGTCATTCATATTAAATGACAAATATCAGATTATTTCTTTAATTTATTTCCAGCAGTACCATAAGTGCACTCCAGAAGATCTCAGTGATCTATTGCCCTCTAGAGGAGGATTTCAATACTGCAGATCTGATTTTCTTGCAAAGCAGATGCAGTGTTTTACATCCACCCACACAGGGAGGAGGAGGAAGAAGAAGGAGGATAACCACCGTAGAAGAATCTTGGGAAGTCAACACAGTCTACCAAAGAGCCAAATCATGCTACATTTTACTGGAGAGCAGGTGGGAATCTATCTGCATTATTGCTATTCCTAAGATTGCAGATACATTAGTAATGTTAGCAGGATCCCTGGTGCATGGAGACCTCAACCCAAAGTTTTCTCCTATTCTCTCTCCTTCCCAGTGGCTAGAGACCCATCCAAATTGATTACACCTGTCTTCCCTGAATCAGACTTTCCCGGAACATTCTTAAAAATTCTGTTGATGATGGAGGCGGAGCCTGGAGGCACGGTGGTGCAGTGGGGAGCACAATCGCCTCACAGCACGAAGGTCGCTGGTTCGAGCCTCAGCTGGGTCAGATGGCATTTCTGTGTGGAGTTTGCATGTTCTCCCCATGTTGGCATGGGTTTCCTCCGGGTGCTCCGGTTTCCCCCACACATCCAAAAACATAGTACAGTATGAATTGGGTATGCTAAATTGGCCGTAATGTATGAGTGTGTATGGGTGTTTCCCAGTGATGGGTTGAGCTGGAAGGGCATCCGCTGCATAAAACATATGCTGGATAAGTTGGCGGTTCATTCCGCTGTGGCGACCCCAGATTAATGAAGGGACTAAGCCAAAAAGAAAACAAATGAATTAATGATGATGGTGGAAAGCATTGTCCCTTTCAGACTCAATATCTTCAGCCTCACTCAGCATGTGGTCAATCCTACTCTACCATGGGGAACTACTGTACCAGGTTGAAATCTGCAATTGCCTTCAGGACACATCAGGTAAACTCAGATTATACCACAGTAAGTCACCACATCAGACTTAACTAGCTGCTTTATAACAGATTAGATTAGAGTTGGCTAATACTTAGACTATGTGAGTTTGATATGGTTATGCATTCTTTCATCATGCATATGTTCCAGGATAAGAGTCATGTTTGCAGTGTGTTTGTGTACAGGCATGTGTTAGCATGACCAAAGGGCAGCGTTTCAGCATCAGAAGCTCATCTTCTTCTGTTCTGTGTTATAGACTTCTGTTGATGAGCAGAAGATGTTTTATAAATAGAAATGGACTTCCTTTCTGCTTTTAGTAAAGCATGTTGTGGACTTTGCAGACTTATTAATTTAGTATGAATCTGTCAGCCAGTTTAATCTAGCGTTTGTTTATTACTTCTGCCCATTGTTTTCTTTAATTCACTGTTATATAATTTTACTTAGTATGTTTTTTTTTTTATTGGTTTCTTCTGGTTCATGACAAAATAATACAAACACATATTACAAATGATCACTGGTAGGCCTACTAAATGTAAATCCGGGATGTATACACTATGGACAAAAGTACAATATTATAATTAAAGCTGCAAGCAGCGATGAAAGAGACCTTGCACGGAACCTCACTGCCGCCCGGTGGCCTTAGGATGATATTAATTTGAGCTCATATATTAAAAAAAACCTTATAAAATCACAGATTTATGCCAAACTTCCTTCTGTCACCAGGTGGCGCTATGACTGTGACTTTTTTGTAGGTTTTGGCATGTTAAAAATTTGTGTTTTAATTTTCGTGCTTGTGCGTGAAACGTTGCTCAGGGGCCAGTCCGTCTATTGTGCATAGATGGTGCTGTCGAGTTATTTTACCACACTCACTTCTGAAACCTATAGCAAATGTTAATTTTCGCCGCATCTGGAGCGTGTGCAAAGTTTTGTGAGTTTTCGGGCATGTTTAGACCCTCAAAATTACTATTTCTTTCCGGAGAAGAAGAAAAAGAAGAATAATCAATTCCAATAGGGCCTACACACCGTTCCGGTGATCGGTCCCTAAAAAGTACCTGGTCATTTTAAATTGTGTTGCAAGACATCTTCACATAAGACCAAAAGTCTTCCCACACTGGGATACAAACAGGAACCCCTGCTTTGTCCTTATTATGTCATTTGTAAAGTAAATATTCATGAAGCTGTTTTAGTCATTATACTGACCAATTCTTTTAACTCTGGAATTTTGGGTGGTCACACTTTATTTTGATGGTCCGTTTGTTGAATTTAAGTTACATTGCAACTAATTATCATTAGATTATAAGTAGACTGTTAGGTTGGGGTTGGGGTTGGGGTTAGGGTTAGTGTAAGTTTAAATGTACTTGCAAAGTTTCTTATAGTCAGTTAAATGTCTGTTGAAGGACTGTTAAATGTCAGTATCAACAGATATTAAGCAGACAGTCTACTAATACTCAAATGGACCATCAAAATAAAGTGTTACCAAAGCAGCTTCACATAGAAGATTAGAGTGAATTGACACAGTGTCAGTTCAGTTTTCAGAGTTTAAGTTCAGTTCAGTTCAGTGTGGTTTAATAATCACTACTTAGAGTCCAAACACTGAAGAGCAAATCCATCGATGTGCAGCTCTAAAAGTCCCAAACCAAGCAAGTGAGGAAAAAACTTCACTAATTGGCAAAAGTGAAGGATAAAAAAACCTCGAGAGAAACCAGGCTCAGTCGGGCACGACCATTTCTCCTATGGTCAACCGTCTTGTGTAGAGCTCCAGTATAGGCGCCGGAGGCTGGAGAACGTGCTCTCATGCTCTCCACTCCTCCATGACCACCACAGCAGCTGCTTAGAATACGGCCTGGTCCAAGATTATGGAATCCTTGGGATCATCTCTTCACAGGTCTTGGATTGCATCAGTGGCGTTGCATAATCTCTGGGGCCCTCGGGATGAGTATTCTCAGGTAGACATAGAGAATAAAGAGAATAATTAGCATAGCTGCTGTTCATAGTGTATATAAACGTGATGCATGGAGCACATGTTATGCTCCGGTCACACCAGATGCGGAAGAAGCGTCAAGCGCGAGTGATTTACATGTTAAGTCAATGCAAACGCGCGAATAGGCATCCTGCGGCACGATACACGCAAATGGCGCGGCGCGAATAATGCGAATTGCGCGGATGGCGCGATACGCGCGAATGGCACCGCGCAAATTGACGCGCAAATCGCGCGAGTTCAAAAATCTGAACTTTTGCGGACATTCGCGCCGTGTTAACCAATCAGGAGCTTGCATGATTGTGACCTAGCACCTGTTGTTGGTGTCCGGGGGAAATCCTCCAGCCGACACCGACAACAGTTCATCAAACTGGGCTCGGCTCAGTAAGAAGCACTGCTGAAAGCCTCCGTCATCCAGGTTAAGTTTCTGGAGGAGTTTATGAGCTCACAGAGCTGGGTGCACCTCTGAAAGTATCTAGTGGACTCTGGTCCAAACGTATCGACTGGTCCAAACGTATTCAGCCTTCATAAAGTACATAAACACAGTTATTTTCTCAATAAAATCCATGCTAGCCATTTAGCAACGAAGCTACAGTCACCGGGCAGACAGAATATAATTGCGCGAATCCGCGTCTGTTCTGAAGTGAATTTGACACGTGAATGAAGCGGAGTTTGAGGCGTGAATGAAGCGGAGTGTGACGCGCGAATGAAGCGGAGTGTGACGCGCGAATAAAGCGGAGTTTGACGCGCGAATGAAGCGAGTAAACTCAAATGTTCATGCGTCTATTTACACGCGAATAGCACGATTTATCCGCGCGATCCACGTCTGGTGTGAACGCAGCATTAGATGATTCTAGCCGTCACTGAAATCCCTACCATGACCACTGTGAACTTTTGTAATATTTGGCATCTGTTCCCTATCTGCCAGTAAGTATAACTTTGGTGACAGTAGTATTAACTTTCCATGCCATTTACTCAGAATATTTAGGGTTTGGTGCCAAAAAGGCTGAACTAGCAAACAGTCCCAGATACAATGAATAAATGTGCCTCTTTATTTTTGACATTTCCAACAAACATTATTATTTGCCAAACCCATTCTATTGTTTGTTTGTTTGTTAGACTTTATTAATCCCAAAGGGGAATTCACGTCACAGCAGAGTCTCCATACTAAAAATAAATAAAATAAGTTACATTTGTATACAAACAATAATAAAATGACATTCATACTGCACACCTAAGTTTCTAACGAGTAAACACTTGTCCATATCTCATAATTATTACAATTAGGCAGAATTCATGGAGTATGTTTTTGGTTATACAATCTGAGTCGAACATGTGTGAAGTTAAACCTGTGTATCATTTTATACTGAGTAAATTGTCCTCTCGCTTCTCTTACGTATTTTTACTTAGTATTTTTGAATGATTTTTAAGTGAAACCACATTAGTAAGATGATTTTACTGGTCAGGAAAAGGGTGAGAAAAAAACCTTACAGGTTTTAATATTTGTTTCAACATGGACAGTCATTTAGCATGTACAGTTCTGAAATCTATACAAGTAAGCTAAAATAAATTTCAGTTCCAATGTTTAGAGTAAATGAATTAAATTGACGTGATTGTGTGTGATGATAAGCTTTCCCTAGTATCTCTGCGATGACCGGAAGATCTGTAAACACGTTTATTTTTATTTTCAATCACAACTGTCTTAAATCCTCCAGCAGGTGTCGATCTGTGTGAGTGAGTAAAGCCTGAAGAAAGAGGAAGTGACTAAAGCAGACTGATGTAGAGAGAGAGAGAGATCCACACACACTCATCATTCATCATCAACAACACACTCAACTCAAGTCACAATGAAGATCCTCCTCATCTTCTTCTTCTTGACTTTACATCTGATCTCAGGTCAGAGCTTTGATCTTTCAGCCACTGGATACTCTGGAGGAAGCCTGATGCTGGATTCTGGGAAACCCTGGTACAGTAAATCTGCTAAATATCTGGCTAAATTACCAGACTGGAGGACAATAATAGGTCATAAGAAACATGAGAAGTGGATTAATGAAGGAAGATTCACTCTGTTTCAAAACATTAATGGAAACCTCATGATCTTCATCAGAGATCTGAACACAGATGATGCTGGAGAATACTGGATCGGTGCTCTTTATAATTGGGGTGCAGAGTTGACGTTACATGTGGAAGAAGGTCAGTGATCTAATAACATACAAACATTTCTGAATAGTAAAGGTAATGATCATTTAAAGCCTTAATTAAAGTCATTTTGTTATTTACAGACTCATGTTGTGTGTCCAAAAGTGTGATTGTGACTGTTGGAGAAACTGGCAGCTTCAGCTGTGAATATCCTCATAATCATATTAATGATCCCAAGATCATATTCAGAGAGAAGAGAGACTCCATTGAGATGATTTACAACACAAACAATAAGAAAGAAAGATTCAATATGTCTGATGACCGACAGAGAAACTCATTCAGTGTGAGAATTACTGCAGTGACACCAGATGATGGAGGAGTTTATTTCTGTGGAGTTTGGGTGAACAAACACTCGTACAGTTACTACATTATTAATACTGTACATCTGGAGATTATGAGTGAGTAGAACAAACGTGATGTGTGATTATATCTGTAAGCAACCTGAGAAGTTGCATTATCTACCAAATACTGAAGTGTTTTTATTCCCATAATAGTGAATGTTCAGTTCCCCTGTTCTTCATCTGCAGTGTCTCCAGTAGTGAGACGTGAAGGAGAATCTGCTCAGATCTTCTGCCCTTATGATTCAATCTATCAATCAAAGTCAAAGTCTCTCTGTAAGGGGAAGTGCTCCACTAGAGACACAAATCCTCTGGATGAGACTGTGAGAGAAGAGAAAGAGAGACTGACTCTGCATCAAGACGTCACAGCAAATGTCTTCACTGGGACCATCACTGGACTGACAGCAGAGGATGCTGGGAAATACTGGTGCGCAGTGACATTAGACAGAGAGCTGAATTATCTTTACACTCATCTGATGGTCATCATCAGCCAGGGTCAGGAAGCTTCACACATCTGAATGTGGAAAACTAGGCCTGTCCACTGATGTTCTTGTGTTTCGGATCATTTCCAGAGCTGAGCTTGACTAAGTATGAAGGAGACGACGTGTCCATCCAGTGCAGACATCATGATGGAGATCAGAAAAGCTTCTGCAAAGCACATGAAGCCTCCACGTGTGTGAAGGATGGAGATTCATTGGAGACCATCAGAGATGCTCGATTCTCTATCAGTGATGAAGCGTCTGCTGGAGTCTTTACTGTCAACATCACTGATCTGAGAGCAGACGACTCTGGGGTTTACTGGTGTGGAGCTCACGTCATTACTAAAGTCAACCTCAGGGTTAAAACCGGTAATACAAACATAAATATACACTTTCAGACAAAATAATAATAATAATTAAAGATATAAAAACAGCAATACTGACACAGAAGCAGCTTCACATTGACTACCCAGTATGTTGGCTTATTACCTCTTACTAATTACTGTATAACTCTGTGTTTTATTTCAGATTTCACCTTGATCAACCTCATTTGCATGTGTTCTGCGATTCTGCTGATTGGTGGATTCACTTTGGTGAACTGGAAGTTAAACCTAAATAGGAATGAGCTTATAATTAACCCAAACCAGTTCCTGAAATAAAGGACAAAGTTTTTTGCAACACAGAAAGCCTTCAAAGAGACGTTTCTTCTCACTCGCGTTGTAGATTAATGTAAAACAATGGTGAATGAGACTGGTGGATCTTCGTCGTCTGCCCTGAAGTTCTTGTGTCTTTCATCTGAAGGTTTTGTTCTTAACATTCTGGCTATATGTTTCCCAGCACTTGGAGTTCACGAGTTTGTGTACTCTCAGTGCTGGGTTGCTGCCAGAAGGGCATCCGCTGCATTGAAGAAACGCAATCTCACGGCAATTTGTAACTGTTTGATTTAGTGGCTAATTCGTACGATCTAATTCGTACAAATTAGTA
This sequence comes from Danio kyathit, assembly GCA_903798195.1. Lineage (NCBI taxonomy): Eukaryota > Metazoa > Chordata > Actinopteri > Cypriniformes > Danionidae > Danio > Danio kyathit. The sequence continues at coordinate 74,366,171 of LR812519.1, forward strand.
CGATTTGCTCATCACCCAATGACGTTTGGGGTTAAAGGTGGGGTTAGGTGCCACTCCTCCTTTTTAAAATCGTACATTTTTGTACGACTTAACTCTACGGACACTAAACGGACAAAACGTAAAATACGTTTCCTCGTGAGATCAGGCTGCATTGAACATATGCTAGAGTAATTGGCAGTTCATTCCACTGTAATGACCCCTGATGGATCACATTGTAAAAAATGCAGGGTTCCACACAATTCATTCATGTTGTCCCAACACAAATCGATTAAGTTAACACTTTTAACAAATTTATGTGGATCGAACATAGAAAAATTAAGCTGTCCCAATGAAATCTCAAGAATTGTGCTGATTCAGCTCATTTTAATTAAGTTTGAACAAGTTAAAAAATATATTTTTGAGTGGGTTTCTGCAGGTTTCCTCAAATCAAATCATTTTTAAGACCTTTATGAATACAATTTTAGACATATAGAGGGCTAAACACTAAGGATTTTTTTCTAATGACCCTGTAAATAGTAAATAATTCTGTAAATAGCTTTTTTGTATTAATGAAAGACCATAAAGGGATGTGTTGCTTTTGTTTTCTTTCCCTGATTAAGGATTTTAATTTAGAGAATTTGCTGTAAACATGTCTAACAGCTGTTGTGTATCTCTTTTCAATTAAAAACCTAAAAAATAAAATAAAATAAAAAAAATTCTGAGATGGATTATAGGTGATTGGGTGTGGGCCAGATTGGGTAGCTTTACTTGGACATGGAGAAATTAAGACCTGTTTAAAAACGATTTACGACCTACAATACAATATTTCAGTGAATTTAAGACTTTTTAAAATTTTGTTTTTGAAATGTAAGACTTTTTAAGACCCCGCGGACACCCTGATCAAAGACTAAGCAGAAGGAAAATGAACAAATGAATTCTGATTGTAAATCTGGATCTAATCCACTTTTTTATCCTCTGACAAACCCTTCTTGTATGCACCACCCACTAGGGTTGCCCACAATACTGAAATTCGATACCAATCGGTCCTGAATTTTTAAAAATGTAAATTTTCTGCTAACATTTAAGCGCTGTTGATCACGTTCTTAAACACCGCTGATTTGCCATTGTGTTCAGTTGCTCAAGAGAAATGACGTGAAGGTCATAAGTTCATCAAAGACACTGGAGCGTTTTAAAGCCGCGATGTATCAGCGGATTACTCTTATGTCAGCTTATAGACAAACCAGCTCATCAACTTGGATTTAAAACCAATGAGTTCGGTGAACTGATGACCTTCACGGCCAATCGCAGTCATTTCTGTTGAGCACGTAAACACAATGGGAAATCAGCACTGTTTATAAACGTGCTCACCAGTGCTCAAATGTTAGCGGGAAATAAACGTTTTTAATTCCAGTGTCGTGACAACACTACCACCCACAAAATATGATGTTTCCAGATGTATGAACATTTGCTCTCTTTCAAATTAGCTTTTTTCCATCAAGACTCTAGAGCTGCATTTATCTATTGTCTATTGTGTCAAATGGTTCTAAGAACAGTATGTACAGTTCCAGTTGTATTTCCATGTGAGCGTGGTAATCAGTGGCGCAATTCCCAGGGGGGACAGGGGGGACATGTCCCCCTCACTTTTTTTTTTAGATAGGCCTATACCACTTTACTTCATGCTATAATGTCCCCACGAGAGTCGAAAAAAAAGTTATTTTTTAAATCACGATGTGTACGCAAAATTAAGTTCGCCGTCACAAGTATCACCAACATTCCACAACTACAGTATCACCATCACTCAGATTTGGTCCCCCCCACCTCTTAGACCAGAATTGCACCCTTGGTGGTAATACATGACATGATTGAAAACCATTCTCAGCACTAAATTCTAGACATAGTTAGTCAGCAGTGTCGAGCTGTACTGGTAAAGTGCGTGTGTGTGATGTCACCACTGGTTATCTGGTTGGCAATTTCTCCATAGCTGGTGAAGTGACATGGATTACTCTTCAGTATTTGGACTTTCAGCAGTGAATATTAAACCACACTGACCTGAACTAAACTGAACTGAACTTAAACTCTGAAAACTGAACTGACACTGTTTCAATTCACTATAATCTTCTATGTGAAGCTGCATTGACACAATCCACATAGTAAAAGTGCTATAAAAATGAAGGTGAATTAAATTGAATTGAATTGTGCTATTTCCCAGCGGGCACCTCAATGTCAAAATGACATTAAACTGACATCAAGCATGAAACAGGTCAAAAATGCATATCAAATTGACGTCAAAACTTTGGCACCAATTTGACATCCATACATTGATGCCCGGGCAACACAGTGGCTCAGTGGTTAGCATTGTCGCCTCACAGCAAGTACCTTGCTGGTTTGAGTCCCTGCTGGGTCAGTTGGGATTTCTGTGTGGAGTTTGCATGTTCTCCTCATGTTGACGTGGGTTTCCTCCGGGTGCTCAGGTTTCCCCCACAGTCCAAACACATGAGCTATAGGGGAATTGATTAACTAAATTGGCCGTAGTGTATTAGTGTGTATGGGTGTTTTCCAGTACTGAGTTGCAGCTGGTTGCATTCACTGTGTAAAACATATGCTGGATAAGTTGGCGGTTCATTCCGCTGTGGTGACCCCTGATGAATAAAGGAACTAAGCTGAAGAAAAATGAATGAATGAATGACGTTTATGTCTTTTTGTAACTACCCCAGCAAGCCTTTTTTGTTTTTAATAGACGTCTAATAGACGTCAAATAGACATCTAAACATAGTCATCTTGGCTAAAACAAGGCTAAACTTGGGCTGTTAGTGAAAATCTAATAAACGTCTAAGAATAGGCCAAAATTAGACTAGTCATCAAATAAACAGAAGTGAATGACCACACATATAACGTCTGTCTAATCTGTCTATTTGACGGCTAGTCTAGTTTTGGGCTATTCTTAAGCCTGGTTTATACGTCTGCGTCAAGTGATCGCCGTAACCCAAGGCGCAAGCCTCACGTGTAGCCGTGCATTTATACTTCTGCGCGCTGTTTCTGTTTCTCTGCAATACACTTCCGAAACGCTAGCTGGCAGTAGGTGTTTATGTTTCTCTGTGTCGAGTTTCTTCGCTGGTGTTTTGTGTTTCCTGAACACTTCCTTAATGTACAAGTGGCTCAAACTCGCTCATTTTGAGGCGGGAACCGTCGGACGTGGAACAACTTTAATCATGAGGTAAACACAAAACAACAGTCTCCATCCGGAGCTCCTTCACGGGACTCCACACTTGTAAACACTCGCTGCATCGGGCGCGCGGCTCTGACCTCCGCCCACACTCGTCAGCGCTACCAAGCCGACCAATCACAGAGCTTGCGCTACGCGTACGCGTTACATTTTTTGAGAGGTGCACGTCAACGACGCCGACGGCCACGGCGAGGGGCTATGCGTCCACGCGTAGGCTGCGCCGTAGCATACGCGTGCGCTTGACGCAGAAGTATAAATCGGCCTTTAGATGTCTAATAAATTTTTACAGACAGCCCAAGTTTAGCCTTGTTTTAGCCAAGCTGTCTACTATTAGACGTCTATTAAACACAAAATTGTTTGGTGGGACCTTAATGTCAACATGACATCAAATTGGCATTAACATCGGCAACAAAAAACATATCAAAAATCGTGATTTGTTAATTTGGTGTCATTTTGACATCAAGTTAGTCAACTGACATCAGATCGATTCGCATTCATGACATCCTTCTGACATTGTTTTGACATCAGGGTCAACAATGAACACTGTTATTTAATGAAAATAAAACCTAACCATTGTCCATGTTGCTGTTTACATTACACTTGTGTTATCAAGGCAATGACTGACGCATTCAAAAGAGTTTTGTTACCAGCATCATCATGTAAAATAAAGTCGTATCCATGCTGACTGGACTGGATCAAACAAATAGAACCATTGGGCTAAAATGTTATCTCAGACCATTTATATATATATTTAATTAGGTTATGATGTCTCCAAAGGTTTGTGCTTGAATCACAGCATAATGCTGTGGATGTGTTTAAGATCAACCATGATTGTGGTTTTGTTTGCTGTTGTTTGAGTCATTACCCAGAATCCCTAAAGCCGCTCACAGGTGTGATAATAACAGGAAACACTTACACTGACGGTGCAACCGGTGGGCCATTGGAGAGAATTTTCCACACCACAAAATCATGCTGTAAAGTTGGCTAGTTTTGCACATGAAAAACAAAAATACTTTCATTTGCAGTTCCCTCTACAATACTGTTTTATTCTAGACGTCCGAACTATTCATTAGAGGTCAAGTTGCCTTTGATGAATGTGTAACTTTGGTTTTTACCGCATCGCAAACATGTTTTTCTGGCACGAATAAATAGATGTCCTTTACACAGTTGGACATGCTTTTCAACAGAACCAGCAGTTGCACATGAGATCTTGACATTTCTATTCAGTCCTCTTGTGTGCTTATCAGAGAAATTAAAAAAGATATATTCTGGCAAATTCAGTCAAATCAAAGCAGATGAAAGATTGACTTTTAGAAGTTTCTGCCATAAATGAGGGTGCTCAGCTCAGGGTGCTGACTCATGAATATGATAAAAACATACAACAATGCAAAGTATCCTATGATTTTCATTGACCTCAGTGAAGATGTTCAGTTTACAGTCGCCCTCTAGTGGAAGAATTATTTATTTTTTATAAATGCAATTTGCAGTTATCTCCATTTATCCGATTTCTACATGGGAAATAAAATAAATGATAAATCAAATGTACAGTGCAGTAGGGGAATCTGAAGTGAAGGAATTGATTTTCTGATTTAAACAACAGCAAATATACAATATAAACAATACATCCAAATAATGCAAACGTAAACAATTACATAAAATAAACTACAAAATAAATTACATAATCAAAATTAATAAAAACACAACTACAACACAGACACCTTTACAGTGACAATATAACTAAGGGATTATTTAACCTACCCAATTGACAGCAAGATTACTATTCAATTAACTTCAACTCCTTTGCAACTATAATTGTATCTTGACATTTCTTGCTATTATTATACTGAAGCGAGTCTATATATAAATGAAAATCTATAATAGAAATCTCTAAATTGAATTATTCAATGTACATTTATGAATATTAAATTTATTAAATAAAATCAAAAGATTCTTTATAAATTCCACAGATAAATTGAGTCAAAAAAAAAAAAAATAACGTCTTTGGGGGTCAAATTACAACTAAAACCTGATTTTTTTTTTTTTTGGACACACAACGATAAGTCAGCCCACAACTTCTTTGAATGTTGACATTCATAAATAAGATGAACCAAAGTCTCTGGATGATCTAAACAGAATGTGCGATTTTCATCAGTCTGCATACATTTAGATAATGTATAATAAGATTTAAATAATGCAGATCGGATGAAATTGAGTGTGACGTAGTCCTTATCTAGAGCAGAGTTTGTCCTGTAGGTGTCGCTCTGTCTGAGTGAGTAAAGCTGCTCATTACTAATAAATAGCAGAAGAAAGGGGAAGTCACTAAAGCAGACTGATGTAGAGACCGAGAGATCCACACACACATCATTCAGCATCAGCAACACACTCAACTCAAGTCACAATGAAGATCCTCCTCATCTTCGTCTTGTTGACTTTACAGCTGATCTCAGGTCAGAGATTTGATCTTTCAGCCACTGGATACTCTGGAGGAAGCCTGATGCTGGATTCTGGGAAACTCTGGTTCAGTGACTCTGCTAAATATCTGGCTAAATTACCAGGCTGGAGGACAATAATTAATGATACCAAACATGAGAAGTGGATTAATGAAGGAAGATTCACTCTGTTTCGAAACAATGATGGAAACCTCATGATCTTCATCAGAAACCTTGATCCACATGATGCTGGAAGATATGCTGTTGATGTTGATCAGAAGTCACGTATTTATATGAGGCTGAATGTGGAAGAAGGTCAGTTTAAAATCAAAGTCTTTGTGCTTAAAAGCTATTAATCAGTTTAAAGGTTTTAACTATGTATAATGTTTCAGACTCGTGCTGTAATGTGTCCAAGAGAGTGATGGTGAACAGTGGAGAAACTGCCAGTTTCAGCTGTGAATATTCACACAATCAGATTCATGATGCAAAAGTCATATTCAAAGAAGAAACAGACTCTGTTAAATCTGTAATACACACCACGGCCACAATCAGAAATGAAGGAAGAATCCATATTTCTGATGACAGACAGAAAAAGATCATGAGTGTGAGAATTACTGCAGTGACACCAGATGATGGAGGAGTTTATTTATGTGGAGTTTGGGTCAAAGAAAACTCCTACAACTACTCAACTCTTCAAACCATTAATCTCCATATTATCAGTGAGTCAAATGATCTCTGATTATACAAGTGTTCTGTTTGTGGAAAAATGTGATGAATTGGTATATCTGTGATTGACAGCTAAAGTGGGCGTGTCTACAGTGATTGGCTCCTCAGGAGCTGCTCTGATGATCAAGTGTGAACATCCTCAACACAAAACCAACACCAAATACATCTGTAAAGAATCATCAGCTGGATGTTCAGGAGATCAGGAGGAATGGATGAAGAATGGAGATGTTTCTGTAGATGACCACACCAGAGCAGGAGTCTTGATGGTGTTTTTTAGAGAGCTGAAAGCTGCAGATGCAGGAACATACAGGTGTGGAGTGAAGGACTCTGAATATACTGAGAGATTCACTCAACTCCAGCTCGACATCAGACACGGTGAGAAAACTACAGGTAATTTAACTTGAGCATATAAAGTATCAATTCTCACTTTCTATTATCTTGATTAACAGATGGAAAATATCCAAAAGTCATGAATGAATCTGTTCATCTTGGTGGAGAAGTGAAGATCAGCTGTCAAATCCCAGAAGAAAATAAAATGAAATATTTCTGCAAAGAGGATGATCATAAGATCTGCCAGATAATGAGAGCATCTGAAGAGCCACAAATGACTCCTGAAGAGAGAGTCTTTAATGTGAGTGTGAGAGATGCTGGAGTTTACTGGTGTGGAGCAGAAACCAGAGACACACATCTGACCTTCATCTCCCTGACCACTAAAATCCAGCTCAGCGTCATCAGTGACAGTAATTGAGATTTTTTTTTTTTTTTTTTTTTTACAGAACATTGATGTGTTGATTAACTTAAGAGTATTTCAATTAAGGGCCTGTTTACAGCTGAAAAATAGTCCAAAAAGTGATGAAAATAAATTAAAAATAGCAGTTTACTTGTGTTTTACATTTTAGAGAGTTTATTAGTTTGTTTTTTCTTGCGCTTCTCTCCCGCCCTTGTCCAGAAGCACTTCAATAATCAAGTTAGCATGAGCTGAAGTTCATTATTTCAAACATAGATGCACGGCGAGCTCACACAAAAAGAAAGAGAAAGTGAAACCACTCACACTTTCCACACACTTTTTTTTTAAATGTGCTTGTAAACAACAATAGAGGACACATGGCAGATTCTGTTCTACTTCTTGGCATGTGGTGTTTGTCACAAGAAAACAAGGTTTATTTGAGTGCAGGTTCACCGTGGCTCATCATTATAAATATTATTTTAGTTTAACAGCCCTGTGGAGAGACCTTTCGAGGAGCATGTGCTGGAAGTGATGAGCAGGGCAGGGGGACAATCGTGAAAAGACAATCGGGGGGGGGGGGGGGGGGGGGTATAGCGCTTTTACAATGTATAGCGCAATGTATAGTGCTTTGTATAGCGCTTATACAATGTAGATTGTGTCAAAGCAGCTTCACATGGAAGATTATAGTGAACTAAAACAGTGTCAGTTCAGTTTTTTAGAATTAAGTTCAGTTCAGTTTAGCTCAGTTCAGTGTGGGTTAATAATCACTACTGAGAGTCCAAACACTGAATAGCAAATCCATCGATGCGCAGCTCTACAGATCCCGAACCATGCAAGCCAGTGGCGACAGCGGCGAGGAAAAAACTTCACCAATTGGCGAAAGCGAAGATTTAAAAAAAACCTCGAGAGAAACCTGGCTCAGTTGGGCACGACCATTTCCCCTATGGCCAAACGTCTTGTGCAGAGCTGCAGTCTAGGCGCAGCAAGGTGGACCTCAGCGAAGACTCGTCTGTCCTTGGAGCATCACAGGAATCAGTCTCATGCTCTCACTCCACGATGACCACCACAGCAGGATACGGCCTGGTCCAGAAAACCTTGGGATCATCTCGTCGCTGGTCTCGGATCGCGTCAGTGGCACTGCATAGTCTGAGGGCCTCGAGATGAGTACCCCCAGGTGGAAATACAGAATAAGGAGAATAATTAGCGTAGCTGCTGTTCATAGTGTATATAAACGAGAACCAAAATCATGTGTGGGGCACATCATGCGTCATAGCGCTATGTACTGCACTGAGTGTATGCTTTGCTAAAAAGATAGGTCTTTAATCTAGTTTTGAAGAGCGAGAGTGTGTCTGAGCCTCGGACATTATCAGGAAGGCTATTCCAGAGTTTAGGGGCCATAAATGAGAAGGCTCGACCTCCTTTACTTGACTTTGCTATTCTAGGTACTACCAGAAGCCTTGAGTTTTGAGATCTTAAAGAGCGGGTTGGATTGTAGCGAGACAGGAGGTTGGTTAGATAAACAGGAGCTAGATTATTTAAAGCTTTAAAGGTAAGGAGTAATATTTTAAATTCAATACAAAACTTAACAGGCAGCCAGTGTAAGGAGGATAAAATTGGGGTGATATGATCATATTTTCTAGATCTGGTAAGAACTCTGGCAGCTGCATTTTGCACTAGCTGGAGTTTGTTAATAGAGGATGCTGGGCAACCAGCAAACAGAGCATTACAGTAGTCCAGCCTAGAAGTCATGAAAGCATGGACTAGCTTTTCTGCATCTGATATGGATAGCATACTTCACAATTTAGCAATATTTCTCAGATGAAAGAAAGCAGTTTTTGTGACATGGGATATATGATTTTTGAAAGTTAAACTGCTGTCTAATATGACACCCAGATCTTTTATAGTAGAGCTAATGCTAACTTTGTATCCCTCTAGTTGCAGGTCCAGTTGTGAGAACTGCTGTGTACAGGATTTAGGCCCGATAAGTAATAATTCTGTTTTGTCTGAATTTAAGAGAAGAAAATTGTTCATCCAGTCTTTAACCTCTTTGATACACTCGGTTAGCTTAGACAGTTCAGACATCTCATCAGGTTTAGTTGAAATGTATAATTGAGTATCGTCTGCATAGCAGTGAAAGCTGATCCCGTGTTTTCCAATAATGTCTCCCAGGGGAAGCATGTATATTGTAAACAGCAAGGGGCCTAAAACTGATCCCTGAGGGACCCCGTACTTTACTGGCCTGACTTGTGAAAGCTGTCCATTAATATTCACAAATTGGTAAGGGTTTGCTAGGTATGACCTAAACCATTCAAGAGCCTGTTTTTGGACACCTGTAGAATTTAAGCAGTCTATGAGAATATTGTGGTCAATGGTGTCAAATGCGGCGCTAAGTTCAAGTAGAACTAATAGTAAGACGCACCCTTGGTCAGCAGCTAAGAGTAAATCGTTGGTTATTTGTACTAATGCGGTTTCTGTACTGTGATGAGGCCTGAAACACTTCAAAAATGTTGTTTGTCTGCATAAAGGAGGATAATTGGGTAGAAACAACTTTTTCTAGTATTTTAGACATAAACGGAAGATTTGAAATAGGCCTATAGTTAGCTAAGTTGCTCGAGTCTAGTTGTGGTTTCTTAATAATAGGTTTAATAACAGCTAGCTTGTAAGGATTTGGAACATGGCCTAAAGATAAAGAAGAGTTGATAACATTAAGGAGAGGTTCTCCTATAATAGGTATCAATTATTTCAGTAATTTTGTTGGAATTGGATCTACCATACATGTAGCTGATTTAGAACTATTTATAACTTTATCTAGCTCTTCCTGTTCTATGGTTTTGAAGCATTGTAGGTTATTTTGATTCAGTTGAATGTTTACTGGATCTGGAGTATCAGGTGGTGCAGAAAGTTTAACATCTTCTATTTTCTGTCTAAGGCCTTCTATTTTATCACTGAAAAAATTCATGAAGTCATCACTACTAATTTGCGGTGGGACATTTTGTTCCAAAGATGATCGATTATTTGTTAGTTTAGCAATGGTGTTAAATAAAAATCTCGGATTGTTATGATTATTTTCAATCAGTTTGCGGAGGTGCTCGGCCCTGGCAGATTTAAGAGCCCTCCTATAGCTGGACATACTGTCTTTGTACGCAATTCTAAAATACACCTTAACCCACCCTTAAACCTAAACATTCCACCCAACCTGTCTTTAACCAAATCTATATCCCACCTCAAGAGCTGGCTGGCCGGCTTCATAATGCATCACACCATACCCCCCGAGTAAAGCCATCCTCCCAATAACCTGCGCACACGGAAATATCTACTATGTGGTGGCCCAACACATTACCATTGCAGCCAGCTGTGGTTTGAAGGTTTTTTCTCCTGACAATAATGTTGACCCTGGCCTCAGGCTCATAGTGAATGCCAGCCAACGATGCTGGCTACTGAAAGTGACAGAGCTGGTGAGTGTCACAATTTACCAGCCAACCTGTACTCTGAACTCTTGGCAACAGATTTCAGCAGGAGGCTTGTTCAGCCAATCACAGCTTGAGAATGTTCCACCTGCCAGCACATCTCTCAACACCAGCCTCCCCCCAGCCCTCTAATCCCGCTTCTCGTTGTCAAGGTGCCCTTTGACCGAATCAGGCTACACCTGGTCAGGCCGCTCCCAAAGTCCGCCCGCAGGCATGAACACATCCTACTCATCATCGAGTATGCCACCTGATAGACTATCCCGTTGTCCACATCAGAGAGCAACTCTCAGCCGCGCAGAAGGTATAGCTTTAAGCCCTGGCCGTTCAGTTCAAGGATGTGTTCTCGTAGCAGCCTAGGTAGACTACAGTAAACCAACAAGAAATCTCTATTCCACCGAGGCTCATCATATGCCAGCGGTCCTATCAAGTACCAGAAGATGGCCGGATGGCGATTAACGAGGAAATCCAGAAGACAGTAAAGTTGGGGATCATCAAACCATCTTGTAACCTGCGGTCCAGCCCTGTTGTGATGGTCCTAAAGCCTGATGGCACTCTCTGCTTCTGTAATGACGTTTGAGAGCTCAATGAGTTCTCCAGCTTCGACGGTTAAACCACGCCTCGAGTGGATGAACTCCTGGATCAGCTCGGTGGATCCCAATTTATCACGATGTTAGATCTCCCAAAAGGATACTGGCAAGTGCCTCTCACCCCACACGCCTAAGAGAAGACTGCCTTCTCCACACCTGGTGGACACTGGCACTACCTGTTCTTTTCCATCAGGCTTCACAGGGCCTTGGCAACATTCCAACACATGACGGACATCCTCCACCCACACGAAGCATATGTAGCCACATATATGGATGATGAGGTAGCCACTAAAGGTCTTGGGAGGACCATCTTACCCATCCAGGGAGGATGCTGTTGGAATTACAACAGGCTGGGCTCACTGCTAACCCCAGGAAATGATATCTGGGGCTCACCAAAACACCAGTACAAGAGGGGCTTGTTCAACCCCAGCAGGCAAAGTGGAGGCTCTGCAGATGTCCCCTCATCCGACAACAGGTGCATGCCTTATTGGGGTTAGCAGGCTACTATCAATGTTTTATCCCTAACTTTTCATCCATAACCATCCCACTAACCAACCTGTTAAAGAAGGGGCAGCCAGAAAGGATTCCCTATAGACCGGCAGCCGAAACAGCATTCCAGTCCCTTAAGTCAGTATTTGCATCATCCCTGGTCCTACATACACCAAACTTCAACTGCCTCTTCATCGTCCAGACCAATGCTTCCGACTCTGGCTTGGGATTGGTCTTCTACCAGGTCCACAATGGTGAGGAACACCCCATAGTCTATGTGAGTTAGAAGCTTCCCCCTGCATAGTCCAACTATGCTGCTGTAGAAAAGGAGGCCCTGGCCATCAAGTGGTCAGTCCTGGAGCTAAAATACCTGTTCCCCAGAACACCCTCATCTTCTCGACCAGGAGATTCTGTATGCCTTCACTTCCACCTCACTGCTTTGTAAATAAACCACCCTCTGGGGATGCTTGTGTTACACTTTCTATCCTTGTTAGTGGTTTTTTTCCACAATAAATAAAAATTACTCTGTGATGTTTTCATAAAATTCAATATGGCTTCAATTTTTTTTTTCCATGACCATCTGTCTTTATTATCTAATCTATGAATCATAACGTTTTTTTGTGTTTCGCTTCAATTATCACTCTGTGTGTTTTCTTTTAGATTTCTCCATGATTATCATCATTGTTAATGTGTGTGTGATTGCGCTGTTGGCTGGTGGATTCACTCTGACCGTGTGGAAATTAAGACAAAAGACAACAGGTTTGATCATTTATCTTTGGAATATGACTAAAATAAGACACGAGACGAGGTGACAAACACTCACAATACAATTCATTTATTCTGGAACATTTATTAGCATTTATTATCTCCTCACTCTTGTTGGGTTTGATCTAGTCTGTCTTCATCTTATTGATTGATTCATTTTCTTTTTGGGTTCAATAGGAAAAACCTATACATCAGAGACAGAAATGAGGGAGAACAATACAGTAAGTTACAGTGTGTGTGTGTGTGTGTGTGTGTACTTGTTTTTATATCCTGGTGGGGACTAAATGCACACAGACTCATGGGGACTTGTGTCACCGTTGGAGAGAATTGCGTCTATTAGAGTCCCCACTTGGATTTAGGAACAAGTCAGGGTGTGTGTGTGTGTGTTTGCACATAAGAAATGCATTGCTTTTTCTTGTTTCTCAGTCCATTTTCTCTTGGTTTTCACATGTTCAGTCATCAGACAGCAGACGTGATACTGGATCAGCAGAAATGATCAGTCCTGATGAAGGATCTTCTGCTGGGTTTCAATACACATTTGTCACTTTCCAGAAGAATCAAGAGTCTCTCAGTGAAGCTGCAGTCTCCTTCAGGACAAGTCAGGTTTACCCTGATTACACCCGAGTCGTTTTACCACAGTAAACTAGACTAGCACACCTATAACAGATCATCACAGTACAGCAGTAGTTCTTCATTTATTAGTTGACATTTTGCTGTCGTGCACAGGTGACTGATCTGAAACTGGGTTTGGTTTGATTGTTGTTCAGTTCAGTGTGTTGAAGTTTCACTGCTGCTCGTGTTGCTTCTTGCACACTATTTAAAATAGTTCTTCATCACGCTTTATCTGAGCTCGTGGTGAAGACAGGAAATAAAACCCCAGATACAGTTTAAGAATAAAGTGCAGTTTCCACTTCAAACTCAGCAGTAGCGTTTGACAGTAAACAAACTATTTTAATAGCAGCTTCTCAACAGACACGAGTTTAACCCAGCCTTCATGATGAAGCTTGACAATCATAATTTGTACTTTTTAAGAGCTTTTAAAATTATTAATGTGTGAATATCTGAATATTAATTATGACAGATCATTTTAATACACTTATTATTTTACCATCTTGCTTTATGCATTAACTTCCTTATACTTTTACCTTTTTTTCAGTTCATTCTTGTTTGCTTTTAGTTATTTTTTCTTATACAAATGCTTAAAATATTATTGTACAATTTTATTCACCAATAAATCTTTTGTTACCATTTCTTGATACTGTTGTTAATCCAATAATAAGTGAACTTCCTTGTTAATAAAGGCCCCGTTTACACTGCCAGTTCTAGAGTTCACACTTACGTAGCTGATAATTGATTATAAAGCTTGTTTGGCATGCTGTCCCGGGAGAGAGCCCTGAGCTTATAAGATCCTCCAGCCCAGGGCTCCCTCCCTCAGGTAGATCTCGAGAACTCCCCTGCTGTAGTAGCTAATGAACAGATAGTGATTGCTCTTAAGAGATAACTTCTTACTAGGAGCATGTCTATGGTGCCGATTTGGATTAGTCAATTAACTTAAGTTGCTTGTTTTTGGATGGTGGGAGGAAACCAGGGAGCCCGGGGGAAACCCATGTGAGCACGGGGAGAACGTGTAAACTCCGCACAGAAACATGGACTGGCTTGGTAAGGACTAGAACCAGAGACAGTCTTACTGTGAGGCAACAGTGCTAACCACTGGGCCACCATGCCACCCATCTAGGAAAGGAGGAGGAGTAGGGGTGGAAGAGGGATTCTTCAAAACGAAGATGGCTGTGATATGGAACCTAGGGTATTTATAGTGGCTTAGGAATCGTCTGATTGGTCAATCATATATTGAATAATGCAGGACCGGCTGTGATCAATCATAAGCACGTGATCCTCTTGAGATTAGTTTATAAATAAACTTCACTTAATGTTACCAAATTCCAATTTTTTGCTCATATCTGACACAGATCGGATCTGTTCTATAACCCTGTAAACAAGAAAAAAAATGCATGCATTGAGATATTCAGAGATCTGTTTCAGGCCTCCTTTATATGTGGAAATAAATCAGATATAAATCGGATATGTGACAATGCGACTGCCATGTAAACAGGCAGATCGGATTTATTGAGACATTTTGTATTGTTCATCATTAAACTAGCGACAATGTGGTGCTTCTCCGCGGTTTAATGATGTAGAAGAAAGAGCGTGTGTGGAAATGCCGGCGCGATAAACAACAACAACAGAGGAAACATGGAGGGGGGAAAGTGGTCAGTCGCCTCAATTTGCTCCCACCAGATCTCTCTCGTACCCACAAATTCCTCTGAATGGTGGAGCACACCATATATAAACCATAGGCGCAAGCTGCGATGATGGCCCCTTCCCTCCTCCTCCACTTCAAAATCATTTTAAAGTTGGGCGAACTTTGTATATTTCCCAGAGCTAAAAACAAATTTTTTCCATCATCGCTAGTGTGGCGCAGATGCTAGAACTGTGACATCGTAAATTGTATAGCATGTGTAAACACATGAATCGGATATGGGTAACAATTAAAAGAACGTGTAAACAGACAGGCAAAAAAATCAGATATAGGCAACAAATCGGAATTGGGCATCAAGATCTGACAGTGTAAACGGGGCCTAACACATTCAAATTATGTTTTTTGACTAAGTAGAAAATTAGAGTCTGTGTAAAAGATGAATCAGATGATTTCATGACATCCCAGATAGCAAAATTCATGTGGCTCAAATCCTGCCCACACCAGACACTTACATCCGGCCCACATATCGCATGGAATGATGGTAATTGGGCGGTCCGCTCCTGTTTGCCAGATCTGGGCCACAATTAAGCCGTAGCAATATCACATATCAGCTAGAATTCAACCAAATGAACCAGAACTGACCCTATTCTGGGTCACAGTTTGCTTTTATTCTGGCCCAGATCCGGCCCACACCAGACACTTACATCCGGCCCACATACCGCATGGAATGATGGCAATTGGGCGGTCCGCTCCTGTTTGCCAGATCTGGGCTACAATTAAGCCAAATCAATACCACATGTCAGCCAGAATTCATCCAAATGAACCAGAATTGACCCTATTCTGGGCCACAATTTGCTTTTATTCTGGCCCAGATCTGGCCTACACCTTACACTTGCTGGGTCTGGCAAAGTACTAAAATCATAGCATGCATTGCAGTATGAATACATTCTACAGCTTATTGATGCTCCAGTTTTCATCATTTGCTTTTGATTCTTCTGTTTATGTTGACGTTGTTGATTTTGTCACTTTTAGTCTCCTGTTTGTGTTGTTTGTGAGTTTTGGTTATTTTGTTAATTTTCACCATAGAATTTTTTTTAGCTTATAAACTTTCATAATTCTATGACATGTTACTTCTAATAATGGATGTAACATTGGTTAACATCAGTGAATTATATTATTTCATCACGGGTTGTGCCTCACTGTAACGAATAAATTTTTCAAGCAAAGTTCTTAAAAGTTACAGCAGCCCAAAAGAAAATGTATATTAAGAGGTTCAGGGCTATAAGCCCAACTAAAGCAAACACTTTTCTCCATGAAGGTGACTTCAGTCTATGTGGTCCACATATGTTTTAAGATAACTGGGCCACATTTGCCATATCTTCTCTAGGCCGATTTAGGCTGACAGCCATATTAGCCAGAGCTAACTGTGCCAAATATTTGCCAAAAGTGGCCCACATTTGTTTTAGGATAACTAGGCCACATTTGCCATATCTTCTCTTGGCCACTATAGGCTGAAATCCACATTAGCCAGAGCTTTCTGTGCCGAATATTTGCCAAAAGTGGCCCACATATGTTTTAAGATAACTGGGCCGCATTTCCCATATCTTCTCTGGGCCACTATAGGCTAACGGCTGCATTAGCCAGAGTTTACTGTGCCGAATATTTGCCAAAGTGGCCCACATTTGTTTTAAACTAACTGGGCCACATTTGCCATATTTTCTCTGGGCCACATTAGGCTCACAGCCACAATAGCCAGAGCTTACTGTGCCTAACATTTGCCAAAAGTGGCACACATATGTATTAAGATAACTGGGCCACATTCGCAATTACACCTGTGAGCTACTTTAGGTTTAGACCCAGATTACCCTTAAATGTCTTTGCCACATTTTTGCCAACTGTGACCCACATTTGTGCTCCATCATTTGAGCCAAATTTATCATTTTTCACATGGGCCACATTAGGCTCACATTCAGAGTACATTTTGCCATAAGTGCCAAATCTTTGCCTTAAATGGCCCATGTATGAATTTGAATCTTTGGCCCCCCTTTGCCATTGTACTGGTGGGCAACTTCAGGCTCACATTCATTTTGTCTGGGCCAGTGAAAAACCACCAGTGCCCCATAACTGCCATTCGTATGCTGTCTGGGATTTATTTTGTATTATTTTTTCAAGATAGATCTAATTATTCCCACACTCCTATAGCTTATCTTTTATTTCCCCCTGTATTTAACATTTATAAAGGAGTTTTAGTTGTGTTTCTCTGAAAGTTTTTCATGAACCTTGTCAGTGTGTTTTGTGTTTGTATTTGTGTGTTATATTTGCATCCAGCTCAAAGCCACAGAAAGCAGGTGAAGGCTCAGACTCTCAGTTCTCAGATCTGTGTTCAGTCAGGAAACTCACAATGAGACTGAAGACGAACACTGATTATGAGCAGAAGACTGAAAGGTCTGTTTACGCCTGGTCACTTCATGTGCTTTTTCTGATCGGGTAAATATTTGATTTGTGAAAGTATTTTCATTTTAGATTTAACCAGACACGATTCTGATCTTCAAATAAAGCACTACAGTATATGCAAATTTAGTTAGATACACCGCATTTTATTTATTGCATATTATTATGGTAATACTTTATTTTGATGGTCCTTTTGTTGAATTTAAGCGACATTGCATCTTCATGCCATGCAACTAATTCTCATTAGATTATAAGTAGACTGTTAGGTTGGGGTTAGGATTAGTGTAAATTGACATGTTCTTGCGAAGTTTCTTTTAGTCAGTTAAATGTCTGTAGAAGGAGCGCAGATATTAAGCAGACAGTCTACTAATACTCAAATGGACCATCAAAATAAAGTGGTGTTATTATTTACAGAAATGTAA
Source organism: Danio kyathit (assembly GCA_903798195.1). NCBI lineage: Eukaryota > Metazoa > Chordata > Actinopteri > Cypriniformes > Danionidae > Danio > Danio kyathit. The sequence continues at coordinate 74,383,693 of LR812519.1, forward strand.
GCTATATATATTATTTGGCATTCAGATTATTTTATACGCAGGCTTCATTATTATTATACGGCGATTATGAACATCTATTTTTGTCATACGTGTAACATATCATTCAAAAGGGGTTAAATGAATTTGTGTATAACATACTCCCCCTAAAGCAAAACTAAGTGCCTTTGGAAATCAACAAAATGCTATATATTTATATTATTATTCATCTTTTTTCACAGAGATAGGCTACAGTTGTTAATGCTGCCATCTGGTAATTTAACTATTTCATTTCATAAGTACACAGTCAAAAATAATGTAATTGTGGCTTTCTGTTGCTTATACAATTGCACTCGTATAACTGATGGTCATATGTAGCCCACGACACAGCCGTTCTCATGTTTACTTTTTTTATTTTATGAAGACTAAATTGATGTATGTGGTTTCAATAACCCGATGCATTCAGACCTATGTAATTTCGTCTGGAAACCACTTCCTGAATATAACTGCAGGTTAACTATGCTTATATAATAATAACTTTAACTGTTAAAAGCTAATACTCAAGTCAATTTGTGTTTTCTCTAGAGCTTTTACAATGTAGATTGTGTCAAAGCAGCTTAACATAGAAGTTCTAGTAAATTCTAGTAAATGAGTTTAGTTCAGTTCAGTTCAGTGTGGTTTAATTTTCACTGCTGAACACTATAAGTTACTGGTAAATTATTCATTCATTCATTCATTTTCTTTTCACCCCTTTATTAATCCGGGGTCGCCACAACAGAGTGAACTGCCAACTTATCCAGCATATGTTTTACGCAACGGATGCCCTTCCAGCTGCAACCCATCTCTGGGAAACATCCATACACACTCATTCACACTCATACACTACGGACAATTTGGCCTACCCAATTCACCTATACTGCATGTCTTTGGACTGTCGGGGAAACCGGAGCACCCGGAGGAAACCCACGCAAACGCAGGGAGAACATGCAAACTCCACACAGAAACGCCAACTGACCCAGCCGAGGCTCGAACCAGTGACCTTCTTGCTGTGAGGCGACAGCACTACCTACTGCGCCACTGCATCGCCCACTGGTAAATTAGATAAAGTAATTAGTAATACATTTAACTAATAACCTACAGTTTTCTGATTTTGGATGTAATGCCTCCTGAAAAAAACAGCTTAAACCAGCCTAAGCTGGTTGGCTGGTTTTAGCTGGTTGACCAGCCTGGTTTTAGAGGGGTTTTAGCTATTTCCAGGCTGGTTTCCAACCATTTCCAGCCTGGTCTTAGCTGGTCAGGCTGGAAAATGACCAGCTTAAACCAGCTAAAACCACCTTGACCAACCTGGTTTAAGCTGGACATTGCTGGTTTTGGCTGGTTTTAGCTGCTCAACTCCCAGCCTGACCAGCTAAGACCAGGCTGGAAATGGCTGGAAACTAGCCTGGAAATGGCCAAACCCCCTCTAAGACCAGGCTGGTCGAACAGCTAAAACCAGCCAACCATCTTAGGCTGGTTAAGCTGGATTTTTCAGCAGGGATACAATAACGTGCACCTTTAAAAACAATAATGATCGTGAAAAGCGCTATACAAATAAACTTGAATTCAATTGAAATGGTCTGAGTGATATGTTCATGTGATGATGATGAATTCATGTTTTGGAGGCTGACCAGAAAAACACATGAAGTGACCATATGCAAACAGCCCCTAAAGTTCTTCATTCAGGCCATCTCCACACTCCACACAGTATGTTTTCATTTATAGATTCATATGTTTTCTCTGTTTTGGCCTTCCATCCACACTGAGACGACATTTTTAGGAAACAATGTCTCTTTTTGAAAACGCTGTCCAAAATAGATACATTTGAAAATGCTGTTTTCATGTGTGAAAATGGAGACTTTCGAAAACGATGTGACGCAGTCATGTGACCAATTCAGCTAACATGTGGAGGACATTGTAAAGCAGATGTTTTGGATGCTGTGCGTTTTGAAAGCTTAATTGCAGATTAATGTGAGTTTGCAGATGCTCCATTTTGCCTCTTTTCAATGCACAGGGAATGTTAACTGGAAGCTGTTGTTCAGAAGCAGACCACACATTAAGGCCCTATCTCAATCCTATTTTTGTACCCCTTCCCCTTGGCCCTTGAAACAGAGTGTGAAGGGGAAGGGTTTCAAAATGTACCCCTAAGAATTGGGACAGCACTACAGCACCTGCACACGTCATCATATGTCATCACAATCTCTTGCTTCATATGAGATCAGACGATGGCGACTGCTGTAGTTATTCCAGTTGTGTTATTTTTTGGTATTTATCTTCAGGAAACCACTGAAGGCATATATTATGTTATCATAACGACATAATGTGGCAATAAGATCGTAACTGTACTGCGCATTTACACAGTGGCCATATTCATCTATTTAAACACACCAAAAACAACATTAACATTATAAAAGACACTGTAAAAAGCTCATTCTCAGCCACTAGACTTTACAGACAGGGGATTCGAGTGTCATCGAGTGACAAAATAAACGGCAGACGGATATGACCCAGATGTCTTTCGTCTGTGCGCATGTGCAGAACATCATCCAAAATATTTTCCGACATTTAACTGTGGATGAAGAAAAGAACTTAAAATGATAGTGTGGACATGGAAGGTTTTAAGACGAAAACAATATTCTTCATATTTATCTAGATTATTGTGTTGACGTAGCCCAGTTGTATTTACTGAATTGAACGATCTAGCCACAAAGTCTAAAGTGCAGTGCGCAAAAGCATTATGGTCGTGTCCGAATCCACTTTTGCTATTTTAAGGACAGAAAAATATGGTTTGCGCCACGGTGCATGGTCTAACAGGTTTGAGCTATTCTCTTAATGAATTATAGGTGTGTTTCAGAATAAACCAATCAGAGTCTCGTCTCTCATTCCCTTTAAGATTCAGTTGTGTCGTGCCATGGTGCATTTGCTATTTACATGGTGGACTTTGTAAGTGGAAAAACTGAACGCTTCACTAGCGTGAAAACAGTTAAACAGAGCATCTGCAGCACGAGAATAAATAATGAGCCTCCTCAATTCAGCCTCTTTACTTTCTCTTTCTCTCTTTTGTGGATAAGGAAACCGTGTTGTACGCTCTCCGTTGAAGATATCCATTAGCCTACATAATTAATTTACTTTAAGCGCAAAGATTTGTTTCCAAACTATTTCTAAATTAATTTCTAATTTCCAGCAAACGAATAAATGAACAATAATAATGAAGTGTGGTCAAAAAACTGAGTTTTATCCAGTGCTTAATTTGTGAATTGCGAAGTCCCGGAACAGATCGGGGTAACAGATCCGGCATGTTACCTGAGGATGGAGAGGTGTCGCGCATGAAGGTGGAGAGCGCGGGAGGGGGTGGTTGGGTGGCGGAGGGGTGTCGCAGACGAAGGACGAAAGTGAAGAGCAGGGGGTTGTCACGGATGAAAGTGAAGAGGGTTGGGGAGTCGCAGAAGAAAGTGAAAGTGAACAGCGGACGAGGAAGGAGGGCGTTTGAGGAGGGGGATCGGTAAAATGAGGTGCTGGATCAGATTTCAGAGGTGCCGGATCCGGATCTGGCGTGTTCCGGCGCTAATTAAACTCTGGTTATATCCAAACACACATCCTGTTCTTATGCTCCGTATGGTCCAAAACCTGGCAGGTGGACAAATCTAAACTTGTTTTTAATAAAACAAATATAAATATGCATATAATAAATAATACTACTAATAATAATAACATTATACAAAAGCAAGATGTCGTGAATAAACTGAAAAAGCCCCCCTGAGATGAAGAAGGCATGGAGGTAGTGGTTTTTAAATTTCGTTATATTTCTATTTCTATCTGCGTTCTGAATCATTTTGAGATATTTAGCTTCAAAGTTTTTGCATTCCATTGCAAACAGTATGTATGTAACATTTAGTTTAAATAAAAAGTCTTTAAATGTAAACAACTTATAAAAAAAAATACAACACATAATGTAAATAAGTTGTCATTTAATAAAAATATGTCAATGACTCAATTTTGACAAAAAAATGTCAAATAAAACCTTATAATTCTAAGGTGACGATTTATGTAGAAAATATAAATTTTTGTAATTTTTTTTTATTTTAAAAAATAATACAAAGTTCTATTTTATCAGTAAACATATTTGAGTATTGCTGTACATCCTGTGTGTAACAACAACAAGGTATACAGCTAACCAGTGGCGGCTGGTGTTGGGGGGGGCGCAAACACCAGAAAAAAAATCTAACTGTTGGTAAAGTAAGAGTGTAAAAGCCATTTTTCAGGTGATGTATCAAAAACTAAAATATGACTAAAGCATACAATAAATGCAGCACAAATCAGTTCATTTTAGTTTAATTTGGGTTTATTATCAGTAATGAAGTAATCAAGATATTCAGTAAACATGCACACACACACACGCACACACACAAATGTTGCCTAATCACTGGCCAGTAGCACTACTTGAAAATAAATTATGCTCTCCTTTTTTTCTGGCTTGCAAATTTCTCAATAACCTTTTGGTTAAAGTCAGTCATCTCAGTCACCAGTCTCTTCTCTATTGACAGCATGGCCAATGCATTCAGCCTCTCTTGCGTCATGCTGTTTGAAACAGCAAACACGGAAATAGTAAAAGGCATGACTTACATCACAACCTGCCAGCCAACTCCGTTTGTCATAACAAGTGCTGGAAAAGCCCCGAGTGTACGCGCGCTCGCCATCACTTGACTACTGGTGAATTTGCAAGGAAGGTCAATCTGGTCCAAGCTCTTTGATTCTTTTTTCCTTCATCCAAACGCCTTGTGAACGGATATCTTTGCAAAGATACAACAGAATTTTCCTTCATCTCGAGAAATTGCATTCTAAGCTCTTTGGTGAGAATGGTCCAATCACATAAGGCCAATCATATAAAAACAAATATGATTCGTTCTAACAACAAAAATGGGAGGGTTCGTGACGCAGAGCGCTGTGCCCTAAGGACAATTTAAAACAGACCAATTAGAGCTTATTGTCATATCACGTGCATTGCAAATGTCCGTGTACCTACATAGACACTCATTAGTCCAGCGCCCCGCACACATATGAAAAAATATTGTTCATACATTTTTTTCAATAAATGTTAGTATGACTACAATAAATGTTAGAATGTTATAATTAAATCAATTTATTTTGTTAATATTTGTGATAATAAACATTAACATATTAAAGGGGTCTAACTTGAAGGGGGCGGTGCCCTCTATTGACCAGCCGCCACTGCAGCTAACGCGCTCTGCGCTGGACTTTAGACCTGTTTTCAGGTCTTTTTTGTCTATTGAACAGTCTATTTTAGTTCCTCAAAATAGAAACACGCCAACAATGCGCCTTAACACACCTCTTTTCTAGACCAGCACACCCATGAGTCTACAAAGTGGTGCAAATGGATTTGCTATTTAAACAAAGTGGTGCAAAGCGGGGAAATTGGGGTTGCGCTGGTCTGAAAATAGCAACACATCACGGCAAACACGTCTTGCGCCTTATTGCGCCGGGTGTATGATAGAGCCCAGTGTGTGATTTAACAATGTTGCATTCATAATCAGAAAATCAGGGGTTCACAAAATAAAGTAGTGTAATTGATAATAGAGTTTATTTTATTTCTGTAAGAGTACTGTTTTTCAGATTTTGCCCTGAGAGCCAGCATGTTTATTGCTTTATTTTGCTTTCATTTGTTTTCACCCAAGGCTGTGCAGTTTCAGAAAAATTAGATATACTCGTTAGTATAAACAATATTCTGTCTTTTCTTGTAAATGCTCCAGTGTTTTGTGTTTGCAGTGTTATTTAATACATTGTACAATCTTTTGTTCTTGTATTTTATTATTTTGGGTCAAATCAATAAACCTTTTAACCACTCACAGGAAATGTTCTTTTAAAGTACTTTAATTTTAGAACTCCACAAATAATTTCAAAATGGAACCCTTCCTGCTCAAACAAGTGCTGGAGAAATTGTGGTCAGAATATTGGTAACCACACCCATATTCTGTGTTCGTGTCCTAAATTAAGAAACTATTGGAAAGAAGTATTTAATGCCCTTAAAGAAATCTTCCATTATGAATTTTCTGAAGATCCAACAGTTGCTCTGCTAGGTGTATGCCCTGAGGGCTTCGATGGCAGATCAAAAATTTACCTATTACAAATCTTACTTGCTGCGGCTTTAAAGTGCATCACATGCAGATGGCAAAATTCTGAACCTCCATCATATAATGCTTGGATTCAAAAAGTGTGGGAACTGTATCAAATGGAACAAATAACATATGCATTACGACTTCAAAAAACAATTTTCCTAAAGAGATGGTCTCCTGTCATGCCTCTAATTCTTCAATAATGAGCCATACTGAACCCTGTGTAGTATCGGAGAATAAGGCCACTTTTTTCTTCCTTTCTTCACCCTTTTTTTTTTTTTTTTTTTATTATTATTATTTTTTATTAATAATTTTTATATACGTGTATGTATGTGTGTATGTATATATATATATATATATAGGTATGTGTATATATATATATTTTTTATTTATTTATATTTTTTTTTTATATAATTATTATTAGTATTGTGGTTTTAAAATGCTCTCTCTTTTATATGTCCTAAGGATGCTTTTTGTTCTGTACATGTATTTACAACCATTTTGGTAGATAGAAATTGATGGTCTAACATGCAAAACACTGTTACACTATATTGTACTCTATGCAATGTTGTATTTTCTAATAAAAATAAGTTAAAAAAAAAAAAAAAAAAAAAAGTACTTTAATTTTTACACTCCATTAAAATGTATTCTACTGTACATGTGTGTGATATCCTGTAAAAATAAAACCTTCATATTTCCGTTTTGTCTTTAAAGTGTTTTATTTAGGTCATTCTGTTTGAGATTCTGAGTCATGGTATGACCACAACAAAACCCGCGAGAACCAAACAGGAACAAACTCCTTCCCTTTCTCCTTATATGGCGCTGGGTGCAGGGTGTCCGTTTGAAGCTCTGAGGTGTTTGGAAACATTAGAGACGGGTTAATGCAACATATCATTTATAACACAGCTGATTTTCACACAGAGCTCATTTGTCTTTTGACGACCCGCAGTTACAAAGAACAAAGCAACTGCAAGCTGCAGGCCTCGTGAATTTCTCACACTATTTTTACAAACTTAACCACACTGTTGTATGACAATGAAAAAATAATAAGCATGCACCATGCAATGATATACAGGGCTCAGCATATATAAGTACACCCCTCACAAATCTCTCTTTTAAATTTATATTTTTAATAGGAAGCTATATAAAATATACAATAATATATTTGTGCATATACATTAGATTAGTCAGTACTGAAGCCAAATCTGGAGCTTATCTAACAAAATAACTTATGATAACGGTCCAAAAACTAGTACAGCCAAATGTATATGCTATAGAAAAATCTTAAATTCAAATTTTTAAAAAAGAGGAAAAATCAAGAGAAGCAAAAAAATGAAATATTTTGTTGAAATTTTGTAGTTTGTAATTTATTTTGCAATATTTTGCATGAATTTAATTCTTAATTCATTCATTCATTTTCTTTTCAGCTTAGTCCCTTTATTAATTTGGGGTCGCCAGATTAATTTAGCTTACCCAATTCACCTATAGCACATGTTTTGGGGCTTGTTAAGGAAACAAGAGCACCCGAAAGAAACCCACGCCAACACGGGGAAAACATGCAAACTCAGAAATGCCAACTGACCCAGCAGGGCTCGAACCAGCGACCTTCTTGCTGTGAGGCAATTGTGCTATCAACTGTGCCACCATGCTGCCCTGAATTTAATTGTATTATCTTTCAATTTCTAAATATGTTTGGTGACTAAAATATTATTTTAATAAATTTGTCAGTTTAATAAATCTGTTTTGTTTAAATGCATCAAAATACTCTGCCTATATTTACTGAGAAATGGAGGAAACTCTTCAATTTCAAAATGGGCTGTACTCCATATGCTGAGCACTGTATAATAGTCAGAATCCTCTAAAACACGCAGAGGTGTGTCAAACAAAAAATAATCACATCACACTTCACATCAGACTTGAAGTATATTTTTAAAAAGCAATGATGCTTGAATGTAAAACTACATATAGTAGTGGGTCTTGATGGTAAAACAGGGTAAGCATTTTAATTAATGAATGAAAATACTTAATATTTAAAAAGAAATATAAAGAAAAAACATATTTAAAATAGACATAATACTTTTTAAAACCTCTGTCTCCATCTAGTGTACATGTCTATGTAGTTCACTGAAATACCTAGGCCCAATGCCAATTCTACCCTTTAACACTTCCCCTTACCCCTACCCCTCGTTTTGCAAGTACCCATGAAAAGGTAGGGGTGTCCCAATTCTCTTTAGCTTAAAGGTGTAGGGCTAAGGGGAAGAGCTAGATACCCCTTTAAACGGAGATTTGTCAGGACCACACTCGAAACCAAGGGGTAATAAAATTTTCCAGAATGCACCAGCTCCAGCGGCAGTGTTGCCAGGTTGGAAATGTGAAAGTATCGTACCAGAACCTCAAAATTATCGTATTTGGAGGAAAATTATCGTACACTAGTCAAACAGAGAGTATACAGATATTATCTAGACAAATAGAGTTTTGACACAACATGCAAATCACCACAATACGTAAAAAAAAAAGGCGTACCTTAGTGGGAAGGTTCAAACTCCACCTCTGAGTCTCTGTCATCGAATAACTGCGTGTGTTGTCAGATGTTGAGGGATTCATTTTGCGGTACAAATTGGATGCCTACATGGAGCGCAACATAGTGCTGGTTGGCTTGAAAGCAGTGCACCCTCCCGAATTTTTAACACACTAGTCTGAGGTGTGCACCACGAGCCCATCCAGAGGATCTGTAATGAGCCGATCTCGTGACTTTGTTTTGATGAGATTAACTTTGGAAAAACATGTTCACATGATGCATTTGAATGGGGAAAAACGAGAACATCAAGGGCAAACTCCCCTGTCCTTCTCACCTTCCTTTTCAGCACTACTTTTTAAAACTTTACAAACAACTGAAGCACGGCCGCGCATAGCCAGTGTTGCCAGATGTAGCTGACTTATTCCAGCCCCACTGTTGCCAACTATTTTCAACGAAAAGGCGCTAAGCTCTGCCCTAAAAGTCGCTAGATTACGTCATACGCTAATTCGCATATTACTGACGTCATCATGTTCTACCATTTGCGTTTAACAGCCTATGGTAAATAAATGGGATATTTATATTTGCACTATGCTTTATGCAAGCATGTCAATTTAACTAAATTGATTGCTGTTTGAATACAGTATATCAGTATAGATGAGTAATTTGCAGTAATTGCTCAGACATAATAAACTCAAACAAGTTCTGAAACTCTCACTTAAAACATCTCTGATTGTGAACAAGAAAAGAATAAACGGTCAAATCAAATTGTTAAAATAAAGGAGAAGCAGATCGGTTTGACTGTACAAGGGAAATACCTTCACACTCCCGGTGCTAAATCATTTGCCGTCGGTACGCAGAGGGGTGATCTGCTGTCAAGCTGCAGGTGGGAGAGGCTGCTGTATGAGGACTGGGCCGCCTGTCAGTGCTCTGAGACGGGGGAGGGGCCGCTGGCATCACCCGCAGCTCGTTGAGAAGAGTAGGAACGGTACAGTAATGGACAAACGACAGTCTATAAAAATCTCCAGTAACACAAAAATGTCGCTAGATTTGTCGCTATTTGCTTTTTTTTAAATTTGTCGCTAGGGGGGTCTGAAAAGTCGCTAAATCTAGCGACAAAGTCGCTAAGTTGGCAACACTGTCCAGCCCAAAAACTATCCAAAACCCGCCGAAATGCAAAAAATCTGGCAACACTGCGCCCAGCAGGAACGTTAACTCGTGAGAGAGAGCCATTCTCCACGTTGATTGGCTGAGAAGATGTAACGTAAGATGAGATAGAAAACGTGTCTAACTCCACCTTCTCCTGTCACAGACAGCAGACACAAGATGCAGCTATCAATAAGTAAAAAAGCCCTAAGATTACAATGAAACTCATTTTAAATGCCATACATTTCTGAAATTATCGTACATTATAGGATTTTTTTCATTATTGATCATACATCGTACAGAGGTCGAAATTATCATACAAAACGATAATTATCGTACGTCTGGCAACACTGTACAGCGGCAGTTTTGCTGCACCCGAAAGTCAGGAGATCCACAAATTAGTATTTTTTGTCATTATTACGAATATTTACAACAAACAAACACATGTTTTAATATATTCATAACCGCGTTCGTGTTTTACCGTCATGCTTTAAAAAAAAAAAAACGCTAAAATAAAAACTGCTAAATTTGGCGATCTAAAATCCCTAATCATAACTCCTGTACAGCAGTCCTACAACATTCTGACACTCGATGACACTCGAATACCCTGTCAGAGCAGTCTAGTGACTGAGAATGAGTGTTTTACAGTGTCTGCTATAATGTTAGTGTTGTTTTCTTGTGTTTACATAGATGAATATGGCCACGGTGTAAATGCACAGTATAGTTATGATCTTATTGCCACATTAAATCATTATAATAGCATAATAAACGCCTTCAGTGATTTCCTGAAGATAAATACTAAAAAATAACACAACTGGAATAACTACAGCAGTCGCCATCGTCTGATCTCATATAAAGCAAGAGATCGTGATGACATATGATGACGTGTGCAGGTGCTGTAGTGCTGTTCCAATTCTTAGAGGTAAATTTTGAAGCTCTTCCCCTTCACACTTGGTTTTAAGGGCCAAGGGGAAGGGGTACAAAAATAGAATTGCGATTGAGCCTTAATATGAGTGCTTCATTTTTACTATTTTCATTAAAGAAATTCTCTTGTGTTTTAGCCAACGGTTTTCATTAATTTACATAACTATGCTTGAAATTATTATTTTATTATTTATTATGATTAAATAAACTATTTGCAATGGTTTTGGCCTATAGTCAAGGGGAAGGAAAATGATTTTCAGGTGTTTAAAGAGGTAGTTCACCCCAAAACCACAGCCATATCACCCTGCAGCCCAAGACCAGTTACTCACTGAAGCTAAGCAGGGCTGAGCCTGGTCAGTACTGGAGACCACATGGGAAAAACTAGGTTGCTGTTGGAAGTGGTGTTAGAGAGGCCAGCAGGGGGCGCTCAACTTGTGGTCTGTGTGAGTCCTAATGCCCCAGTAAAAGTGAAGGGGACACTACACTGTCGGTGAGCGCCGTCTTTCGGATGAGACGTTAAACCGAGGTCCTGACTCTCTGTTGTCATTAAAAAACCCATGGCACTTCTCGTAAAAGAGTAGGGGTGTAACCCTGGTGTCCTGGCCAAAGTCCCTCAATCGGCCCTTACCCGTCATGGCCTCCTAATCATCCCCATCCACCGAATTGGCTCTATCACTGTCTCTTAACTCCACCAATAGCTGGTGTGTGGTGAGCACACTGGTGCCGTTGTCCTGTGGCTGCTGTTTCATCATCCAAGTGGATGCTACACACTGGTGATGGTGTGGAGAGACTCCCCTCATGATTGTAAAGCGCTTTGGGTGGATGGTTATACACAATAAATGCGCAATATAAATACACATCACATTACATTACATTACTTCACAAAATGAAAATTCTGTCATGATATACTCGCACTTGTTTCAAAATTGCATGAGTTGCTTTCTTCTGCTGTACACAAAAGAAGATATTTTGAAGAATGTTGTAAACCTGTAACCATTGACTTCCATAGTAGGAAAAACAAATAGGTACTATGCAAATCAATGGTTACAGGTTTACAACATTCTTCAAAATATCTTCTTCAAAAAAATAACCCATAAAGGCTTGAAACAATAGTATATAATGATAGAATTTTCATTTTAGGGTAAACTATCCCTTTAAGTCTTAGTGTTTGTGTTGTGGGCAGCACAGTGGCTCAATGGTTAGCACTGCGGCCCTACAGGTTTACTGGTTCAAGTCCCGGCTGGGCCAGTTGGCATTTCTGTGTGGAGTTTGCATGTTCTCGCGGTGTTGGTGTGGGTTGTCCTTTAGGTGGCTCTGTGTGTGTGTGTGTGTGCTGAATGTGATGTTTAGTCAGTGTTTGTCCTGTAGGTGTTGCTGTGTGAGTGAGTAAAGCCAGTAAAGCTGCTCATTACTGATGAAGAGCTGAAGAAAGAGGAAGTCACTAAAGCAGACTGATGTAGAGAGAGAAAGATCCACACACACACATCTTTCAGCATCAACAACACACTCAACTCAAGTCACAATGATGATCCTCCTCATCTTCTTCTTCTTGACTTTACAGCTGATCTCAGGTCAGAGCTTTTCTCTTTCAGCCACTGGATACTCTGGAGGAAGCCTGATGCTGGATTCTGGGAAACTCTGGTTCAGTGACTCTGCTAAATATCTGGCCAAATTACCAGACTGGAGGACAATAATTAATGATACCAAACATGAGAAGTGGATTAATGAAGGAAGATTCACTCTGTTTCAAAACAATAATGGAAACCTCATGATCTTCATCAGAGATCTGAACACAGATGATGCTGGAAGATACGCAGTTGATGTCGATCAGAAGTGGCGTATTTATATGATGCTGTATGTGGAAGAAGGTCAGTCAGTACTCTATCTTTTAACATTTCTTATCAAATACTACTCAAATCATATTTATATCCCTAAAACGTTATCTTTTTTATATGAATGATAGACTCGTGCTGTAATGTGTCCAAGAGAGTGATGGTGAACAGTGGAGAAACTGCCAGTTTCAGCTGTGAATATTCACACAATCAGATTCATGATGCAAAAGTCATATTGAAACCAGGACGAGACTCCATTGAGATGATTTACAGCACAAGCAATAAGAAAGAAAGATTCAATATATCTGATGACCGACAGAGAAAGCTCTTGAGTGTGAGAATTACTGCAGTGACACCAGATGATGGAGGAGTTTATTTATGTGGAGTTTGGGTCAAAGAGCACTCGTACAGTTACTACATTATTAATACTGTACATCTGGAGATTATGAGTGAGTAGAACAAACTTCATCTCATGTCACATATATAAGTCTTGTGTTTGTGAATGGTGTGTTATCTGTTATGATCAGTTTTGACCATAAACCAGATGAAAACCTAATTTTCACAGGTGCAGTGTGTAGGATTGTAGTGGTTGATCTAGGTATTGCCAGTGCTCGAATTGAGGGGGGATGCGGGATGCAAAAAGCATCCTCATTGTAAAACCACCATCCCCTTTAGATTAACAACATTGTGTGTAATGTAACACTTATGCTAATTAAATATTACAATTCTCTATTTATGGTACTTTATACACTTTAAATAGGCCCACACGGAAATATTTTTAGCCCATCATTGATTCTGTTTATTAACTTGAGTAAATGTGTGTACATTTACAGTGCATCCGGAAAGTATTGACAGCGCTTCACTTTTTCCACATTTGTTTATGTTCCAGCCTTTTTCCAAAATGGATTAAATTCATTGATTTCCTCAACATTCTACACACAATCCCCCATAATGACAATGTGGAAAAAGAGTTTTTGAAATTGTTGCAAATTTATTAAAGATAAAAAAGCTGTAAAATCACATGTACATCAGTATTCACAGCCTTTGCTCTAAATTGAGCTCAGCTACATTCTGTTTCCACTGATCATTCTTGAGATGATTCAGCAGCTTCATTGGAGTTCACCTGTGGTCAGTTCAGCTGATTGGACATGATTTGAAAAGGCATACACTTGTCTATATAAGGTCCCAGGGTTGACATTGCATGTCAAAGCACAAACTAAGCATGAAGACAAAGGAATTGTCTGTAGACCTCCGAGATTGTCTCGAGGCACAAGGCTGGGGAAGGTTACAGAAACATTTCTGCTGCTCTCAAAGTTCCAATGAGCACAGCGGCCTCCATCATCCGTAAGTGGAAGATGTTTGAACCACCAGGACTCTTCCTAGAGCTGGCCGGCCATCTAAGCTGAGTGATCGGGGGAGAAGGGCCTCAGTCAGGGAGGTGATCAATAACCCGATGGTCACCCTGTCCGAGCTCCAGCGTTATTCTGTGGTGAGAGGAGAACCTTACAGAAGGACAACCATCTGTGCAGCAATCCACCAATCAGGCCTGTATGGTAGAGTGGCCAGACGGAAGACACTCCCCGCCTGGAATTTGCCAAAAGGCATCTGAAGGACTCTCAGACCATAAGAAACTAAACTCTCTGGTCTGATGAGACTAATTGAATTCTTTGGAGTGAACGCCAGGCGTTACGTTTGGAGAAAACCAGGCACTGCTCATCACCAGGCTAACACCATTCTACAGTGAAGCATGGTGGTGGCAGCATCATGCTGTGGGGATGTTTTTCAGCAGCAGGAACTGGAAGACTAGTCAGGATAGAGGGAAAGATGAATGCAGCAATGTACAGAGACATCCTGAATGAAGACCTGCTTTAGAGTGCTCTTGACCTCAGACTGGGGCAACGGTTCATCTTCCAGCAGGACAATAATCCAAAGCACACCACCAAAATATCAATGGAGTGGCTTCACAACAACTCGGTGAATGTCCTTGAGTGGCCCAGCCAGAGCCAAGACCTAAATCCTATTGAACATCTCTGGAGAGATCTGAAAATGGCTGTACACCGTCGCTTCCCATCCAACCTGATAGAGCTTGAGAGGAATTGCAAAGGGGAATGGGCAAAGATTCCCAAAGACAGGTGTGCCGAGCTTGTGGCATCATATTCAGAAAGACTTGAGGCTGTAATCACCGCCAAAGGTGCATCAACAAAGTATTGAGCAAAGACTGTGAATACTGATGTACATGTGATTTTACAGCTTTTTTATCTTTAATAAATTTGCAACAATTTCAAAAACTCTTTTCACATTGTCATTATGGGGGATTGTGAGTAGAATGTTGATGAAATAAATGCATTAAATCCATTTTGGAATAAGGCTGGAACATAAACAAGTGTGGAAAAACTGAAGCGCTGTCAATACTTTCTGCATACACTGTATGTTTTTTCAGTTTTTAAATTCATTTCAGTATAATTATTGACTAATATGAAAATGTTCATATGATTCATTCACAATACAGTTTGTAAAGTAAGTCTTTTAGTAGATATATTATATTAGAGACTTACTTTGATTACCAAATCAAGTGGATCTAATTGGCTTTGCATTAACATTAAATAAAAGTTTAAAAAGGTATTATTTTTTTACTTCATATATTAATTTTTTAGTCATGATACTTCCAAAATCATTCCGCATGAAGATTAAAATTTTTTTTTTAAAGATTTGCAGATTTTTAACAAAGTTCTCCACAGAAATAGCAATTTTTGTGCAATTTTCAAAATGTCTAAGAGAGCATTTTTTTTCTTTAAAAATAAGAGAACAGAAGGTATGATATTTAGTTGTTTAATATACATATATATATATATACACACAGGTAGTGCAGAATTATTAAGCAAATGAGTATTTTGAGCACATCATCCTCTTTATGCATGTTGTCTTACTCCAAGCTGTATAGGCTCGAAAGCCTACTACCAATTAAGCATATTAGGTGATGTGCATCTCTGTAATGAGAAGGGGTGTGGTCTAATGACATCAACACCCTATATCAGGTGTGCAGAATTATTAGGCAACTTCCTTTCCTTTGGCAAAATGGGTCAAAAGAAGGACTTGACAGGCTTCGAAAAGTCAAAAATAGTGAGATATCTTGCAGAGGGATGCAGCACTCTTAAAATTGCCAAGCTTCTGAAGATTGATCATCCAACAATCAAGCGTTTCATTCAAAATAGTCAACAGAGTCGCAAGAAGCGTGTGGAAAAACCAAGGTGCAAAATAAACTGCCCATGAACTGAGAAAAGTCAAGCGTGCAGCTGCCAAGATGTCAAGATGCTACTTGCCACCAGTTTTGCCATATAGAGTGCCCAAAAGCACAAGGTGTGCAATACTCAGAGACATGGCCAAGGTAAGAAAGGCTGAAAAACGACCACCACTGAACAAGACACACAAGCTGAAACGTCAAGACTGGGCCAAGAAATATCTCAAGACTGATTTTTCTAAGGTTTTATGGACTGATGAAATGAGAGTGAGTCTTGATGGGCCCCTGGGTGGATCGGTAAAGGGCAGAGAGCTCCAGTCCGACTCAGAAGCCAGCAAGGTGGAGGTGGAGTACTGGTTTGGGCTGGTATCATCAAAGATGAGCTTGTGGGGTCTTTTCGGGTTGAGGATGGAGTCAAGCTCAACTCCCAGTCCTACTGCCAGTTTCTGGAAGACACCTTCAAGCAGTGGTACAGGAAGAAGTCTGCATCCTTCAAGAAAAACATGATTTTCATGCAGGACAATGCTCCATCACACGTGTCCAAGTACTCCACAGCGTGGCTGGCAAGAAAGGGTCTAAAAGAAGAAAAACTAATGGCATGGCCTCCTTGTTCACCTGAGCTGAACCCCATAGAGAACCTGTGGTCCATCATCAAATGTGAGATTTACAAGGAGGGAAAACGGTACACCTCTCTGAACAGTGTCTGGGAGGCTGTGGTTGCTGCTGCATGCAATGTTGATGGTGAACAGATCAAAACACTGACAGAATCCATGGATAGCAGGCTTTTGAGTGTCCTTGCAAAGAAAGGTGGCTATATTGGTCACTGATTTGTTTTTGTTTTGTTTTTGAATGTCAGAAATGTATATTTGTGAATGTTGAGATGTTCTATTGGTTTCACTGGTGAAAATAAATCATTGAAATGGGGATATATTTGTTTTTTGTTAAGTTGCCTAATAATTCTGCACAGTAATAGTCACCTGCACACACAGATATCCTCCTAAAATAGCTCAATTAAAATAGCTTAATTAAAAACAAACTAAAAACTACTTCCAAAAATATTCAGCTTTGATATTAATGAGTTTTTTGGGTTCATTGAGAACATGGTTGTTGTTCAATAATAAAATTAATCCTCAAAAAGACAACTTGCCTAATAATTCTGCACTCCTTGTATATATATATATATATATATATATATATATATATATATATATATATATATATATATATATATATATATATATATATATATATATACACACAGTTGAAGTCAGAATTATTAGCCTCCCCCAATTATTAGTCCAAACACATGCGCTTCATGGGAATTGATGAACTAAATTGCCCGTAGTGTATAAGTGTGTGTGTGAACGTGTGCATGGGTGTTTCCCAGTAATGAGTTGCAGCCGGACGGTCATCCATTGTGTAAAACATATGCTGGAATAGTTGGCGGTTCATTTCACTGTGGCGACCCCTGATGAATAAAGGGACTAAGCCAGAAGAAAATGACTGAATGAATGAAAAACATTCCATGAGTAAACTAGAGCTAGTGACGCCGTGCTCGTGTATGTCGTGATCTGAGCATTACACGGTAAGCTGCTCAGCTTTATGTTTGACATATTTGTTTTATTTGCTAATTTAAAACCACCTCATGTGTGGTTTATTAACTCTGAATCTGCGTCTCATTTCGGAGGCAGCTGCTGTCCTCTAGAGGGCACATTTTCAGCTGCGTCTGCATACATTGAGAAACCATTCATAACAGGGTATATGCCGAGCTGATACTGATAAACTTCCGGGGACCTGTTATTGTGAGTTTTTTTTCCATTTTATACGGTTCCTTTTACAGCATCGATGTTGTAATGTAATTAAAATATAATCAGTTAAATAGACTTTGGCATTCATTTAGTTGCTCAAGCGTAAAACGAGACAAAAAGCCGCTTTCTCGCACTTGCCTGTCAGAATCGACAGGCTAGCGCAGAAGCTCCATTGAATACACTGGCGTAAAATAAATGCTCATATTATAAAGACATGGCGGGGAAAAATGTAATTTAATGCAGTGCTTCTTGCACAATCTGAGACCCACTTTATGTCGTATATCACTCAGCCAGTGGAGATCGCTGATTTTTAAAGAAAACAGACCTTAACGCGCCGATTTTGCAATGGCATACAGTTCACCGGAAGCGCTTAACCGCTGCTGTCCTCTAGAGGGCGCATTTTCAGCTGCGTCCGCATACATTGAAACCAATGCATCCGAGAAATCATTCATAACTGAAATGAAATATAATTGGCTAAACTGCCAGTGGGCGGAGTCACACAGATCACATTCTCAAAGCAGAATAACTTAAGCGTTGTTTCTCAGGTAAACGTGTAAGTTCACTTAGCATGTTTCTTAAATATCTGCACACATATTATGATATTTTTATGCTTTAGACGAGTCAACTGACATATAGTACCATTAATATTAAACGTCCGACAGCCCTTAATCAGAATTGAAGCAGATGTGTGTAAACTGAATGTAAACAGACACCGATAGCAACTGTGTAAACAATGTAAAGTGACTTAACACTATTTGGTTTGTGTGTTTTATTTCAGATGTCTTCATCATCTTCGTTATTATTGTGTGTGTGACCGTGTTGTTGATCGGTGGATTCACTCTGACTGTGTGTAAATTAGGACACGGGATACAAAGTGATGTTGCAGTTCACACACAGTTACCCACAACCCCCTCAGACGAAACATTCGTCATTTTCCAAAAGCATGAAGAGACTCTCGGTGAAGCTGCAGATGACTTCAGGACAGATGAGGTTTACTCTGATTACACCGTGGTCATTTACTACACTGAACTGAACTAGTTGCTTTATAACAGAGTTTGGTAACACTTCACAATAACAGTACATAAATATTGTGTTAATATGTAAACTAAACAATACTTTATTATGAATTAATGACGTGCACTAATCATGAATTAACTTCAAATACAACATGTGTGAATAACGACTATCTTAATTACTTGTTAGTACGTGCTTGTTTGTTAATTTATGTATTAGTTCATGCTTAAATGAACTCATGAGCATCATTAACCCATTCCTAACTACTCATCATGACCTCCTTATGCACGTCCGTCTGGTGCGTTTATACTGAATAACAATAGAAAAGAATTCAGTCAACGTCAGAATGATCAGTTTAAGCACAGAACTTCATGAGGTGTTACGGATGAGTTAAGGGTGATGTGCCCCTTCAAGTAAAGTCATGACATAGTTATACATTAACAGCTCATGAGTTCAGGTTGTATACATTTAGCTTACACTTAAATGTAAATTAATACATTAATTAACAACATGTGACTCATGTTGTAGTTAATGTTAATTAAGGATTAGCGCACACCTTAACTCGTCATAATAATGTTTAGTTGCCATATTAATGAATCATTATTCATGTACTGTTCTTATAGTGTCACCCAGAGTTTTATACACATGTATTATTGTACTGATGTCCTGTGGTCTGCTGAAACCATGAGACGCTTTAAAGTTTCCTCTGCTTCTCGTGTTGCTTCTTTCACGTGATTAAAATAATTTGTCGATCTGAGGTCATGATGAAGACAGAAATAAAACACCAAAGGGACGTTTCTAGACGTTTCAGTTTCCTCTCCACATAATAACAGCTCTCAAACAGGCACAAGTTCAACCACGTGTTAGGGTTAAGCAGGTTGGGCTTGAGAATAAACTCTTGTTCTCTAATCTAGACTGTTAAAAAGATGATTTTTCCTATTATTTAGCTTTGCTTCATGACTACAGGTGGTACAGATAATTCCATGGACTATCATTAATGACATAACTAATCCTGGAGCATAATAATTCTGGGTTCATCGGGCGTTAAAAGAGTATAGTTGAAAAAACATTCATTCATTCATTTTGCTTCAGATTAGTCCCTTTATTCATCAGGGGTCACCACAGCGGAATGAACCGCCAACTATTCCAGCATATGTTTTACGCAGCGAATGCCTTTCCAGCTGCAATCCAGTACTGGGAAGCACCCAAACACACTCATTCTCTCACACACACACACACACTATGGCCAATTTAATTCATCCATTCACCTATAGCGCTTGTGTTTGGACTGTGGGGGAAACCGGTGCACTTGGAGGAAACCCACGCCAACACGGGGAGAACATGCAAACTCCACACAGAAATGAATACTGACCCAGCTGGCACTTGAACCAGCAACCTTCTTGCTGTGAGACAACAGTGCTAACCACTGAGCCACCATGTCACCATTGAAAATAATTTGAATAAATTAGTCTAGACTCATTTAAAGGGCACCTATGAAGCAAAATAAACTTTTGTAAGCTGTTTGGACAGACCTGTGTGCAGTATATTGTGTCCACAGTTGTATTGGAGTGATATAACAGAACATCTCTCAATGTCCCGACCTTAAAATATGATCCAAATCCCAGTAATTTTGAAGCCCGCCACAACTTGACGTAGGAGTTCAGTTTTCCCCGCTCAGAGAATTGACTGACGGGCAACATGATGACGGTATTAACATGACTCGGTAGTAACGCTTATAAACAGAACAGGATTTGCAAAGAAACTGGGATCAAGCAGCTCAAAAATGAGTGTTACAAGTTTAAATCTGTGCATGTTTGCAATAAAGAACAGACAGTAAAATTACCTTGTAATTCATAACCGTGCAATCACCAGACGACACTTCATACATAAAACAGGAGTACCGGCTTGTGGACATTAAATCTGGTTAATTTTGTACAGTAGCATAATGCAGGGGTTCCCAAACTTTTCAGCCTGCGACCCCCAAAATAACAATGCCAGTGACTCGCGACCCACAATATACTCTGAGGTGGTTATACTGTAAATATATGAACATGGCACATATACCAATAGGCCCAAGTCTATTAATAATTTTGGAGAACGCCACTCGGAGATTATCCTCCATGTTCAGTTGTGGCCTGTATTTATTTTTAATGTACATGAGTGCCATAAAGTTTAACCTGGTGCCATAAAATCAATGTGCTGCATCTGACACTATTGCTGTGTCTTTAATATAATCACCCCAGGGGTCGCCAAAAAAAATTAAAAGGTTCATGGCTTTTTAATTGCATGCTGTTTTTTAACGTTTATTATTAACATGTTAACAATGTAACTATTACCTACTATACTACGTTCTTCAGTAAGTTATGGATAAAATGTGGTAATTATAATAGTTTCATAAAATAAATTAGATTTTTGGAAATCGCCAAGCCACCCCCTCATTGTCCTGCGACCCCCACTTTGGGAACCACTGGCATAATGGATAGCAGTGTATATTAACTTGTATCCTGTCATATTTGCTTCAAGTAGACGTGCAAAAACAGTGCAGACAGTTAAATGTGTGTGTGTGCGTGTGTGTACTGCAAACTTTGTAACAGCATTTGTGTGGGACTCATCATTGCAGAAAGGCTTGAATAAACTCTATTACAAATACATCAAATAAACTTACTTGGTATTTTGACTCATAAACTAGATCTCTGCTTCATTGCTGTCTCTGTCACTGACTGCTGTTTATCTAACAGAGACAGATACGCATGTGGTATAGCGTTGCCAGATTGGGCACTTTCCCACCTAATTGGGCAGTTTTGAATTTGATTGTGCGGGTTCAAATTGTGCGGGTTCAAATTTTATATGAAACTTATTTAACAAAACATAACTGTGTGCTCCCACTCCATTCAGTTAGCAGTGACTAGTGCACAGCGCAAACCACAGGGCCCACCTGCAAGAGGAGGTGATGAAAGTTTCTATCAAAATCTGACTTCCCAGGCAAATCTGACTCCCCTTCATGTGCACACACATCACGCAGCGCCTGCAATTAAACTCACTGCAGTTTACCATGACACTTTTGATAATTTTTATCCACAATTGACAGCAAGAACAAACATAGAAGTGTTGTCTGATTGACAAGCAGCACATAATTATGTTCAAAAGAATTTAAAACACCAAATGGGACGAATTTATACCCCATTTCGATTGTAAAACATCCTCTAATAGGTAGTATAATCTACACAACATTAGGTGCAGTGTGTGGGTCAGTGGGGGCAGAAAAAAAATGACGGTTAAAGTTACTAGGTTAATTTCTATTTAAATAAATTAAAATTAAATAAAATATTAGTCTAATATTTTGGGCATTTTTTGTGCATTTGGGCGGATTTTGGGCTGGAAAAAAACAGCTACATCTGGCAACGCTGCTGTGGGACATGGGCAGGGAAAATCAGCTCATTTGCATTTAAAGGCACAGGCTACAAAACATTCATTCATTCAATTTCTTTTTGGCTCAGTCCCCTAATAACCCAGGATCACCACAGCGCAATAAACCGCCAACTTATCCATCACATTTTTACGCAGCGCATGTCCTTTCAGCCACAACCCATCTCTGGGAAACATTCACACACACTCATTCACACTCATACACTACAGACAATTTAGCCTACCCAATTCACCTGTACCGCACGTCTTTGGACTGTGAAGGAAACCAGAGCACCCGGAGGAAACCCACGCAAACGCAGGGAGAACATGCAAACTCCACACAGAAATGCCAACTGACCCAGCCGAGGCTCGAACCAGCAACCTTTTTGCTGTGAGGCGACAGCGCTACCTACTGCGCCACGGCGCCCAGGCTACAAAACAGCTAAATGTAAATTAAAATTGACATTTTCAGTAGGGTATACACACATTCTGTGAGTTTAGATTAGAGACACATTCTGGAGACACCAAAGGCTTATCTTGCATCTTGTAAAAGGGGTAAAATAGGAACTCTTTAAAGAATGAATCCAGAAGTGTCTTGTAACCTCATCATGTCCACAAGGTGTTGCTGTGTGAGTACTGAATGTGATGTTCAGTAAGTGTTTGTCCTGTAGGTGTCGCTGTGTGGGTGAGTAAAGCTGCTTACTACTGATGAAGAGCTGAAGAAAGAGGAAGTCACTAAAGCAGACTGATGTAGAGACAGAGAGATCCACACACTCATCATTCATCATCAACAACACACTCAACTCAAGTCACAATGAAGATCCTCCTCATCATCTTCTTCTTCCCTTTACAGCTGATCTCAGGTCAGAGCTTTTCTCTTTCAGTAACTGCAGTAATGATGCTGTTTTCTGATCACACTATCAATCTCCACAGCTGCAGTGGGATATATTGATGTCAGTGGATATTCTGGACGAAGCCTTCTTGTTAGTTCTTGGAAGCCTTGGCACATTAGCAATGCTAAATTCATGAGAAAGCCAGAAGATACAATAACAATTAACAAGAGTAAATATCAACAATGGTTCAATAAAGGAAAATTCACTTTATTTTCTAACAATTATCACGACCTCATGTACATTAGAGGACTGAATTTACAAGATGCTGGAAATTACCAGATTAACTTTGGAGGCCAGAAGTCTATTGAGATGACTTTGAGGGTTAATAAAGGTCAGTCATTTTAATGTTAAATGTTTTTACTAATACACTTACTGATTGTTTCAAAGGTTTTATAGTGAAAAATAATTTTCTTATTTATGTAAATGACAGATTCATGTTGTCAAGCATCAAAGAGAGTGATGGTGAACAGTGGAGAAACGGCCAGTTTCAGCTGTGAATATTCACACAATCATGTTAATAATTACAAAATCATATTCAGAGAAGAAAGAGACTCCATTGAGATGATGTACAGCACATGGAATAAGAAAGAAAGATTCAGTGTTTCTGATGTTGATCACAAAAACCTCATGAGTGTGACAATTACTGCAGTGACACCAGATGATGGAGGAGTTTATTTATGTGGAGTTTGGGTCAGCGGGTACTCGTACAGTTACTACATTACTAATACTGTACAACTGCACATTATTAGTAAGTAAGACAGAACTGGGTAAGTTTAGTCCTGGAAAGCTGCAGTCCTGCAGAATTTTAACACTCAGACCACGAATAGCTTGTTTAGGTTTGTTTGTTTGTTTGATTAAGGTTAAAGCATAACCTTTCCAAGACTGAACTTGTTTATCCCCAAAGTAAGGTAAACGTTAATCATGTCTGGTTTTAAAATTAGAATCTGCATGTGATTTGATGATGTTTGTGATTGACAGCTAAAGTGGGCGTGTCTACAGTAATTGGCTCCTCAGGAGCTGCTCTGATGATCAAGTGTGAACATCCTCAACACAAAACCAACACCAAATACATCTGTAAAGAATCATCAGCTGGATGTTCAGGAGATCAGGAGGAATGGATGAAGAATGGAGATGTTTCTGTAGATGACCACACCAGAGCAGGAGTCTTGATGGTGTTTTTTAGAGAGCTGAAAGCTGCAGATGCAGGAACATACAGGTGTGGAGTGAAGGACTCTGAATATACTGAGAGATTCACTCAACTTCAGCTCAATATCAGACACGGTGAGAAAACGTCTAATACTATATTAGTATTAAGTCCCTGTGAAATCAAAATGGATGCTTTTTAGGTGTTAGTGTCAATATGTTAGTCTTCAGGTAATCTATAATCTAGTAGGCTCCAAAACAGAGGTTAGGAGCATTTAGAAGGTTTGTCAGTTCCGGCAAAATGAATCAACAAATCTTTTGACCTCACCTTATACTTCAGTTTCCAGTGGTGTAAAGTAACTAATTACAAATACTCAAATGACTGTAATTGAGTAGTTTTTTCTCAGGAATTGTAATTTACTGAGTAGTTTTATACAATGTGTACTTTTACTCTCACTTGAGTACATTTTAGTGCAGTATCTGTACTTTTACTCCACTACTTTCCTTCAACCTGCAGTCACTACTTTATTTTAGAAAAAAATCAGTCCTGGGACTCCTGTCCAATCAAATCGCACATAGAAGATAAATCGCATCATAATGAACAACCTCAAGGCATGGCGATTTATAATTGCAGCAAACAATTTGGAAGTATTAAAAGTGTCCAAGAACAAAATTGTTACACACATTGACCCAGAGACTGTTTAGATGCATGTCACTGATGAGAAGATGACGGATGTTTAACTGTATGATAACCAAAATGGTCTTAAACACCCAGCAGGCACAAGATGCCAACATGATGTCAGATTGACATTAGCTATGTTTCCATCCACCTTTTTTATGTGCATTTTGCTTATGCGCATAAAAAAACAGTTGATGGAAACGCCATGATGCACATAAATTTTGAAAATGCGCATAAAAAACATATGCGCATAACTGAGTAGGATAAACTTTTTATTCAAAAAGAAAAGATGCGCATAAACTACGATGGAAACACTTTTGCCGCACAAAGTATGCGCATTAAAAAAGGTCATGTGATTTTATTATGAGAGATCATGTGATGATAAAAATGTGTGTAAACGGACAAACCAGCAGGCTGAGCACATTATAAACCATCTGAAATGTTGTTTTTGTCATTCTAAAATGCCTTACCGTTTTAGTATTAGTGTTATTATATTATTAATGACATCCAGAATCAAGAGTGTCTGTGCTCCGGATCTGACACCTTCAAACGCCACCGCGCGTTCACTGTGTGTCAGGATTGTCTTCTGAGATGCAAGTCATTTATTAGATGAAGAAAAGATTGACGCAGCTTCTCTTATTGCAGCAAATTCAGTTTTTACTGTTGATATTTGGTGCCAGATAATCAGGAAGTGACGATTTTGTTCGCTTTGACTCGTTGGATGGAAACGCTGCTTTATTCGCACGTCTTTTATGCGATAATCTAGTTTTGCGCATAAAGTTCATTCACATTTTTGGATGGAAACATAGCTAGTGTACCCTAATGTCATAGGGACTTTGCATTTTGTTTGGAAACGAAAATCAGGTTGACGTCAATGTCCAACCTCCAACCTAAAACCAACCAAATATCAACGTCTAATGATGTTACAGTTTGACGTTGTGTGTCACTTTCCAACACAACCTAAAATCAACCAAAAATCAACGTCACTTGATGTAATTATTGGACATTAAAATAACGTTGTCCTTAGACGCTAGCTTGACAATGAATTTTGGTCACCTGACATCACAACCTAAATCTAACCTAATATTAACATCTTATGTTATGTGCCTGCTGGGTAATAACTAGATGCACTACAGAATGTTATGTTTACACACACACATCTACAAATTACATGTAAATGCATCAGCTTTTTATAGCATGATACTAACTACTTTTGAGTACTTTTAAAAGGGCTACTTTTTACTCATACTTTGAGTAATATTTACAACAGATACTTTTACTCTACTTACACTACATTTTTAGGCAAGTAATGATACTTTTACTTGAGTATGATTTTTCAGTACTCTTTCCACCACTGTCAGTTTCTAATGAAGTCTTCTGACCTCTAGTATTGGATAATTCCCGTTCCTTTCAAGAATTTAAGATGCTGAAATCAGCCATTTATTCACATCAAATAGTGCTCATTGGTAAACACTTGCAAATATAAGACAATAATTAATTATCTGAACTCCATCTTCTTTTTAAAATGGCATGTGCCATGTCTAGCCCCGATGGGGAAAATACATTGCCCACGCACATACAAAGTCAGCATGCAGGGAACAAGGAGAACCAAAATTCAAACAGTGTGTATACTCATTTGGTAAATAAGGTAGGGAAATATGACTTCCTTTGAGGTGAATGAAGTCGCCTGTCATGTTGTCTTCATGTTTCAGTTGAGATTACATTAAACATTGAATAAAACTGCACATTTCAAAGCAATTCTCAGGACTTCTAACCTGCATGTGTGGAGAATCTGTTCTGATTTTCTTTTATCTTGATTTATAGATGTAAAATATCCCAAAGTCATGAAAGAATCTGTTCAGCTTGATGAAAAAGTGAAGATCAGCTGTCAAATCCCAGACAAACAGAAAGTTAATTTCTGCAAAGAGGATAATAATCAGAGGTGCCAGATAATGAGAGCATCTGAAGAGCCACAACTGACTCCTGCAGACTCTGTGGGAAATGAAGAGAGAGTTTTTACAGTAAGCATCAGTAATGTGAGTGTGAGAGATGCTGGAGTTTACTGGTGTGGAGCAGAAACCAGAGACACACATCTGACCTTCATCTCCCTGACCACTAAAATCCAGCTCAGCGTCATCAGTGAGTCCATTCAGATGAAAAATAATGAAGCCATAAAACATTTACCGTATATAGAGGTAACATTGACATGGATGTTAAATTATTATTTGTGATTGACAGCTAAAGTGGGCGTGTCTACAGTGATTGGCTACTCAGGAGCTGCTCTGATGATCAAGTGTGAACATCCTCAACACAAAACCAACACCAAATACATCTGTAAAGAATCATCAGCTGGATGTTCAGGAGATCAGGAGGAATGGATGAAGAATGGAGATGTTTCTGTAGATGACCACACCAGAGCAGGAGTCTTGATGGTGTTTTTTAGAGAGCTGAAAGCTGCAGATGCAGGAACATACAGGTGTGGAGTGAAGGACTCTGAATATACTGAGAGATTCACTCAACTCCAGCTCGACATCAGACACGGTGAGGAAACTACAGATACTTTAACTTGTTTGTATAAACTTATCAGTTTCTTTATTAGTTATCCCTGATCAACTGCCTTTTAACACAAATATTCAATCAGCCAGTCACAACAGTATATCAATGCATTTAGGCATGTAGATGTGGTCAACATGATTTGCTGAAAGTCTGGATATAACGTTGTTGGTGTAAGATACATTGCTCTGAGCTTTTCAGAAATTGCTGATATATGGGGATTTATGTTATCCAGCAAGGTAAGGTCACAATTCACACAGGCATTTACACAGGCTCAACAGTTCTGGACAATGAAAGATTGACCAAAAGTAAAAAGAGTGCCTGGTTGAAGGAGTCTAAAGACCATTGGGAGCAGCCGTGTTATAAAGCACAAATAAGTATCCATCTCAGTACCTCTGAGGGGATTGCCTTGAGCAAGGCACAACACCCCCAACTGCTCTCCAGGTCTATGTTCACGGGTGTAAGTCACTTTGGATAAAAGCGTCTGCTAAATGCGTAAATGTAAATGTAATTTTATGTGGTAAGGGAAACTTCTGCTGCACTGAAGGTACCAATAAGCAAATAAATAGAGGTATGAAACCACAAGGTCTCTTCCTAGAGACAATGCCAAAACTGAGCCATCAAGGAGAAGCGCCTTAGTCAGGGAGGAGACCAAGAGCTTTAGGGTCCCTCCTGAAAGAGCTCCAATATTTCTCTGTGGAGAGCCGAGAACCTCCCAGAAGAACTAACATCTTTGCAGTGCTCCACCAAACAGGCTTGTGTATTAGAAAGGCCAGATAGAGACACTCTTCACTAAATGGCCTTGAGTTTGACTGAAGGTTCCTAAAGGAATTTTGAGAAACAAAATTCCATGGTCTGATGAAACCGTTAGGGGTGTCAAAATTAATCGTTTCTTCGGTGCACCGCGATGCAGACGCAGACAATTCGGTATCGGTTCAGTAATAATCATAACCGGTTATTATGTACTGACGTCATTTATCTCACATGTGCTATGTCGCCGTAGCTTACTATGGCGAGGGAGGCGAGCGGCGAGCGCGAGTACAACGCTCTAAAAACTCAGAAACTGTGCACAATTTCATTGCGTGTGTGTTTGCTGAACACTGTTTCACTCACACTTAGAGCAAAAGCCCCTATTTCACGGCGATTAAGAGAATGAAAGTAAACTCCATTTCTCTCTCACTGTGGCCCATGAGTGCAGCTGTGAAGAGCACCATCGTGTAAAAGCCAATCGCAGCCCTTTCTGTTGAGCGCGTGACCAATCAAAGGGGTGTAAGAAAGAACTTGGTAGTTGGTAGACAAGGCTCAGAAAGCGAGCGGGATATTTATATTTGTTTATTTGCTATAAATGCTCGTGTTGCTTAAAGATACAGTTTATATATCTGAAGATAGAGGTAAAGTTGGTTTTATATTGGGATATTCAGACATTCTCCTTAATAATATAATTTCAGAAAAGTATTATTTGCAAATTCTAAATAGGGAAATCATATTAGCAGCCAATGACTATCAAAGTACAGCATTGTTCACAGTCAATTAGATAGTGTTAATGTTGTTTGTTACTTGTATGCTAATTCCAATCGAATATTCAAAGTAACATGATAAACAATATAGAGACTTCTAAATGAACGAATGTGTGAATATAAAACCAACTTTACCTTTATTCTGACTGTTGGTATTAAAGGACAAAATTGTTTTACAAATAGTAAATATAAATATATTTATACATGTTAATACAAGAATTGCTGTGCTGTGAAGAAAATATAAAACTGTGAATGGAAAGAATCGTCAATGCACCGTGATGCACCGAGATATCGAATTGAACCGAATCGATGGCATGATAATCGTAACCGAACCGAACCGTGAGACCAGTGTAGGTTCACACCTCTAGAAACCGTGATTGAACTCTTGACTTCAGACTGGGTTACGGTTTATCTTCAGCAATACAGAGACCCTCGGCACAGTCAAGATAACAGTGAACTAGCTGAAATGCTCTAGCCAGAGCCCAGACCCGAACCCTATTGAACATCTATGAGAAAATCTGAAGATGGCTGAGAACGAACGATTTCCATCTAACCTGACGGAGCTCCAGAGGAACTGCAAAGAATACTTGCATAAACTGCCCAGAAATTGCTGTGCCAAGTTTGTGGCATCATTCTCAAAAAGAATAGAGGCTTTAATTTGTGCCAAAGGTGCTTGAACAAAGTATTGAACAAAGGCTGTAAATGCTTATTTAATTTTCTTAGGTTTTTTTTATTGTGGGGTTTCATGCTCATCAAGCTCAAGTTTACGATTAACCTTGAGTACTTAGATCAGGGGTGCAGAATGTTGATTCTGGAGGGCTGATTTTCCTGCAGAGTTGACATCCAACCCCAATCGAACACACCTGAACAAGCTAGCCAAGGTCTTCTGGATTCAGGCAGGTCATTTTTTTAGGGTTGTAGCTAAACTCTGCAGGACAGTGGCCCTCCAGGATCAAGGTTTCACACCCCTGACGTATAGAGTAGTACTGAGTTTGTCTTTTCTTCAAGAAGTCCACAATGTTTTGATTCATATAAGATACAGTTTTGTGGGTCTCTCTGATGTGCTGTGGATGCATCTACTGTGTCAAAAGCATACAAGCACAGCACGGTTTTCTTATAGTGATCAACTATAAAACATTTGCTGGCTCTTGCCTCCATTATCCCTTTAAGTATTAAGTTTAACTCTTGCTACATTGATGTTGAAATCTGGGAGGAATAAGAATGAGGCATGCTGTCAGAGAGCCCTTGT
Source organism: Danio kyathit (assembly GCA_903798195.1). Classification (NCBI taxonomy): domain Eukaryota; kingdom Metazoa; phylum Chordata; class Actinopteri; order Cypriniformes; family Danionidae; genus Danio; species Danio kyathit. The sequence goes on from LR812519.1 coordinate 74,413,752, forward strand.
TGCTGGGGGAAATTTGCAGTGCCGAGCTGGAGGATCAAAGTCTGCCACCGTGAACACCTGAGGCCTTTATTGGAGGAATTTGCTTGGGAGACAGATACACACGCCACAGTCTGCCACAGCATGGAGGGGTGACTGCCAGCCTTGAAAGGATGGGGGAGTCACTGCTTTTCACTGAAGGCCAAGACTTGTTGCCGTCCACCATTATGGAAAGGAGCAGAGAGAGAAAGGGAATGGAAGCCCATGGGCTGGAGGAAATATCGCCTACCATGTGAAGATGGAGTACAATCAGTGGTGCTGTCAGGCACCACCATTAAGGGTCTCAGCTGAGGAACAAGCAGCAGCATGTTTGGGGCACCAGCCCTAATCTTTCTCTCTTTTGTTTCTCCTCATCTGTCTCTCTACTTTTCTCCCAGCTCGTCTCTCCTTCCCCAGGTCTCGCAGCCACTACTGTATGACTTCACACTTGGCAACAAGTAAGCACAGCTTTGAGGTGCTCTTGACCTTTGAAGGGAAATTAGGTAGTGAGTGGAGTCAGGCCAAGAGCCATGGTAGCGGAGAGCCGACGGTGACACAAGTATTACCTGTGCGCCATAGCACTTTATTGGACATTTCTGTTGCAGTTTTGCTTGTGTTTAGGTGGCAGTTGTCTGTGGGGGGTGACTGGCTCCTGTATTCCTCTGCTGATCTGCTAATAAAAAAGGACCAAAGTGGCTAGTGAGTGTGTAAAATAATTGTTTTGTTTTTTATTAATTTTCGTATTCCTAATCATTTACAGATGCAATGTTCATGAATAAAACTACTCATCTTGGTGGAGACGTGAACATCACCTGTGAAATCCCAGGTGAACATAATGCTTATTTGTGCAAAGAGGATGATAATGACATCTATAACCCCATCTGCCAAAACATCAGCTCAGCAGAATCTGTGGGAAATGAAGAGAGAGTTTTTACAGTGAGCATCAGTAATGTGAGTGTGAGAGATGCTGGAGTTTACTGGTGTGGAGCAGAAACCAGAGACACACATCTGACCTTCATCTCCCTGACCACTAAAATCCAGCTCAGCGTCATCAGTGAGTCCATTCAGATGATTCTGGAGTAAATACAGTCTGTTCACCATCATCTGTGTGTTAAATGTGTGTGTTTGTGTGTGCAGTGTCTCCAGTAGTGAGACGTGAAGGAGAATCTGCTCAGATCTTCTGCCCTTATGATTCAATCTATCAATCAAAGTCAAAGTCTCTCTGTAAGGGGAAGTGCTCCACTAGAGACACAAATCCTCTGGATGAGACTGTGAGAGAAGAGAAAGAGAGACTGACTCTGCATCAAGACGTCACAGCAAGTGTCTTCACTGGGACCATCACTGGACTGACAGCAGAGGATGCTGGGAAATACTGGTGCTCAGTGACATTAGACAGAGAGCTGAATTATCTTTACACTCATCTGATGGTCATCATCAACCAGGGTGAGGAAGCTTCACAAATCTGAATGTGGAAAACTAGGCCTGTCGACTGATGTTCTTGTGTTTCGGATCATTTCCAGAGCTGAGCTTGACTAAGTATGAAGGAGACGACGTGTCCATCCAGTGCAGACATCATGATGGAGATCAGAAAAGCTTCTGCAAAGCACATGAAGCCTCCACGTGTGTGAAGGATGGAGATTCATTGGAGACCATCAGAGATGCTCGATTCTCTATCAGTGATGAAGCGTCTGCTGGAGTCTTTACTGTCAACATCACTGATCTGAGAGCAGACGACTCTGGGGTTTACTGGTGTGGAGCTCACGTCATCACTAAAGTCAACCTAGAAGTCAAAAAGAGTAAGTACTGTCTTTACTTTTAAAGTAGAGTGTTTTGCTGCAGATTATGGCTGACTTTTCTTTAAAGAGGTAGTTCACCCAAAAATTAAAATTCTGTAATTAATTACTCACCCTCAGGTGAGTTCCAACCCCCTGAGACCTTACTTCATCTTCAGGCACATATTTGTAAGATGAAATCTGAGAGCTCCTTTATCCTCCATAAACAGCAAGGCTCCTGTGAAATTCAAAGTCCAGAAACAATACCAAAATGCTTCACTGCACAGTGGTCATGAGGTGCACAATATACTGACACTACAGTTGAATAAAGTCATTGTTTCAAGTTTTATGCTCATTAGTATTTTTATAGCTTGATAATAATCCACTTAAGGCAGGGGTGTCAAACTCAACTCCAAGAGGGCTGCAGCACTGCAGAGTTTGGTTCCAGCCCTGCTTCAACACACCTATCTGTAGGTATCAAACAAGCCTAAAGGACTCAATTAGTTTGATCAGGTGTGTTTAATTACGGTTAGAACTAAACTGTGCAGAGCTGCAGCCTTCCAGGAACTGAGGTTGACACTTGTGCCCGCTTCTTACCAGACCAGATTGTTCCTGCTAAATTTTTATCTGGTTTCCAAAATCTCATGTTAAAATTGGGTATTACCAAAAGATGTTTGCCCCTTTGTGATGAGACATGAGTGCCACTTGACATGCGGTGAGGTTTGTGGCTGGTAAGGCACTGACTCTTTTAATGTCAAATTTACAAACATATCCATTCAATATATTTGCCAACTACGGATTGTGTTTCATATATCATATCAGCATTGTTTCTTTACACATGGCAGGTATATATTGAGCCAAGGAATAATGTAACATCTATAGCGAATAAATATGCCTCCCAAAAAACACTCAGCTGGATGCTGCAGAGTCCAGACAGCCTATAACAAGCGACACACAGCACCACAGCGGATGCGCTCTCTCTCGCTCACTCGATTGCGCTCTTTCTCTCTCTCTCTAGGGAGCGCTATATTGTTAGACCACCTGCTCCCATTCAAATTACACCAGAGTTACCGACCACTAGCCCAAAATTTATTTCCACACCGCAAGAAATGTGGTCGGGTCCTGCAGCACCCACGGTACAGCCACAGGAATGCAGACTTCTAGCGCGAGTGTGTCACGCCGTGCAACGAACTTGAAAATAACGAACTTGCGTGAACTCTAGAAAAGACACGATATGCGAACACCCCCTAAAAGGGCCGCCATCATTTGCAATGTCCATCGGTTGATCTTCTTGCACAGACATGCTGGATTCACCGTGCTGCCTATGGAGGATGGGGGAGCTCTCCGATTTCATCTAAATGAAATTATTTGTGTTATGAAGATGAACGGGCGACGCAGTGGCGCAGTAGGTAGTGCTGTCGCCTCACAGCAAGGAGGTCGCTGGTTCGAGCCTCGGCTGGGTCAGTTGGCGTTTCTGTGTGGAGTTTGCATGTTCTCCCTGCGTTTGCGTGGGTTTCCTCCGGGTGCTCCGGTTCCCCCTACAGTCCAAACACATGCGGTACAGGTGAATTGGGTAGGCTAAATTGGCCGTAGTGTATGAGTGTGAAGGAGTGTGCATGAATGTTTCCCAGAGATGGGTTGCAGCTGGAAAGGCATCCGCTGCGTAAAACAAATGCGGGATAAGTTGGCTGTTCATTCTGCTGTGGTGACCCCAGATTAATAAAGGGACTAAGCCGAAAAGAAAATGGATGAATGAAGATGAACGAAAGTCGTCTTCATAATGCTGTATGAATGAATCATTGTATGGGAACGGCATGAGCGTAACTAATGACAAATTTTTTATTTTTTGCTAAACTAACCCTTTAAATTTACAATTAGGAATGACAATGAGATTCTGAGATACAGTGACTTGCAAAAGTATTCACACCCCTTGAGCTTTTCCACATTTATCCTGCTATAACCACAAACATACTTGTGTTTTATGTGAACTTTGTGATATGACAACACAAAATGCCACGTAATTGTGAAAAGGAAGGAAACCATACCTGCCAACACTCCCGTTTTTCCCGGGAGTCTCCCGTATTTCAGACCCACCTCCCGGTTTGTTATTTCTCCCGGAAAACTCCCGGAATTTCAACCCCTTCCTCCAGTCCTCATGTGATTGGTACAATCTGTAACACCCCATTCACACGGGGCTTCAGCGTCAACACTTGACAGAGGGCGTGTCTGAAGTTGGGGCTGACGCGATCGTCATAGCAGCGTCAGCCAATTAAATTAGTCAGCAATCGGCTACTGTCTGAACTGGTATATTTGCATACAGCGATCTGATAGGCTGGCGCTTCCGTCGACGTCGGCACTTGAAAAGTTGAGAAAGTCCCAACTTCTGCAGCGATCAACGCCACTGAAGCGGCGCTGACAGATCCACAATGCAGTGCTTTTTAGCTGACGCCCCTTGTAAATGGGGCATAACACCCCCGGATCGCCGACCGACCAGGCACCCCTTCAGGTCGCTCTGCTCACCATCCGATCGCCACACTCCCCCAACCCCCACCACCCTTCTCCCGGATTTTCAGAGACAAATGTTGGCAGGTATGAAGGAAACTAATAAACAATTTTCAGATTTTTTTACTAATTAAAATCTGAAGAAATTGGCGTGCATATGTTTTCACCCCCTTTACTCTTATCACCCTCACTAATATCCAGTGAAGCCAAATACTTTCAGAAGTCTCCTAAGTGGTAACATGAGTGTAATCTATATATAAATACAGCAGTTTCAGTATAAATACTTTTGCAAGGCATAGTATGTCTTTAAGAGGTTAAATCATCAAATTCTACCCACAAAAGCAAAAGTCTAACACAAAATTCTAGTGTTTTAGTTCAAATGCATGCTTCACACCACATTGACTTTTATTACTTAAACCACATCGACTCGTATTCTAACTTTCTTACTATAACCTTCATTTAAAATGAGGGAAAACTCAAAATTTAACTCAAAAATGCAACAAATGCTAAACTAATAGCTCTCTATTGCCCATTCTGGACTATATTATTAGTATTTGGGGATGATTAGCATCAGTATGAGTTTTGACCTCACAGATAATGTTATGTTTAGAGGTTAAACCGTTCAGCGAGCGGTTGAGCGGTTTTTGATTTCCTCACTTTATAAAAGCAGAAGTGAAACAAACACAACAGCCACAAATAGATGATCGGAAACTCACAGATGCAAATGATGTTTCATTGTTTCAAGCTAAAAATCAAGCAGAAAGCCAATAAAATACTTCATTTATATGTATATTTTGGTGTAATTAAATGTGTTTATTGTTGTAATTGCAGGTGTTTTAGCCAGAACCCTGATCTCTTGTGTCAGCGTGACTCTGCTGTTGACAGGAGCTTCAGTTCTGTTGTTTTATATATCAGGATTCATCAAGAAACAAGGTGAAGTTAACGCTCTGCTGGTCTTCTGTTTTTTACTTTCTCCCTCCAGCCTTCATATTTAAATATCATCATCAGTTCGTGCACATTCTCAGCTGATTTCCTGGAAGAGTTGCTTTTATTCTTATATGTACAGCAGCTAATTTGAGTTTTTTTCCCAATCTAATTCTGGAAGAGGGCGACACAGTGGCTCAGTGATTAGCATTGTGGCCTCACAGCAAGAAGGTCGCTGGTTCGAGTCCCGGCTGGGCCAGTTGGCATTTCTGTGTGGAGTTTGCATGTTCTCCCCGTGTTGGCGTGGGTTTCCTCCGGGTGGTCCGGTTT